>CAXIVR010000001.1:88355208-88715208 GCA_964035755.1 Teleogryllus oceanicus
TATCGGGCACGCGAAGAGGGAATTTGAACTGATTTGAACTGGCCAATTAGCGACTGCTTTTTCAGCGGTTGCAGTATGGCGAGGAGGGGTGAATTTGAACAGTCCAATAGGCAACTGCTAGAATTCGAATATGTTCTAGAAGGTTTTAGAAGGTTTGGGTCACGCGGCGCGGTGGTGCCGCTCGGCTTATGGAATCTTCCATGCCGCGCTTCCGGTGTTGCCGCCTAGGGCGTAGGAAGTGCTTTATTTTTATACGTCCTTTTCTGCTTTTGCGTGTGGGCCCGAACAATACATGTCACCTTCCACCCACAGAAAATTAGATTTTCTCGATGAGTGGCATTCGTATTCAACTATGGATGTCACTAATTTTATTACAGTTGAAATGTTCTCACTGTTATACAGGATATGGGGTCGTCTTTCGATACCATTGAAAATAAATATCAGGAAAAATTAACAAAGACGGTATATTCTGTCATAGAACTACAAAAATTTGGAAAGAATGACAGTAATCCTTGAATTAGATTACATCACACACTAGGATTTGAGACATAAACACTTACAAATGATTATACTCTAATCACAGTAGGGAAAAAGACACTATCTGAAAAAGAAAGAACATACACATATACCGTTATGTACAAAAATGCACAACATACCAAAAAAGGAAAGAATTGGGAAATTATCCTCTAAAATAATTCCTGTACAGTACGTAACCACTCTTGTGTCAATTGAAATAAACTTCCTCAACTTATTTACAATTACATCAAATTCTATAATCCAGTTAAAAAATGTTTCAGTTGCAACATGAATCTAATACCTTTTTCAAAGAAATCTCACAAAGATTAGGCTAGTGAATAAGTAAATAGAACGCATTCTTTAATAAAACAAAAATGTAGCATCAAGTTAACACTTTTTTTGGCCCCGAAAGAATTAGTTAATTTGTAAGAATTCTATAGCGAGAAATTTACAAGAAGATTAGAATGTTAAATATCTGTTTTCAGTTACGACAGTCGTTGAATGAATTACTCTTTCTATAGTAGTGTATAACAACAATAATATTAATAATAATAATAATAATAATAATAATAATTATTATTATTATTATTATTAATATAAATTTAAAAAAACGAGAGATTAACATTTCAAAAACTAGATATTTTCGTTGCCGAATTACAGAAATATAATTTTTAACGGTAAAGGAACGAACAGATTTTATTTTTTAGTATTGTTAACAAAATAGAAACTCATCCTAAGCTCCACTACCACTACGAGCAAAGGGAAAGTTCAATAAAACGTGCGCATAGTGAAGCTAATCAAAGGTCCATCTCAGCATTTTCTCAATGGATCAGCGAAACTGGACAAAAACCCGGGGATGGGGGTCATTGACCTGAAAGCTGAAGTACATTACTTGTTACAGGCACATTCAGTTTTTTTTTTAATTATACAATGCAAATGTAAACGAATTCATTATACTATATCTTGGTTTTGTTAATATAAACATTATTTTTCTTTTTTGACGATCAGTATAGTCTCTAACTGTATAGAAACTGTTTTGCAGAAGAAAGGATTTTACTTTTAACTTAAATTTGTGTACCAATTTTAATTGTTTAATTTCATCTGGCAATGCGTTGTAAATGTATATTTAGTACATGTATTGTATGTGGATTTCTTGTAGTGAGCTGTTGATACTGACACTTGATGAACATGATTTCCACGTCTAGTGTTGTTACTATAAATATCAGTATTACATGAAAATAAGTTCCCACCGTCAAGTAAGTCAGTTTTGACAAATACTACAGACTCATAAATAAATAGGCAAGGCAATGGTAAGGTTCCAAGCTCAATGTAAAGAGGCTTGCACGGATCACGTGGATGGAATTTTGTCATTATTCCGATAATTTTCTTTTGCAATCTAAATGCCTGGGCACTAAAGGCTGAACTCGTGGCTCATTGCAAAGTCGCTAGCCTTTCACCACTGAGATCTGAGTTCGATTCCCGTCGAATCTCATGTGAAATTTGTTCCAACAGAATGAGTTTGGCTGCTTCACAATGGCTAGTCCAACCCCTGTGAAGTGTCTTAAGGCTAAATGTAACGACACTAGTTCCATTTGTCGCCACCACGTGGCAGCACCAAAATAAGCAAAATTTACTAGACTGATAACGTCTGAACAAATTGTCCGATTTTCGATCTGTAAACGGCATTGAACTCCTTTTTAAAATAGAATTCACGCTACGACGCTGTTTCTTAAAAAAATATTTTCCCAAAAAAATTTAAAATGATTTCTCATAGTACCAGGAAGAAATTAAAAAATGTGGGCTTATAGCGCGATGACGACGTGCTTCCTGAATCCAACGCCGTGTCAATCATGCAAATCGGATGAATAGGAGCGGCGTAAAGTGAAATTTCGAAAAAATACCTCACCCTCCCCCCTCCCTTCTCGCTTCACGCAGTTGCGTAACTCGATCCTTTTGGGGGGCTCCCTGGACTGTCCCAGTGCCATATCGGATTTGAAATCCCGGAAACCCTCCCCCACGGCCACTTTAGCCTAGTCCTTCGCGGCGGGCGCTGAAAGAACGCCCCCCCTGGTGCCTAGAGGTTCTCACAGAGTAACAACCTGCTCCATGGTTTCACGATGGGCAATCTGAATCAGACCTGTAGAGAGATTTCAAGATTTTCACCGTGAAATATAAAGATGGGGTCTCACAATTGTTATAAATCTTGGAAACTCAGTCATTGAAGTGAAGATTCGAAGGATTATATAGTACAGTATATACACTTTACCTTCGATTCCTCTCCATTTATGTGATTATTATTTTTAAATTATTATTATTATTATTATTATTATTATTATTATTATTATTATTATTATTATTATTATTATTATTATTATTATTATTATTATTATTACATAATAATAATAATAATAATAATAATAATAATAAAATAAAGTCCTAATGTTTCGTTCTTTTCCAAGTATTATATTTCTAAGAAAGCAAAGGATAAAAGTCACAGAACTCAGCAGGGTATTCCAGCGTAGACCAAGACAAGATAAAGAAAAGTTTCTTCAAGAAATATAGCAGTCATACGCAGTTTTAACTGGTATTTTGACGTTAAATAAATAAATAAAAAGAAAAATGCAAATAAGTGGAAGAACATAACAACAAAGGAGACCTAAAGAAATGTTCCGGGTCATTCGAAATATGACCAGGGAGTGTAAACTGGCAATGAGGAATAGGCAGGGACGGAAAAGGTAATAGATACCGGTAAAATACCGGTATTTTACATACTTTTTTCAAATACTTATGTTCTTTGTACATGGTAAAATACCTCTATAGGATGTCTATAATGGTATGTACGTCCATAAAGGTTATAAGGGTATTATGCCTGTATTTTCAATGAAAACAATAGCTTACCATCCATAAATGTCGACTAAATAAGTTATTTTAGTTAATAATACTCACAAAATGTTTATTAAACTAATATACTTTTATAATTGTTATTTATTGTTTGAATTATTATTTTGTTCATATATATACTCGGTTACTAATAATTAACGAAACGCGAATGATTCCACTAATTTTGTATAGTAAATATAATCTCCACTTCGTCACTGCACAATGTTCTCGCCCACTGAAAACTGCTCATCGCCTCTTCCTACGCTTGGGCATATCGAATTGCCCTAGTGTAGCACCAGCCCGCTGAAGAACGCGGCGAGATGTCTGCAGAGGTCAGAAAAGTCACGCTATCAGAACAGCCAGAGGTGCGACCCTGCTTCCAGCTCAGAAGGGTGACTACACTTGAGCGCGTGCCCTGGCGGCTCTGGGCTTGATAGAAAGGAGCGCGAAAGTGAGGAAACATACAAACGTGACATGTCCACTTTATTCCTTTTCGAGAAAACGCAAAAATGTTAGTGTCATCAAATTCTGCAGATGTTTTATTTGTACTTAATTCTGAATTATGTAATAATGATAGCTAAATATATTATTAATATAAAATTTAAATATTCTATGAACTTACATTTAAAGAAAACATTTATGTCAACTGGTAAAAGGCCTGAACATCAACGAGAATTTGATATACATGGCGGTGAAGTTAAATACTTATGAATTACAATAACAAATTCTGGATACTGTACAGAAAAGCTAAAGAGGAAAAATTTTTTAGAAAAAGCAGCGGAAAGAAAATTACACAAATTCATAAAATATGAAGGCATATCAAGTGATTGATTTCTAAAATTTTAGGTCCGAACGCCCCAAAAATGATTTATTAATTTAAGAGAAATAATTATATTTATAATATAATGTAATAGCGAGAATGAATCAGCGAGATACAGGAACGCCGTTCCGTCAGAAATCAAGCCCTGCGTAAGACCAAAATCCAAATAATCGAGAAAATGGTCTTTCTAATCCTGTTGTGTGGTAAAGCTGAACATTGAGATAGGCCAAAAAAGGGAAAAGATGCTTTTGAAGTATGGACACGGAAGAAAACATTAAACGTACAATGGGAGGGCAAAAAGATAAATGCCGAAATTTTGAAAAGAAAACAGAACTTTCTCTAAAAGCCAAAGCCAAAAAATTGGAAAATAAAATATTTTGGACGTACTGTGAATCGAACAAAATCTCTAGAAAAGGATATTACGCTTGGAATGATAGAATGAAGCGGAAGAAAAGGGTGTAAGTGGCACAATTGAATAACTAATACACAATATCACAAACAAAAGGAAAAAGGCAGTTCGAGTCCGAGTGAGCAATGAACAAATTGCTAGCATCCTATTGCTGTGTATATCCAGATAGGTCTAACAAGGGATGGCTTGCGATCTATGTTCTAGTACTATTTCTCTGCGCGTTGAGACCCCGCGAAGAATCGGGACCTGCAGATAAAAGGAGAGATGCTCACAGCCGCTGCTTGACCGGGACTGGAGCCGACAAATAGACATCATCGCACTGAACAGTGTGTTTGATACCCTCAGTCTTTCATGCATACATTCTGCCATTATTAGGGAAGAACTCGCTGAATTATCGGCGCGTCCCGTCCTAGTTTCGGATACCAAGAAAAGCGAAGGAATGATGCTCAAGTAATACGAATGCAAATATCAATGTTCAAAATTAACACATCTTTCAAAAACCTGGTTTAGAAACATCGATCATGTTCGTGCGGAAGATTTTGTTTTGACAGTGGCCGTGATTGTTAATTTATGATTACGATTTAGACAAAACGGCAAAAGAAAGTAAAAAGAATAACAGCGAAACTAAGCCTGAAAACTATCGCCGAGGGTCATCTTATGGAGTCACAACTTCCTCAAATGGGTACAGGAAGGTGGGCGAGAGACCTTACACCTAGAGTGCTTACGTTGACCGCCTCTTTGCGTACGGTAGGACATACGTAGGAAATGCCAGAAAAATGGGGTCATTGATAGTCTACTGGATGAGGATGTTACAATCACCGTTCGCTTTATTCGAACACATGTATTGACAGTGGAATAATGCAATATTATTTCATATTTTAACCTTTTTATAAAATTGTGATTATCGGTTCTTTTCATGCAAAAACTCATCAAGCACATCGATAATAAACATCAGGTTTCATAAATGTTTCATTTTTACGAAATATGTTCATGTGTCTATACAAAATCAATGTTTTTAAATAACATCAATGTTGCATCCCTATTCTCGACACCTACATAAGGATCGCCGATTTAATACGTTTGCATTCTGATTCCCTAATATGAGGTTTATCAGTGACTGGTATGATACTTTTTACTAGTAGTATATAAATCTTATAAATTGCATTGCAACCCGATTAAATGTTACTGATAAGCGTGTACGATGTTTAGAAAAAAGGTATCTTAATGTAGAAATGTAAAGTTGCAAATTAATAACTGAATAACAAAACATAATTTATCCCCTCATAGACAGATATTCCTCTTCTAGTGTGTTGTTCCTGTCTAAGGTTGTTGTATTGCTTTCGTGACAATTTAATGCATTAAAAAATACATATATATGTGTCACAATACAATGATTTACACTACATCCTTTTACATTATCATTTACGTAGTTTGTATCAAAATGACGCGCCGGGAATTACTTATTCCAATCTTCAAGTTTATACAAATATAACAGAATCATTTTATATCAATATAACTTACTGAGTAAGCTGGCACATGTCACGATTCTTAATATTATATTTTAACGTTTGTTACAGTGTTGGGTCCAGGATGCATCTCGCCTGCGCGCTATTTTACCACTTCTTCAATTTTGTCCGAAAGTACGAAAACTGTTTTAAAATTTACTTGGAAAACAGATTCATCAGGTAAGTCTATCAAGGAAACAAACGCCGTTTTGATATCAAAAAACGAGTCGCAGGAGAAAAGAGCTCGTGCGTAATTTCGGCTCGTTCTTTTTGGTAGTGGAATTATAACGGAAGATCTTAGAAGTACAATGTATGTAAAATAAGATGTTAGGACATGGAATATTGGTGATATCTACACAATTAGTTCAATTTTCTTTTTGAAATCAGTTTCCAAATCGGAATCGATATTTTGAGTACCGCCTCAAATAATTGTTTGATGGTATTCGAAGGAAGACGGAAATATGCGAACAAGATATATAGTTTTATACGACTATTACAGATGATACGAGACCGTTTGGCTGTGTTACAGCATCACTAGTTTGACACGTGGAGAAACATATATTGAGACTGAAAGGGACTGACTGCCCAGCTTGCCTGTCTGAAAGTTCGGCCTCCCGTACCGCAGGCCGCCGGGGTTGGCTGTTCAGCCGCGTCGATGTAGGGCCCAGGCGGGTCGGGTGACGTAGGGGCAAGGAGGTGGGGGAGGGGAGGGGGATCAGGTATGTTTTCCGAAATTTCACTTTACGCCGCTCCTATTCATCCGATTTGCATGATTGACACGGCGTTGGATTCAGAAAGCACGTCGCCATCGCGCTATAAGCCCACTTTTTTAATTTATTCCCGAAACTATGAGAAAACGTTTTCAAAAATTTTTTGGAAATCTTTTTTGAAAAAACGGCATCGTAGCGTAAATTTCATTTCAAAAACGAGTCCAATACCGTTTACAGATCGAAAATCGGACACTTCTTTCAGACGTTATCGATCTAGTAAATTCCGTGTGATAGTGCTGCGATCTATTGATTTTTCCTATAAGTATTTTACGGTGCATTTAGCCTTAAACCCTACCTCTAACTTTATTCCTTCCCAAATTTGGCCGCTAGGTAGTGACGCGGGAGGCGCGTACGCGGAGAAGCTACCTGGCGGTCCTCTTGACAACTGACTGCGACGAAACGCGACAGCATAATATTAACGGAGGATTACTAAAAAAGCGCTGTTAGTAATGTAGGATTACTCCGAGAAACTGAAAGCGCTCAACGCCCCCCAACGGGCTTGGAGACGCGTTGCGTCAAAGTAGACGCAACAAATTTAAAAAAAGAAGGATGAGCTTCCCCAGAATATTATGCCATGTCTCAGGCGGGAATGTACATTTGCAAAATACACGCAACGAGCTGCATGAAGGCTGACAGAATTAGGAAGAATTCTGAATGGATAACATAATGAGCTTAATTTAGGGTTTGAATTTATTTCGGATTTTTATTTTCTCTTTTCCCAATTGTTTTACATTGTGTACTTGGCATTTTGGAGCGTTAAAGACGCGATATAATGTAGCGACACAATTATTAGCAAGACAAATTCTGTAACAATAAATTAAAATGTACCGACGAAAGGTACATTTTAACTGCTGGCATTTGGTTTACTTCATTTACGGGAAATATGATTATTTAGATATAAAAGGATCATAAGTTTCATTTACAGAATGTCCTAACACATTCTGTGTATATCTAAATAATCATATTTCCCGTAAATGAAGTAAATCAAATGCCAGCAATTAAAATGTACCTTTCTTTCTTGTGAATTACTCCCATTTTTTATAACCAACTTACATATTATTTTGCTGTTCCTAATCTTTTTAAAAGATCCTTTCGTTTAAATAAAGGATCGTATATTTCCTCATATTTTTAATTTTACTGTATCTTCATTTCTTTTTTTTTACTTTTACACCGAGTATATTGTGAATATCACTGTCTCAACCTCACCTTCATTAATCACCATCATTCATCTTCAGCATTCCTCCTCATGTAACCTCCTCCTGTTTTCACTTGCAAGCTAAACCTTCCCTTTAAAACTGAAACTCTCTGTCTCTCACGACTACCCTTACCAACATTATATCAATCCCTGCCACGTCGCTGAAACCCAATACCACTCCACAGCGACATCCCCGCAGGCGCTTTTATCAACCCGCCCGATTCCTCCACAGCCCAGTGAGTCCCATGGCGCTTCCTATCATTACCTTCGCAAACGGGCGATTCCAATTCAATCAACGGATTCATCCTAATAATTTATTTGATTAATTGATTATTTCATGTTTCTAAGCGTGTCAACTGCATTCGTCATTAGCTCCATAACTATGGTGTTAATACCACAGTATGTTGCTTTTACCACGACTTGTGGCAGTGATCTTCCCCTGCTGGAGGGTGAGATCTGGTCCAGTCGGGACAAGCTCTAAGTTCGCGACATGTGTGGTAGATATTCAATCGTTGTCCGGAAAGTAATTCCAGCGGTCGGCTACTGTGATCGGTAGTTTTCCTTTTTTTCCAAACAGTATTCAGGAGAAAATCAGAGAAGAACCCTAATTAATGCGTCATGAACCGCGCACTATCTTTTCTCTGCCTTGTATTGTCACCTCTCATGCTACCTACTCACTCTTACACTTCCTTGCAACCGGTAGCGGTAACTCAGTGCATCAACTGATGTCACTGCAGCGCCTCTGACCGGGATGTCCTAGGTTCGAGTCCTGACGGCGGCAGGATTTTCGACACTGGCTTTTCAGCTAGGTCGAATTCAATCGTTATCTAGAGGAGAATTCTAGCGGCCAGCTGCTCTGATCGGTAGTTTTCTGTGATTTCTCCGAGCAGCACCAGGCGAATGCCGGAGCAGTACCCTACCAAACGGGCCACGGACCGCGCGCGATCTGTCCTTCCTCTTCCTTCTCCTGTCCTCTCCTCTTACACACACACTTACACTAACATGCATTACACTACCACATATTCCGGGAGACCGGTCGGAGCTTAGAGCTTGTCCCGACTGAGCGGTGCCCTGGGGGGAGAGTCTAATTATGCCAAACCCACTAGCCGACGGTAGGTCGCCGGATCCGCCATCCAGCGGGGGAAGATCACCGCCATCTCCCGCGAAAAAACATGCACAACTCTAACGGGACTAATGACCAAAGCAGTTGACGCGCCCGGAAACACGAAAAAATCAATCAATCACTTCTTTGCACTACACTACCTCACATGTCAGAAGTCCAGTCGGGTGCTTAGGACTTGACTCCGCAGAAATGATGACCCATTGGCGGAGAAACTTTGAGAAGGAAGCACCCTATCCGTTCCACCAGATGCGAAAAATCGCCTCCTCTCCTACAGGCTTATGTAGCCTAGGGCATCAGTTGGTATCCCTGCAGTGCCTCTGACAGGGAGGTTCTAGGATTAGGGCCCCGACGGTGGCAAGGCGTTCCACACTAGCAACGTACAATTGGTTGATTGGTTTTTCGAGATTCCGGGCGCGTCAACAGCTTAGGTCATTAGTCACGTACATGTAGTACATGTTTTTTATATGGAGGTGGCAGTGATCTTCCCCCACTGGATGGCGATATCCGGCGCCGACCTGCCGTCAGCTAGCGGGGTTTTCCCTCATCGAGGACTCTCCCTCCAGCGGGGCACCACCCCAGCCAGGATAAGCTCTAAGCTCTCGACTGGTCTCCCAGAATGTGTGGTAGTGTAGTGCATGTTGGTGGGTAAGAGGAGAGGATAGGACGAGGAGGTAGGAAAGATCACGGGCGATCCGTGGCGTGTTTGTTAGGGTACAGCTCCGGCATTCGCCTGGTGTGGAGAAACCACGGAAAACTACAGATCAGAGCAGCCGGCCGCTATACTTCTCCTCCAGATAGCGACTGAAATCGACCTAGCTGAAACGCTACTGTCGAAAATCCTACCGCCGTCAGGACTCGAACCTAGAACCTCCCAGTCAGAGGCGCTGCAGTAACTTAGGTTGAATTCAGACGCTGCCTGGAGGAGACTTTTAGCGACCGGCTGCTCGAATCGGTAGTTTTCCATGGTTTCTCCAATCAACAGTAAGCGTATGATGAAGCAGTCCCCTAACAAACGGGCGAAGGACCTTACGCGATCTTTCCTTCCTCTTTCTTGTCATATCCTCGCCCATTACTTACACACACACACACACACACACTAACATTCACTACACTACCACACTCGCCGGGAGATCAGTTGCGAGCTTAGAGCTTGTCCACCCTGGGGCGGTGCCCCGCTAGTGGGAGAAACATGCTTGAGGATAACCTTGCAAGCTGATGGGTACATTGGCGCCGGACCTTGCCAGAGGAGAAATATCTTACCACCATCCAGCGGGGGAAGATCAACGCCACATCCTGCGATAAAACATGTACTACACGTACGGGACTAACAACTACAGCATTGACGCGCCGGGAATCACTAATCAATCAACCATCATTCCAGAATGCATCCTGCACCACACTTATGGGTTTAACGTTTCTAAGTGGTTGATGTACTGGAAATCAGTACAACTCACTCTCCCAGAAAGTTCAGTAGTATCCTCGATTCACATTCACCCAGAATGATCTTTTCGATTCGCCGGACTTCGCCCCCTGTCATGGGAGCTCAAGAGAGCGTCGCTTGCTGCCGTTCCGGCCACTTGCGTCTCGGCGCGACCTCTGCCGTGGACCCGAGGTCAGGGGCGGGGCACAGTTCACGATTCGATTCAGACAGCCCCGCTGTGTGCGATGGCGAGAAGATAAAGGAAATTGCTCTCACTGCCGCCCGCCCTCAACTCCCATTCGTCTCCTGGTGGTAGTGCTTGCTAATGAATTTCCGGATCGAAATTGATGTGTAGTGAGATCGAAATGGGGTCTCGCAACGACCAGTTTCGGGACTGTTAGAGGCTGAGGAAAATTAAGCGCGTCATCATAGGGAATTTTTCGAAAATTTAGTGTGAAATGACTTTCATCTAATGTGCGTTGTTTCGTAACGTTGCTATTTTAATGTTCTTCTGAACGACGTAACTTGCTTCTCTTGTTTTGAGTCCGATTTAATAGAGATCTCAAAAAATACATCATATTACGTTTCAGTCTGATGAAAGGAGTATATGCGACTTCTTTTTTTCTGATTTAGTCAAGCGTATACTGTTCTCTAACATGGCTGTGATATATACGCTCAAATTATTCCACTTTTAATGTTGTCTGTTGCTTGTTAATTACTTAATAAAAATCGTGTTTAAAAGATCAAATTGAAGTATTATTACTCCACATTATCTTTAACCTTTTTTTAAATATCACACAAACATTTCCCCCCATATTCCAGGAATTTCAATTCCCGTCCAGACTCCTGCGGTTTTGCCGGCGGCAACTCTGTTCCGAGAAAATTTATACGCATGAAAGGATGTGTAAAGCGTGATATGAAAAGGCTGGACTAAAAATACAGAAAAAACATTCCGATTTGCACCTGAAAATACTGCATATATTGACCTCTTGCTTACAGAAAGAGTTTTGTGGACGTTTCATTTAGGTGTAAAATATTCATTTAATATTTGCGCTAATTAGTCTCTTTGTGTGTTTTTAATACATGTCTGGTCTGTGCTCGTATAAGTTTCGGAACATAATATAAAAAGCATAATGCTAATATTTGTTTGTTTGATATATTTTAACAAATTGTTGAATCTTATTAGGAGGCAGATTTTGATGACCTAAAACATTGCCAAAAATTATTTATAAAATGTTCTTAAAATGTTTTTGAAATACCCTAAAAGCAGAAAAAATGACGTAAAAATGTGTTAAAATCACTTGAAATGAACAACTCAATGATGTAATTGATGCTTGTTCTATTCATTCAAGTGGACTCAGCGAGCAAACTTTTTGTTTGGACCTTCCCTACCAGCAAATCTCTGTTCTTAGTTATAGCGAAATCGGCCAAACCGACAATGGCGCTTATAGGTGTCACAGAAAACTTAGATTACATACAACGGCTGACATTACAATTTCTGAGCGAAGAAATCGAATAGGCGACTCCGCAATTCTGTGGTGATTTATTGCATTTCATAAATATTATTTGAAGCAAGTACCATTAAATAAATATTAAAATCGATTAAATCAGCAAAATATCCATTAATAATCAAGGAAAAAGTTAAAAAAATGACTTATTAGTCTAAATCGACCAAAAGCTCAAAACAATGACGTCGACAAAACAATGTGTCAATTTCTTTTGTCATAACATAAAATTAATTTCTATACGAAACGGAAATGTTCTAAAGTGAAAAGAAACAAAATCATTAAAATAGGCCCCCTAGTGATTATTGCACATGAATGAAAATAAATTCAAAATTAAGCAAATATAATTTATATGCAAGGTAATGAAAGTTACTTTTCATGGTTTTCAGATATTTGCCAAAAAATTAATTCTTCTTTACCATTGTACATCATCATTTGTTGTGAGTTAATATAAGAGTAGAGCATTTTGAACTCTTTTCGCCGCTGTGCTCACATTACATGAATTCAAATATTATTTTCTTTTTTACATAAAATATTACATAATAAAATAAAACGTATTTTTCTATATTTTTTAAATTAATACCTGTTCGGCGTCATAGACCTTTTAAGAGCATTAATATGACCATTTTACAATATGATTAATGCTATCTGCCGATCTTCAGAACTGAGGTATATCTCATCCACTGCTTAAAGAATTTCAAGGCAGTAACTCGACTTGGGTGTGGTGATGAAAAGACATTTTCGTTTAAAGTCACTGGTAGTTGAACTCATCGCAGTAATTAGGCGCAACGGCTAACAACAAAACATAAGGAACACAAGGAAATAAAATTTTGTTTTGCAACTGTTTTACTCGATGTGAATAATTTGTACTAGCAAAGCCAGAAACAAGTTCGTACGTTTTACCATAAATATTTTAACATATTGTTCTGGCTCCTGTTTAAGGACACTCTTGATCTTTAGAGAAAAGTCATATATTTAAATACCTAAATTTTCATAAATTATTTACCTCTTAATATTCTCGTTTTAACCTAGTTTTAATTTTGGCATATTTCATTTTTAAGAGATAGTATTAAATAATAGATTTCATGAAGCAAAAAATGTTTAGCTTCAGTTATCAAGTTGTAGGGTAGAGTGAAAAGAAAATTAACAATTGCAATTTTTGTAAATTCAGAGATATTAGTGAAAATCGTACGTAACACAGTATATGTAGAATTAAACTTCCTTCTACTGCAACAAAAACTCCAAACTAACAGGAAATAGAATCAACAAACTCAAGAAGATTGGAAGAAACCAACTCTCGTCATTGAATTTTGAAAATATACTCATTTAAAGGTGCCCCAAATTTCAATGATCCTTTCAAAATGGCCTAAAGTTCATCGAGATCAATGTGGGAATATTAATTTTGAGGAATATTCTGTGTACAGTTTTTGCGCAAAGTATCCTTTACAAGCAACAGTCGCTGGAATGGTCGGAAACAATTGGGAATGGTCGGAACCAAGAAATCCTCATTCTCAGATCAACGGCGCATTTCCATCAAATTTCGACATCAATTTTCTTGCAGCATTACAGAAATTTCTCTACATTACATATAAAGAGCAACTTATCAAAACGCGTATTTTCCACTAGTGGGAAAATTTGTGTTTGGTATTAAATCGTGTAATTTTTAATAATTTCTACACGATCCTTCTTTCAGATTTCTTCAAATCGCAGTTTAACACATTAAATTACATGCATTTTGAAGGATTCTGAAAGCAAGAATGTGCAGAGCTTTAAGAACTACACAATTGCATATCAAATTTAATTTTTGCCACCGTAAACAATAAGCCTTTTGATTAGTTGCTCCTCATGTATATTCTAGTTTAGGTTCCTTGGTTCCTGTTTCCCAAACCTTCACTCTAGCTGTTCGATATTTTGCATGCTTTCTTTTGGGTTAATTTTTCGGGAAGAGTTAATATTAGCTTTTATCTCGTTCGTCATTATGGACTAAAATGTGCCATTTCGTCAAAGCAAGGGTTCTACCGTTCCCTACCTTCGGTTTCACCGGCCACCGCAATCAAACCGCCCTTGGCGATGGATCTCAAAGGGTCTCTCCCTCCCTCTTTTCCAGTGGAACGCAGCTGCACCGCCACCACCATCAACGAGGTGACGCCGCAAGCTTCACCGACCGCCGGGAGCGTGGGAGTGCCCGTCGGCGCCTCGGCCGCCGCCGCCGCCAACTCGTCCGCCGCCCCCGGCGCCAGCGCCAACCTGTTGGCGCCGCCGCCCGCTCGCCGCCCGCGGCCCCGCCCCGCCACCGCCCCCGCCGCAGGTCAGCCCACCGGCGTGCACGGGCAGGCGCGCGGCGCCAAAACGGTCAAGCTCTGGCTCTTCAAGGGCGTCGTGCAGGTGGGTGGAAGACCTCTCAAGGTCAAATCACAGCGCATCTGCCTCTCTATAATAGTCAAATATTAGAGTACGAAATAAAATTATTTTTACTCTTTCCATTTTTCTTCTTTTTTGTTTTTATAGCATTATTGTAATTCCCTTTCTTCCTGAGACAACCAAAATCCAGTTTCGGTAATATTTTTTCATCCATATGTTTCTATATTTTTATCCATTTCCTTCTCTTTTTATTAATTTTTCTTCTTTTACTTCTTTCACATCTGTATCCCCTTGTGTTTTCTTTTGTAAGTTTTTAATTTTTTTTTTTTTTCTCACTCCCTTTTGACTTTTGTCTATTCACTATTGTAAGTGAAGGTGCCAATGAAATGTATTCAACTTATTTATATTGTATTCTGTATTTTTAAAGTTCGGATAAATATCAGGGTCACTAGCGACCATATATAATATTACATTAGTTCAGGCACGTCAAACCGCGCCCGCGCGAGCTGCTTGCCGTCTGGGGAGCCCGGCGCTGCTATGGGCACGGGTAACTTCCCCTTACTTCGGTCTCCATTGCCCTCCAAATCCAGAATGGTTGTACATGAGCAAGCTGAAGCGGAATTGTATTATGTTTATATTCTTCACTACTTATTACAATTCGATGTTTATTTTCTTACTAAATTCTCCCTTGTATAAATATCTTTTCTAAGCGACAAGAATAAGTTTGAATGGTGAATTCGTTCCTTGTTTTCGTTTTGTGTTGTATTCAATCATTCAGTTATTTATTCTATTTCGCAATAATGTGAAATAAATTAACAAGTCTCGCTTACGGACAGACAGCTCTTTAAGCAGACATGAATATTTGTCTGTAAAACCTCTAAACTGAACGTCGAATGTTCAAGTTTTTATATCACTCTTAAGTAAACAGAAACAGGATTACAAAATCAAGATTATTTTGATTCAACTTTTCTAATTTTACTGTCAATTGAGAATTTGAAATCGGACTGATGTATTGTTTCATTTTAGTGGATCATTTCTTTGCCTTAAAGAGAAAATGGAAATTAATATAGTTAAATTTGTGACAATAAGAGTGAAATGACTCCTCCCAAAGATTGTCATGAGCCAGATATCCAGTAACGTACCGCCTCTTCCGAAGTATTTGGACAACCCTTACTTTGAAATCTCGCACCAATTTCTCTGAACGCTGAGCCCGCGAGTTCTAGGAAGCGTCTCAATTTGCCCGCGAACTTGACATGCATGCATTAGTTATTACAGTAATATATTACGTAGTAATTAATACAGTATACTAAGGTAATAATATGTTACAATTCGCAAGTTGCATATGTTAGATTGCTTTACATAAAATATATATTTCTTCTAAATAATTAAACACTTTAGTCGTCGCATCTCTAGGTCGCGGGCAAGATAAGTAGCTCATTAAAGTTCGAGGGCACTGCGTCCAGAGCAACTGGTACAATCTTTAAATACAAGAGGTTTACAAATTGCTCCAGAGTGGCAGTACGTCACTGGACACCTGGTCCATGACAATTTTTTTGGAGAAGTCAGTTGAAAATTATCGTCACAAATTTAGCAATATTAATTTCACTTCTCTCTGCGATAGCAAAGTAATGTTCCACTAAAATCAAATACTACATTAGTGAGATTTCAAATTGGCAATTGAGCGATAAGGTAAACATTTTGAAACGAAAGTATTTTGTTTTAATAATAGTTTTTAACTACAGAGTGCAATAATGTCATTAATTTCATACGTTCAGGTAGGGAGTTTATAAAGACAACGATTATTTCTATTAAAAGGTTTCCGTCCCTGATCGAGAATCGTTAACTTATAGATACTTGTTAATTAATTTTTATTATCGAAATATGCAACACATAACAGAATTATTTAATCAAATATAACACAACATGAAAACAAGAAATAATCACTTTTCAATTGATATTTCTATCAAATTCTCTTCTTTCAGTCATCATGTTTTGAATTAATTTACTTTCAGTACTATAATTTTTCCTTTTTTTTGTATGAAATGTTTCCTCACTGCATGCGAAATGTCTGGGCTCCCGTGCGTCCAATAACAGCGTTTACTTTCGAGTACCCACAACAAATGTGGAAAGCTCATTTAAACTTTACTGGTACCGTTTTTTGCGAAACAATTGTTTTTTTTAAATTCCTTTTTATTTGCTGCGACATTATGGTCATTAGCAACTACATTGAAAGACATCATATAATATTTACATCAGTTATAAAACTGTGCTTAAACAAAATAATACAGAATAATTATATATAACAGGATACAAACATATGACAGTGTTAAAAATAAAACTGCAATATTGTAGTGTTGAAATAGATTATCTAGGGTTATATTTCATTTTAGATATCACTTCATTTACAGAATTGTCGTGCTTTCCAGCCATGTAAGAGGTGTCTATGGTTTCGTTATATATCCAGGAACTCTAGAAAAACACACAAAAAATCATCTATGTGTGTATTAGGGGAAGCTGTTGTACCTTGGAAGAGCTTTTAACATTTTTTTAAAAAATGAGGATAAATTGTAAAATTATACGATTCACGATCTATTAAAGCCAACAATTTAAGAAATGCACTACAATTTCAAAATCATATCTTATTTAGAATGGATGATACTACATTTTTCGCACACCAGTGCAAGGATCTCAAGGTACAACACCATATTGTACCTTGGAATATTCAAAGTTATACTTTGGAACTGAAGCAAAAATGTAAAGTGAACTCTTAATTAAAGGAGAAATAAAGAAAATATTTATTTTATAACTTTATTAATAACTAAATATAGTAATATTACTACTTTTTAAAACTCTCCTGTAGAATTAAGAAGTTGTGCAAGTTACATAAATATGAGAGTTTATTTTATAAGCTGCACACAGTAAAAAGTTTTAGTCCATAGGCATTTTTCAGGCACTGGAGTTAACAGGAAATGTAAGAATATTCATTTGGCGCCCGGATTTTCCTGCAATAGTAGGTGATGGCAGTTTGCAAATTATTTCTGCACGGCCAACTTCATACGTCTTCTCGTTTCGTAAAACAAGAGTGTTACTTTCCTTTTTAACAAGGTATTTCACGTAATGTCTTACCTTTTTACAACTTTTCGTAAGGAAATAAAAAAAATACAAATCATATTTATATCGCGATGATAATTATATTGAAGCATTTCATTTTGCAGTTAATGTAATCACTTCGAAAATGGCCGTGCATTGGTATTAACACTTCTTTATTTTAAAAGAGAATTTTAAGGATGTTTTAAATCTTGTTATTTGAAATCGGGGAAATCGGATATTCTGATTGTTTGTTAGAAAAAAATATTTACAGAAAAATCTAATTTGCATCTGCAAGAATGTTATTTGTTTCGATCATTATCTTTCCTGATATAAATGAAATTATATGTTCTAAGCAATCAACTACTGCTGGCAGGATGATTAAAACCTCAGGAAGAACTCTATCATATTCTCTCTTTAAATTTGTAACTCTTTGCGATTTAGAAAACAGCGAATTTCCTTGCTAAATCATTTACTTATGTACTGCAGTGTGAAACAACGCTGTTTCAATAACTGAATTCGACTAGTTTGGATTCTGGAACAAAATGAGCGCAAATTATATTTTCTAGATATTTTCTCCCTAGATATTAAACATGGTTTTTATTGTATTTCGCGACAAACAATGCAGATCACCAATTATTAATATACTGAATTGCTATCGAAACAAACAGGGTTTAAGTAAAGCGTAGTGCGTGTTAATGAGCTTTGATTACCCAATTCATGGATGTTTATGTTAAGTCACTATAACTCACCGTATTTTGATTCATATTTAATAAGATTGGGTTACCATGGTTCCCTCTTTAAATAGTTCAAAATTATTTTACAGACAGGATTCAAAAAGTTAAATATAAATAATTTATATCTAGGCACATTTGTTACCTCCGGAGTTCTGCAAGGCTCGCATCTGGGTCCATTACTTTTCTGGGTATTATCAATGATTATTAGAAAAATGATTCCTAACTCGAAATTCCTATTGTATGATGACGACCTTAAAATTCATCGGATTGTTAACACGATACAAGATTGTACTGAGTTACAATCCTGCTGTGACCAGGTTTTAAAACCTGGCGCGCGCGTAGCAATACCGCGCGCCGACGTGCTCGCTGGCGCGGAGCGCAGCCAGCAAGACGGGGAGCCTCGAGGCGACCCACCATTTAAGGGGGTGGGTACGAGCACCAGCTCGTCAACAGAGAGAGAACGTCGGCAACCCACTAGCCAGCAGCCAGCACGCGCTGCACAGCAGAGGAGACGTGCAACACTGGGGGCGCCCGGGAGCCAGGCTAGGTGAAAGTGGTGACGCGGAGATCGCCAACACCGGCTGCATCTGGGGCGACGTGACAGGGGACTCGCCGCCCCGCGCATCCCCTGCGCCGTACCGGAACGGCGCTACTTCATGGCCGAGAGCGGCCGAAATTGTTTTATGCTCAACCTCGAGCAAGGAAAGATTACAGGAAGATAGATTGATTGATTGATTTTTTTCGTATATCCGGGCGCGTCGACTACTGTGGTCATTAGTCCTATTAGTGAAGTGCATGTTTTTTTCTCGGGAGATGGTGATTTTCCCCCACTGTATTTTCACCCGCGAGATCCGGCGCCGACCTGCCGTCGGCTAGTGGGGTTTCCCCCTAACCAAGACTCTCCCACAAGCTCTAAGCTCCCGACCGGTCGGCCATGTCAAGCTGGTACCATAGCAAAATCACATCAAACCTAATGGAATATTTAGTACTCATTTATTACTAATTTACTACCCAAAAATTAAATTTATTACTCCTCCCGTTTGTGAAATAAAGGTGGTTGTGCTCGCGTGACAGTCAAGCCAGCACAACCAAATTTAAAAAATGAGCACAATCCATCAAAACTAATACTAATGTTTAGAGAATATTCATTACTAATTTATTACTCTCAAATTATATTTATTACTCATGCGGTTTACGAAAAAAATTGTCAAACACAATTAGTTATTCAACCACGCTTGACATGCGCGTATATTACTGGAGAGTACCAACGACCTGAAAACACTAAAGCCTATTACTAATATATATATATATATATATATATATATATATATATATATATATACACACACACACACACACACATTCAGTATTACACATTCATTCAATATACACATTCAGTTCTAATTTTTAGCATCTAGAAACAAATAATGAATGTGAAAACGCATTTAAGAAATATTGTATTGTAACGAATATTGCGTCACTGGCCGGCACGACCACGAACTCTACGCGCGGATTACGTCATCTGCCGGCGCCACCACGAGCTGCCTGTGAGCACGGGTTGCATTATCTGCCGGCGGATTATTCCAGAACGGTCGAGGGGTCCGGAAAGTTCTCGATTGTCTCGCCGAGTATAAATACGCGGCGGCTGTCGACCACGAGTCAGTCTCAAGTCCGCAGTAGAAGATCAACTGTGAAGTTTGTGCATCGCGGTGAATAGCAGTCCAGTGATTGTCCTCAGTGACGTGAACCGTGGTCAGTGCATCGTACTGTGATAAGTGCAGTGAACTGTGGCCAATGCTTAGGACTGTGCGAGTGTGTAAGAGAAGAGTAGTGTAAATAAATAATCAAGAGAAGTGCAGTGAAAATAAATCAAGAGAAGAGTAGTGAAAATAAATAATCAGGAGAAGTGTAGTATAAATAAATAAAGAGAATCAGAATCATAAACAGAAGTATCACACTATCCCTTAACACTGAACAGAAATGTATTACTCCTGTTGTTGACGAAATAAATAATTTTATAGAACGACATACCTATCCAACAACGCACGATATACATGAAGTAATTAATGGAGTATAGTAAGCCAGAAGCAAATGAAACCTATCAGTACAAACTTAGACATTCACTTCTAATTTTTAACACCTGGGAACAAAATATAAACGTGGAATCGAATTAAATAAATATTGTATAAACTCAAACGTAAGGGTCAAAACATGCAAGAGATTCATATACAAAAATAGAGAGAACTAACGAGCACAGTCGCATAAAACAAAACACATATTTAACAGACATATCACACTGTTCCTTAACACTAAACAGAAATTTATTACTCCTGTTGTTTACGAAATAAATAATTTTATAAAACGACAGACTTATCCAACGAGTTGATACAATATTTATTTAATGCATTTTTACGTTTATAATTTGTTCCCAGGTGTTCAAAGTAAGAAGTGAATGTCTAATTTTGTAATGAATAGGATTTTTTTGCCTGTGGCTTTTTATAATCTATAGATTACTTTATGTAGATTGTGCGTTTTTGCATATCTATGTCGTTCTATAAAATTATTTATTTCGTAAACAACAGGAGTAATAAATTTCTGTTCAGTGTTAAGGGTTAGTGTGATACTTCTGTTAAAAATATGTGTTTTCTTTTATGCAATTGTGCTCGTTGGTTCTCTCTATTTTTGAATTTGAATCTCGTGCATGGTTTGACCATTACGATTCAGTTTATACAATATTTTTAAATGCGTTTTCACATTCATTATCTGTTTCTAGCTGCTAAAAATTAGAATTGAATGTGTAATATTGAATATATATATATATATATTATATATATATATATAGTAATAAATTTAATTTTTGGATAATAAATAAGTAATAAATGAGTACTAAATATTGCATTTGGTTTGATGTGATTGTGCTATGGTGGTTTTGCCATCTTGACATGGCCCGACCGGCCTCCCGGAATATGTGGTAGTGTAGTGCATGTTAGTGTGTGTGTGTAAAGGGGAGAGGATAGGACAAGGAAGAGGAAGGACAGATCGCGCGCGGTCCGTGGCCCGTTTGATAAGGTACTGCTCCGGCATTCGCCTGGTGTTGATCGGAGAAACCACGGAAAACTACCGATCAGAGCAGCTGGCAGCTAGAATTCTCCTCCAGACAGTTACTGAATTGGACCTAGCTGAAAAGCTAGTGACGAAAATCCTGCCGCCGTCAGGACTTGCAGGAAGAGAATGTAATCTGAGAGTGAATAAAAGCATTGTTAAGTTTAATGTTGGACTTCCATTTCATGAATACAACAAATCCCATCATGTTGCTGTGACGAGTTGGTGCGATTTGGAGTATCTTAAATTGAATATTGATAAATGCAAATATATGTCTCTTACATTAAAAAGAAAAGCGCGTGTTTTTATTAATAGATTGGGAAATGTGTCCTGGAATCTGTCTCTAAGATTGGGGATTTGGGTGTAATTTTAGACAAAAAATGAAATTTGTTTCACATTATGAATACATCGTTAATGAATTCATTCGAATGCTTGGTTTTATTAGACGCATGTCACATGAATTTCACATGTATAAAAATAAGCAAGACCTTGTAGTGTGTGATGGCATTGGTGGAACAAATATTGCTTTATACGTCACAAGGTTAATTACATTTTTTTCAATCCCATGTCTCCGGTCTCGAGGTGGTCAAATAACAAGTTTTCAATTTTGCTGCCTGGAAGCTAAACTTGCTTGTACTGAGAAAATAGTCAAATTGAGTCGATTTTAAGTTAAAGCTCCCTGAGATCTTGTAAAAACTATTTTATGAGGAGTACTTTACGACCATAAATTAATATTTGAAAGCAGGTTAACAGGGCTTGGTCAGAAAAAAATTCACAAGTTGTTTGCTAGTGAAAATTTTTCTGACCAAGTCCTGTTAACCTGCTATCAAAAAAACTATTTTGACTTGATGTTTTTAATGATTTAATTAATGAAAATATAGATGCATATGATTAGTATTCTATGATCCCTGGGTCTACACCGGAACGAAGTAAGCGGTACAATGAAAATGCTTTTCTTTTAATTCCATTCTCTAGAACAAATACTTTGCTCCCCTCCCATTAAAGGACGTGTGAAATGTTAACGTTCAATTCAATAAATATTTTTGCATCTTCGAATAGATTTTTGAAGTGTATGAGAGAAAAAGACTTCGCTTAAAAGCAAATTTGCTGTGAAATTTTTGAATATTTTATCTTATAAATCTTTTACTTTTGAAAATATTTTTAATTGGGCGATTGCGTTGCTCACAGACACACAAACACACACACACACACACACACATATATATATATATATATATATATATATATATATATATATATATAGTGTGTGTGTGTGTGTGTTGTTGTGTTGTGTGTGTGTGTTGTGTGAAATAAATAAATGACGAATTTTTCGTCCAGAAATGGAATTAGAGATATAGAAGGTAATTGGCTCACATCGTTAACATATTAGCGTTGAACTTCTACTATATAACATGAGTATGTGATAAAAGTGCAGCAGAGAGAAAAGCTATTTTTAAACGCGTTATAGGAAATATAATGAAAGGAGTTTTTAATCTCTTCGAAAATTCGTGGGATTGGAAAATCCTAAAATCCCAGTTTGTGGCGCGTGTAACGTGAAAGTGCAGTGGCTCCCTGGGAGCACTCGACTTCTGTGGCATGCGGCACCGCGCCTTCATCCCCCCGGCTAAAGCCGGATTACCACCCTCCCTCGAGTCCGCAATCCCGATTAGATGCCGGTCTCCCCGCCCCCTGCTCAGCTCTCCCAAGGTTTTCCACGAAGAAATGCCTCAGCTTGGGAGATGCGTTTCTTTTCGTAATCTCGTTGCATGCTATTGTATGCGTTGAAACTGTAGTGAAAGGAGACAAAATAAGTTAATGTTGCAGTATATCACCTAGTTTCGGTTTCTATCGTAATGTTTCCGAGTAATCGATATTATAAGTCAAGTAAAAAAATTATATTTGAATTTTCCCTATTTTATTTTACGTATTAGTCGTTGCTGCCTGAAAATAAAATATTGCTTTCGAAATTGTTATTAAAAATAAATTTGGTTATAAAAGGCGATTTTTTAAAATATTTTTATCATTGTAACTTCTTGTTCCATCATATCTTCTTCTTCTCTTGAAAACTCTAGTGTTGTTTGGCTTGATTTCTGAGATTCATCTGCTAAAATAACATAAGTTCAATTAATAAAAGTAATAATATTCACGAATATTCTTAAGCGAGATGTAAAATTCGAAATCTTAAAACCTTGTTTCATGTTTTCGTCAGTGTAATATTTTGATGACTGTTTAAAAAACCTTTTCTTTCTGCCTGTTCGACTATGAGGTTCTACATTGTCATTAACACGTAGTTATTACTCACTACTATTCAATGTTCATTAGAACCTATTTTTACTGGGACATATTTCGAAGGCTAATTAGTCTTATTATGAATTCTCCAGTTAAGTGTAAGAAGTTGTGAGAGAATATCTTAACTTTACATTTATTAAGCCTACAGTGAGCAACAATAAAACTGCAAAATAATATAGAATTTCACCGCATACGTCTTCATCGTACTTTATTTCATTTTATCTCACCTCACTTGATTACACTGAAGTGCTACGTCTTTCTTCCACATTCGTTTCACTCCACTTTCCATCACTGCAGATAAATAATACTAGTACTTAAAATAACAACAATAATTATATAACTTACTCTATAGAAAAGACCAATAAATTAACAATAGCAAATTATCAGCAATATACATTGAAGAAATATATACATAAACGAAATAAACGTAATTTATGTTTAGTTTAGTCAACCATTGAGAAATGGATTCAAATATTGTTGTTGATAAACCATTCCAGTCTCTAATAGTTCGGTTTGCAAATGAAAATTTCACACGTCCGTTTTCTGGTTTGAATATTCTGCATGTGATCGGCTCCGGTGAAGCATATCGGTTTCTCTCAAAGACGATCAATTTCATTCATTTCATCAAGCTGGATAGTCTATGTACACTTTGCATATAGCAAAGAGCCGTGACTTAATCCGGCATTTTTGAGTAACTTATACTTCTCTATTCTTATTACACCTCAAGGTAAATTATGATGCTCTGCGCTAGAGCTTTTTTGGAATATCTTGCTGCAAAATTGTGTATGGGTCCCGGCATACCGTGTTATATTCTAATACGGGTCGCACCGTTATGCTTATTCTTTAGCACTCACAATACCCTTCTTTAGAGTCTCCATAACAAAATGTCTCCCGGCTTTCCCCTCAACAATAATTGTTAAATTTTTCTAGCTCAATTTACTGTCTAAATCCTACGTATCTGAGAGATGTGATTCAAAGTTGAATATTTGATGCTCAATTTGTGCGCAGTATCCCTACCAATTCGGCCACTGCCAAACGTGATGATTTTACTCTTTGAAGTTTTTATTTCCGTGCCGTTTGTTTCTACATACATTATACATATACGTAAATGATATATAATGATATATTTAAGTTCATCAATTATAGTCATCAGCAAGCAGTATATGAAGCTAAATGTGTCAGATCATTCGCGAATGTGGGAAACATGAGAGGTTCAATAACACGTCCTTGTGAAATTCGTGACGGTTTTCTGGAGTTTGATAGATACCTTTGGATTCGGAATTTCTGTTTCCTGACGCGAAGTAGTTCCTTTATCTAAGTCACCATTTTTGGGTCTCCTCCCCAATTTATTAATTGCTTTACAATATAATCGTATGGGGCCATACGAAAAGCTTTGGCAAAATCGATTACTATCGCGTCAACCCTTCCACCTTCATCCATTCAATAATGCCTTCCATACATCTCGTTCAAGTCTGTGGCGTTACGCATCGCTTCCTTGAGAGCCGTGCCGGGAAAACCGTCCTACACCATGCTTAAGCCGAATGCGGGGTTGGGGGCAGTTGGCATGCGCTGTGGACGCTGACGCGCGCCGAGCTGAAGACGCGCTGAATAAGCCAGGGGGATGTGGCAGAAAACTCTCCAAATATAACTATAGAGAAAGGTTATTGCGAGTCGTGGACTATGTCGCAAGACTCCTAGAGGAGGCTGGCCGTCGAGCCTTCCTGACGCCCGCCGGCATGGGAGCGCCGAGGGGAGGGGGCGAGCCTTCGGGTACTTAAGGCTGCACCAACTGTGCCGATGCGGGATATGTAGAGGGTCGAAAGGCCGAGTGATATCTCCAGTGCTATCCTAGTACGCGGTCTTCGAGGCGAAGACCGGTTTGGCGTCAGGCCATGTTGTAACGATAGTTGATGGACTCTGCGTCCGACAGCTTATAATAATAATAATAATAATAATAATAATAATAATAATAATAATAATAATAATAATAAAATGTCTTTATTTGTGGCGAGACTCAGGCCTTAAGGCCTGCTCTTCCGCCTAACCACTTTAATTAATTTACAATTTTAAAAATTACAGTTGAGGCGTTCAGATGTAATTAGTATTAACTGACATGTCGCAAAAGAAGAAAAAAATCAATTTCTGACTACCATCTACATCGATTTATCTGTATGAGCCAAATGAATTTATTGTTTTTTGTTTATTCTTGGAATTTTACAAAATGGAAAGACATGATGTAAGGAACATTCTTAAAAAATGAGATAAAAAGGAGCTTCCACTTAGAATCAATAATTCAAAATTCGCCCAAAATGTCAATTGTCATTACCCGACAGCGTCAACTGTGAACAAAAAACAAAAAAGGGGAGTTCTTGTACATTTACGTCTGGGATGCAATACTAGGGACCATCCCAGCATAAGCAATTGAGTAAACCCAGAAAAAAACTCAATCAGGATGGCGGCTTAAGGCCGAAATATTGTGAGGAAGAAATATCAGGGCTGAGAGTGAATAGCAAAAGAAAAGGGGAAGAGAAGAAAATGGAGGTGGACAAGAGGAGATAATAAAGAAATGATAATGAAAAGGATACGGGGGATCAGAAGGGAAAATATAGTACATATAATTTTACAATTACATAACAACAGGTAGTGCTTGATGACATTACAATACATAATCTCAATCAAAAAATGGAAAATTACCACATTAATCATTAGGTAAAGGCACTTACGAAAGGATATCTTACAGTGTAAAATACAGAAAATGACAATAAAATAATAGTGTGACTACTGATTTTCTTTGTAACAATAATAGTAATAAAATATATAAATAATTATAAAAGTGACAAACATTATATTTTCTGAAACATTTGTAAGCTGTAGTTTTACATAATATTTTCTCATTTTACATTTAGAAATTTATTACATTATAGTAACAAGGTTGTATTTTAGATATAGCTATGTAATTTCTCTAATTTTAAACATTGATTCAGCAGTAATAGGATTAGCTTTTACTGTATCCTGAAATAGGAAAGGAGGAAGATAGCCTGGAGGAAAGGAGTGGGAAGAAATACTTTCAAAAAATGACTTAAAAAAAAAAAAAGATCTAACATGGAGGATGATATGTAATAAAGGGATCATGGTCATTGTTTCAGAAAATAATTAAGATAAAATTGCGGATAGAACAGAGAGCGTGTGTAAACTACATTTCATTGTTTTTTATCCAGACACTAAGTTGAGTTTTGAATTTCCTAAAGTTGCTAATTCTCTTAAGATGTGTAGGTAGTGAGTTCCAGTTTCGAATTAATGTGACAGTGTCAGATTTACTGTATGATACAGTGTTGTGTCGAGGTATGCAAAGCAATAATGCCGAACGCGATCGCTCTATTGTTAGCATTGATGGAAGTGATGGAAGTACAACGCGAAAAATAAAATCGACAGTAGGAGTAAGACAGGGCTGTCCTCTCTCACCGCTATTGTTTATCTTGTTTATAAACGATTTATTGACGTGGTTACAGGATGCGGATACATCTGCGCCGGAAATTGAGGGCCTGAACATTCCCGGACTACTATATGCTGATGATTTAGTTTTATGTTCGGAGACTATTGACGGCTTACAAAAAAGTTTAAATATCCTAGAAACGTATAGTGAAACATGGGGATTAAAAGTAAATATTCAAAAAACCAAAGTAGTTGTCTTCAAGAATGGATTTATCTGGGGTAACAAGGAGAAATGGTTTTACGCTCAGGAGAGATTGACCGGTAAAAACATTTACATATCTTGAGGGCAAAATTTTCCATGAATGGTGGATGGAGTAATCACATAGTGGCGGCGACAGTAAAGGAAGAATTGCGCTCAAAGAAATCGTTTGCGCAGTGCGCAGGGTTCCGGAATTGCCTTTCAAGGTCTGCGAGACGATGTTTAAATCGCTAGTTCTCCCAGCAATGAATTATGGGGCAGAAATTTGGGAGTGGATAGGATAGATCGACTAGAAAGCGTCGAAACAGATTATTTCAAATTAATTCTCGGAGTCTCTAGATTCGCAGCAAATGCCGGAGTCCTAAGAGAGGTCGGTAGTGTAGGAATTTGGAAAGATTTTAAAATGAAACCCATTAAACTTTGGATTAAATTAGCAGGTGAACAGGCTGACTCACTTATAAATAGATGTTTTCGGGTGCAGTTACAGGGAGCAACCAACGCTACTGGTCGTATAAAATTAAACTGCTACTGGAACGTTCAGGTCTGGGAGACGTTTCGCCGGAAATGGTGGGAGATAGGGGAACACGTGACATAGAACGGTTAATTTCGGATAGACTTGTGGATATTAAAAGGCAAGAGATCCTGGCAGCAACGGCCGAAAACGTTCGCTAGTTGCGCAAATTCACGCGAGTCCGTTATGGGGTTGCGAACGTTACGTAAACACACTGCAAAAGGACGCAAGAGGGGGATACGCTTGGTTCAGGGTCGGGGGGTGGATGCAACGTAGATTAAAGGACTCGAATGGTAATGGCATCTGTGTGCTTTGCGGTGATAGGGAAGACTGGATCCATATCCTTTTAATTTGCAGTGCGACCGAAACTTGGAGAAGAAAATGGATGGGAATGGAAATTACTACTTCCAACATAGGAACGTAACGCTCGCCCAAAACATTCAAGTTATGTTAGGTTAGTAAACAGTACAAAAAAAACATGAAAGAATTAGGAACATTTCTCGGAAAGGTTCGGACCACTAGAGAAACTGAAATTAAGGAGTGGGAAAACAGCAGTGGTTAGTACGAGCAGAGCCTAGACTGGAGAGAAATATGTAATAAATCAATAAACAATAATTAAGTTAGTCAGCAAGTTATGTTAGGTTAATAAAAATAAAAAAAAAAAAAAAAAATAAAATAAAATAAATTATTTAATAATAAAAATAATAATAATATTATATATATATATATATATATATAAAAAAAAAAAAAGTTAAATAAATTAAAATTAAATTAAAATAAGTTAAATAAATTAAAATTAAATTAATTAAAATAAGTTAAATAAATTAAAATTAAATTAATCAAAATAAGTTAAATAAATTAAAATTAAATTAATTAAAATAAGTTAAATAAATTAAAAATAAATTAAATTAAAATAAAATAAAAGGAAACGGTTAAAATAAAGCACATTAGGGGCGAAGGAAGTGGAATCGGAAATGTTAGGGCAGAGGCGTTGGTGCGGACGATTTTCTGTGGTGCTGTTTGTTTTCAGGTGCGGTGGAGGCCAAACACTGGAAGGAGAATGCCTGACGCCCGCGCCAAATAAATAAATAGTCTAAAAACCGGATAGAGTAGCATGTATTTGGCTTCTGACGGCAGGTTTTCCCCCTTCAGGGGTGTTTCCCTCAGCCGTACCTTATGGTCTCGTTTCCGCGGCTTTGAGGCGATGGAGAGACCATTTGGGGTGAATACCAGAAGGCGAAAGGTTAGAACGCGGTAGAATGTAGGTATTGTAATGGCTTAAAGGCCTTCGGCCTAGCCACATTGGATCAAGTTTCTAATTTGGCTGTAATAATTACCTATTAAAAAAAAAAAAAAATTTTGAAGTTCTGAGACATGTGTTTGAAGGCCGCTGTGCAAGATTTTATGAAGAAGCAAGAGGCTATGCAATATTCTTCTTTTTTCAATGGAGATAGTTTTTGTCTGTCTGTAGTACGCAGATATCTGATCGTACTTACGAAGATCGAATATGAAACGAATACATGCGTTTTGTGCTGTTTGCAACTTCCGTTGTTGCTTGGTTTTTAAATCAGTGAGCAAGAAATCACAGTAATCAAAATGGGGCATAATTAGTGATGTAATCAGGTTCATACGTGATGAACCATTGGTGATTTCCATTATAGGAAGTAGTTGTCGTACGCGTTTTAGGGAGTGGAGGGCTTTGAAGACTTTTTGACAAATCTTACTTACATGCGTAGTCCAGCTGAGAGTTCTGTCTATATGGATTCCTAGGTTCTTTACGTCGTTGCACCAGGGCAGAGGGGAACCATTTATACTAATGGACGGAATGTTTTTTCTAATTTGTTGATGGCGTTGCGGGAGCCTATCAGTAAGCTTTGGGACTTATTTGGGTTTAATAAAAGTCCTAGGGCTGCGGTCCATTTATTAAGAGCATTTAGGTCCTCATTTATTTTCTGAACTAAAGAGTTAAGCTCCGACGGATGTCCGCTGACATATAGTTGAAGGTCATCTGCGTACATTTTATAGCGACAGTATTTAAGATATTGTCCTACGTCGTTTACGTAAATTAAGAATGCTAAGGGTCCTAGAACTGTTCCCTGTGCAATACCCCGGGCGGTTCTAATGGCACTGGATCGGTTTTCACCTGATACTACGACTTGATGACGAGCTGAAAGATATTGTGAGAACCGCCGTATCGTGGGTTTAGTGAAGCCCAATGCTTTCATTTTCTCTAGCAGGATATCATGATCGACCGAGTCAAATGCTTTACTGAAATCTTAGAGAATAAGAATTTACCGTTGTCAATGGCAATTCTGGCTTCTTCAATTAAGCTTAAAACACAGTTCCTGTACTTTGCCTGATCGGAAACCATGTTGATGTTCACTTAAGAGATTTTTGCTGTCTAAATAGTTCGTAATTTGATGTCGTGCAATTTTTTCTAATACTTTAGAAATTGTAGGTAGAATACTAATAGGTCTGTACTTAGGAGGATTTGTTGATTTAGGAAGAGGATGGACAAGTGCAGTTTTCCAAGTCGGATAAGTTCCACTTATGAGAGAAAAATTCATTATATCTGTTACAATGGGATATATTATTTCGGCAGAAAGTTTCAGTAATCTGGCGTTAATATTGTCTTCTCAACAGGCGCTTGATTTTAGAGTCTTAATAGTTTTAAGGACGTCAATGTGACTTGTACACGCGAAGAAAAATTCTTCTGGAGTATTTCTAGAATGGAACTGTAAGTTTGATAGAGTCATGTTTTTTAATGAACTTGGGGAGCCATATTAGCGAAACGATGGTTTAGGGAGTCTAGAGGTATATCAATTTGAAGCGGTGCTCGTGATCTGCCTATGCCAAGAGTGCGTAGAGATTTCCATACTTGTTTCGAGTCGCCATTTGTGTCCAAAACTTTGTGGTAATATTTACATTTCGCGTTTCTCAATTTTTGTGTAACAACATTTCTTAATTTTTTATATTTAATTCTGTCGTTTTCGCATTTTGAATTTCGAAAAATTTTGAAGGCAGCGTCCCTTTGTTTCATTAAGCAACGTATTTCATCTGTTATCCAAGGTGCTGGCGAAGGGTGTTAATCATTCGTCAATTATGAGAAAATATTACTTTCTATCTAACGAACTTTCTTGAGAGACAAGATGCCAGGCATAGACATACCGTCAGAGAGAAATAATTCAAGATTGAATCTTTTGAAGTCGCGGTATTTGAAAACTGTTGGCGTATATCTAGGGCATTTCATATTGTATGAAACGTATATGAGATCGTGTTTAGATATTCCAGGAACTGGTGATTGGCCATGGAATTTCACTTTGTCAAGATTCGATACAACGATATGATCTATCCAAGTATCTGTACTGATTGTATGGTGAGTTGCATTTAGTGGTAATATAGAAAGATTCATTTCGCCAAAAATACGTTTGAATTTGTCGGCATGCGACGTAGATTTCAGAAGATTAAAATTGAAATCGCCCATCAGTATTATGTTATCGTATTTACTTCTTCTTCTTACAGCTTCGCACCACGCGTTGCTACCTTAATAGGAACACCGTAGTTACAATATACTATATTGAATGAGTTTATTGCAAGAATTATAAAACACAATTGAATGAACACAATTTTAAAATGTTGATATACCGTCCGGACAAACATCTAGTTATTTGATGTCTATGACTTACAAAACAATTTAAAATGTTGACCTGAGGACATCAACGTCTGGAATTTTTGTCTGTGGCCTATCAGACTTACAAAACCAATTCAAAAACAAATATACTAGAAAAAACAATTTAAGAAATATATTTCTCTTATCTTCTTGATCTTATATTGATTGATTGAATAATTTTTCCGAGCACACCAACTGATTCGCTCATTAGTCTTGTTTATGTAATCAATGTTGTAATGTGATGTTGTGGTGCTTCTCTCCCACTGGATGATGAAATGCGGCACCGATTGATTGATTGATTGATTTTTTCGTGTTTCCGGGCGCGTCAACTGCTCTGGTCAATAGTCCCGTTCGTGCAGTGCATGTTTGTTTCTTTCTCGGGAGATGGCGGTGACCTTCCCCCACTGGATGGTGAGATCCGGCACCGACCTACCGTCGGCTAGTGGGGTTTCCCCCTAACCTGGACTCTCCCAACAGCGGAGTACCGCCCCAGCCAGGAAAAGCTCTAAGCTCCCGACCGGTCTCCCGGGATATGTGGTCGTGTAGTGCATGTTAGTGTGTGTGTGTGTGTGTGTGTGTGTGTGTAAAGGGGCGAGGATAGGACAAGGAATGAGAAGGACAGATCGCGCGCGGTCCGTGGCCCGTTTGGTAGGGTTCTGCTCCGGCATTCGCCTGGTGTTGATCGGAGAAACCACGGAAAACTACCGATCAGAGCAGCCGGCCGCTAGAATTCTCCTCCAGGAAGCGACTGAATTCGACCCAGCTGAAAAGCTAGTGTCGAAAATTCTGCCGCCGTCAGGACTCGAACCTAGGATCTCCCGGTCGAAGGCGCTGTAGTGTAGTGATCAGTTGCACTGAGCTACCGCTTCCGGTTGCGGCACCGACCTACACGTCGGCATGTGGGATATTCCCCCTCAAATGTTCCAGAAGAACATTGCTTTAGGTGGGACAAGCTCCAAGTTCCCGACTGGTCTCCCAACATGTATGGTAGTGTAGTGCATGTAAATGAAACTGTGTAAGGGGAGAGGGTAGGATAAAAGCAGTGAAAGATCGTGCGTGGTCGTTGTTCCGTTTATTACGGTACTGTTCCAGGTTTCGCCAGGTACGGTGCGAAGAAACCACGGTAAAATTGTCGAGCAGTCCGCCGCTAGAATTCTCCTCGAAACAGTTGCTGAATTTAACTTAATCCTAGATTACAAAGATGGCCTGTACCATTATTACAAAGGCGTAGTCTGACAGGCTACTTGGGGTAAAAATAACGAAAAACCTCATTTTTTTTGCTACGAAACACTAGATTTAATGAATTGAACATGTATAATATGGAGGTACAAAATACATTTTAAAGGTTTGTGTAGATGCATCTATATAACTTGACTCTCACTGCACATATTTACTTGGTGTTGTCCACGCATGGCTATTGAGAAGTATCCGCAGTAGCAGCTCGTCATGCGACCTTTTATATGATCGCCGGCGTTGCATTATCATTGCTAAATGTTCAAAACAGAACTTAAATGCTTCGAGATAAAGTACTTATTATGTACTTTCGTATTTATTATTCACAATATTTGGCAATATAGCGCCAAAAACGAACGTAATTACAAAGGCGTATTCTACTGGACGATGCATGTTCGCGTACACTGTAAATGGCGTACATCGGAAATAGGCACGCGCATAAGGTTACGTGTATTTCACTGGCTAGTCACACAATGAAGCTATCTAGTATTTCATAAACGTGGATTGGGGGTGGGGGAAGCTTTCGGCACTAGTTGCGTCATCTGACAGACCTCGCCTTTGTAATCTAGTGTTAACTATGTGGCTAGCATCGAAAATCCCACCACGCCGGGGTTCAAGCCCTAAGACTTTCTGGTCGGCGTCCCTGCAGTGTCATGGGCAATCCTGGCTCTGAGATAAAATTATCGAGTTCGATCCATATTAAAAGTGCATGTCAATTTGATGATACGCTAATAGTCAACATTTATTTCTCGTTCTGTATAGGTTTTTAATATTTTCTAGATTAACACATTGACATTACAATAAATTGTGACAGAAAATACATGTACGAAATGTTTCTTTTGTCACTAAATATATCTCATCTTTTTTATCTACTTGATATTTTAGAACAGTGCTTGCCTACTCAATCCTCCAATGATAGTACGGAAATGGGGGAAAAGGTTCACTCTATAATTACGTTTTTAAATGGTAATTATTTATTGAATGTTTGGTTCAATAAAACTATGAATGAAATTTTTAAAAAATTCGTAAAGAACATAACTCAAAGCAATATCCGACTCTGTTTATCGTAACCAGTACTGTACGAGTAATTGCACTTACATTCTTCTAATACGTAACATTTTGGGAGAAGACAGTTTTAACATTCTAGTACAGTAATATTTTATACAATAATATAACACTTTTGTTTCTCCCCGAATCAAGTATTAATGATTACAAATAGATACCTGGGAGGGGTCACGTGTGAGCATTTGGACTCCAGGCATGATTATTTCCTGTACAGTTTTGATTGAGAAAGTTGTATATCCTCGTGATTTTCAGCACCTTTGCCATAATCTTCTATCTGCAAACTCCTTGACTCATTTCATGATTGCGGGCAATTCTCAGAAATTTTTTTCATCTTAGGGGCTTCTCTGGGTTGTAAAGCTGTGTCTCTGTAGGTTGAACGTTTTAACATACTGCTGTTCTCTCGAATACACTAAACACTTCGGAATTGTCACGGTATCTTCAAAAAGAAACATTTCTTCACAAATTGAAAGAAAATGAACGGGCGTAAATGCGCTCTCATGTTGACTGAAACACAGGCAATGGCCACTGGGAAGTCTGTCGATCTCTTTCTCCGTCCCTCCCTCTTTACTCACATTGCTTCTCCGAGCGCCTTTTCGCGAAGGGAAACGAAGCTCTGACGTCATTTCTCCGCCAGTTGGCAAACGCTATTCTACACTATTTGTTTTCGTAGAACCTGTAATTTCTGCTATTCCGAGTAAAATATTTTGATAGACAACACCTTAAGTAACGCACTTTTGACAAGTGGCATTCCTGCCTCGTTTATATATTGAAGCATTACCTTCCCTGTCGCATACGTTACACAGCAGTTAAGTTGCTGTCCTCATTTCAATACACTAGCAAGGGGAAGAGCGAATTAAATTAAATTTATTCAGTTTTGCCCCGAATGCGCTTTCACCTGATGTTATCTCGCCCAGTTCCTTTGCGGGCTGAAAGTGTTTTGTTTCCCTTCTTATCTGAACACGCAGTACGACTATAAAATATATTTTCCTCGGATATGAAAAAACTCGAATAATCCGGAATTCATTTCAGAAAACAAACTTCAAGCTAGACAACACATTGTAATTGAAAATACACGTTTACCGTAATAACAGGGTCACTAATAATTGAGATTGATTAATTGATTTATTCATGTTTCCAGGCGCGTCAACTGCTCTGGTCATTAGTCCCGTTAGTGTAGTACATGTTTTTTCTCGTGAGATGACAGTGATCTTCCCCCGCTGGATGGCGAGATCCGGCGCCAACCTACCGTCGGCTAGTGGGGTTTCCCTCTAACCAGGACTCTCCCACCAGCGGGGCACCGCCCCAGCTGGGACAATCTCTAAACTCCCACCCGATCTTCCGGGATATGTAGTAGTGTAGTGCATATTAGTGTGTGTGTGTGTAAAGGGGAGAGGATAGGACAAGGAATGGGAAGGACAGATCGCGCGCGGTCCGTGGCCCGTTTGATAGGGTACTGCTCCGGCATTCACCTGGTGCTGCTCGGAGAAACCGCGCAAAACTACTGATCAGAGCAGCCGGCCGCTAGAATTCTCCTCCAGACAGCGGCTGAAATCGACTTAGCTGAAAAGCGTGCCGCCGTGTTGAAAATCCTGCCGCCGTCAGGACTCGAACCTAGGACCTCCTGGTCAGAGGCGCTGCAGAATAATTTAGAGTTACCAGAGCAAGCAATAAACACAATGTTTCACGAATGAATCCGGTGAATGTCGTAGTGTCTCAGAATACATGCAACTTGTAGGGCGTTTATCGGCCAGCAATGATCATTCTTTGCCGATGTACATGTGGTGGGATATTTCAAATAACTTTGTTACAAATGTATTTGCCACTAATTAGGAGGTAACTCATCATACTGTAATATTTGTCAGGTCACATTCATAAGGTTCATAAGATTTTGCGTACCTGCCTTACTCCTTTGAATAATGAATTACCTAGACCAATCAGAAGCTTAGAGCTTGTCTCGTCTGGGAAGATGCCCCGCTGGGCATAGATACCTGGAGGAGTAAACCCAGCAAGGCGATGTGTAGGTCAGTGCCAGATCACGTGTTTCAGCTGGGGAAGAACGCTGCCACCTCTCAGAATATAACAATCATTAGACTTACCAGCCCGACAGTCGCAGGATTTTCGACACTAGAGAGATAACTAGATCGAGTTCTATCGCTGTCTGCAGGAGAATTCTAGTGGCCGGCTGCTCTGATCTACAGTTTCCGTCGTTTCTCTGACCAACAACTGACCAATGCCGGAGAAGTGCTTGCACGAACGGGACACGGACCGCCAGGCTGTCTTTCCTTCCTCATCCTTGGCCTATTTTCACCCATTACTTGCACACACACTTACACTTATATGCACTATAATACCATACATTTCGGCGTAGAGCGTCAGTCGGCTAGGGTGGTGTCCAGATTACGAGATATACCTGGATAAAGAAAACTCCACTCGTGTACATGGAGATCGACGCCGGATCTTACCAGACAGCGGGGGTAGAACACCGTCACCTCCCATAATAAAACATTCACTAAACTTACGACACTAAGGACAATAGTAATTACCGCGCCCGAAAACACGAAATAATCAATCAGTCACTTCAAGATGTTGAATCTGTACTCTTTCTAAGCACCTCAGTTTTCATCGTGGAATTTACATCGTCATTTACGTCATTACGCACGTCTTCTAGAATTCAGTGGGAAATACATTTATTCAAATTATCGTTTCCATGTTGTCGCGGCAGGAAGTAATAAGAGCCAAAATTTATTGCTTATTTTCTTTGAAAATAGATTTTATTACATGGGAGTTTTTTGTTGTTTTTTTCTCCCTTTCAAAATTCAAAATTTATTGCTTATTTATCCTTGAAAATGGATTTTATTACATGGGAGTTTTTTTTCTCCCTTTCAAAATTCAAAATTTATTGCTTGTTTATCCTTGAAAATAGGTTTTATTACATGGGAGTTTTTTGTTTTTTTTTCTCCCTTTCAAAAATTCAAAATTTAAGTAGTATATGACTTGGTGTAGAGATCGCAGAATTTTGAAAATGTGCACACAATTCACTTTTCCCCATAGCACGTCATACGCAGTTTTTAACTGTTTTTTGACGCAAATAAATAAATAAATAAATAAATAAATACATAACTAAAGAATGAAGGTTGCATGGCCTGATACACGTTAAAAGTGAAATTTCCAAGAAACCGGAAGAAAAAAATTACGGAATTAGATTTCGGTATTATTGATAATCGCCAAATTGATCATCACTAGATGGCGAAATTTAATGAAATGTCGGTTTTTCTTTCCACTTCAGAACCATTCCTTTTAGTATTGTAACGAATATTGCGTCACCGGCCGGCACTACTACGAACTACCTGTACGCGCGGATTGCGTCATCTGCCGGCGCCACCACGAGCTGCCTGTGAGCGCGAGTTGCGTCATCTGTCCTGCAGCATCTGTCCTCCAGAACGTTCGAGGGGTCCTGAAAGTTCTCGACGGCACTCGCCAAGTATAAATACCGGCGGCTGGCGACCGCGAGTCAGTATTAAGTTCACAGTGAAAGCTGAAAAGTTGTGCACGCGGTGAATAGCAGTGCAGTGATTGTGCTCAGTGACGTGAACCGTGGTCAGTGCATCGTATTGGTCGACGTGAACTGTGAGCAGTGCATCGAGCTGTGATCAGTGCAGTGAACTGTGGCCAGTGCTTAGGACTGTGCGAGTGTGTAAGAGAAGGGTAGTGTAAATAAATAATCAAGAAAAGTGTAGTGAAAATAAATAATCAAGAGAAGTGTAGTGTAAATAAACAAAGAAAGTTAGTTAAATAAATAATCAAGTGTTTTCAGTGATGGTAAGAAACAAAATAAACGTTTTTGTTAAAATAATAACGGACTTTTAATTCACCACCTAGAAACGTAAGAGTATAGACATTAATTTTTGTTATAACGAAAGGAAATGGCACAGTTTCATATATAATTTGTTTTACATTTTATTCTTTTTTCGATTTCGACTAATAAATAATCTTTTATTTAGTTCTTTAAATAATTTATTTTGCTTCAAATAATATTTACGTGATACAGCAAATGTTTTCCATAGAATTGGATATCTTCACTCAGTAATTAAAATGTCAGCCGTTGTGAGTATATATTTCCGTGACAACTATCAGCTCCATTGTCGGTTCAGTCGATTTCGGAATAACTAAATACAGAGATTTCCTGGTAAAGAACAGTCCAAACGAAAATTTTGAAATCTGAGTTCACTTGAACGAATGGAAGAAGCTACATATACTTCGGTAACATATTTAACAGCTTGAGTTGTTCATCTAAACTGGTTTTGGTCAATGTTTTACATTATTTTCTCTGCTTTTAAGGTATTTTAAAACCATTTTAGAAGTATTTTATCGATCACCTTTGGCGATATTTTAGGTCATCAAAATCCGCCTCCTAATCTTCACACATCAGCAATGGCAGATTACCGAGCAGGTTGACTAGCCTGGAGATTGAGGCGCCCAATTTTTGTAGACGAACGAATTTCAGCGGAAAAAAAACTTCATAAGGCGAACTTTTGAATGTTTTTTTTTATCGAAATATTTCTTTCCGTATTTGTAACAAAAGAAGGTCTTAATTATTTAAATATATCTTTGACCCTGGTGCTGATAAGTGAAAAAAACTTAATTTTGCAGGGGAGCAAAACACAACTTTAAACAAATGCTGTAAATAATTAATGAATGATATTCATACAAAACATACACAACAATAGTTTTGTTTGAATATCACCTTCGTTTGAATATCATTAATCCCTGATTTTATTAATTTAAACTTTGTTTTTTTCTCTCTTGTAAAACTAAGTGTTTATGTTTTATCAGCTTATTCATCGGGATCAAAGATATATCCATTGTTATATACAGATAAAATGCATACAAAAAGATCGTATGTGTATTAAATCAATATCGTGGAAGGAATTATTTATACGTATAATCAACTATTAATACGTACACAATATTTGCGTCGGTTACCAATATCGTACAACATTTTTTTATTCAAAATAAAAATAGGTTTAATGTAAAAAAAAAAAGCAAATTAAAAGGGCGCTAAAACATGTGACCTCCTAGGACGCACATAAGTCCAAGTCAGGCACTGCACATCAGTGAATGAATCTGTAATCCCCGGCGCGTTGCGTCTCCACAGAAGGTGCGCACGGCGGACGAGCGCGGCAGCGGGCGGCGCGTGCAGTACGAGATGGCATCGAGCGGCAGCGGCAGCGCCAGCGGCAACGGCAGCGGTGGCGGCGGCGGCCCCGGCGCGCGCATCGAGCTCGCGGAGGCCGCCGGCCGAGAGCGTCCACGCCCACCGGCGGCGCCACGCTCGAGACCAACGTGGACACCGGCGCCGCCCCCGACCCGATCACGCCCGCCACCACCTACACCTTCAGCCGGCACGCCATCCGCTCCAACTACATGGACAAGAGCATCGAGGCCAAGAAGAAGGTAGGGGAGACCGCCTTCGTTTCGGTTCGGTTTGGTTTTATCAGTATGTGAATGAATGAACGAATGAATGAAGGAATGAACGAACGAACGAACGAACGAATGAACGAACGAATGAATGAACGAACGAATGAATGAACGAACGAATGAATGAACGAACGAATGAATGAACGAACGAACGAACGAATGAACGAACGAATGAATGAATGAACGAATGAATGGATGAACGAATGAATGAATTTAACGATGAATGAGCCTAGTGTGTCCTATAAAGGGCAAAGGCCTCCTCTAAGAGGGGAAGCTCTTGTAGAACTCACGTGGTGAGCTATTTGACGTAAGTATGAATTAGCACTGAACATCTACACTTCCTAACAGGTGTCTTTCATAATCCTTCCAAATTGTTCTACACCTCGCTGCACTTGACCAATGTGGCCCCACTTGTATATTGAAACAGTGGGCCCATCTGGTTCTTGATCTTCCTCGGCTCCTGCTTCCGATGCATGGATCCCACATGGTTGTTTCTGCACCCATCTGTTCAGGCAAAATCTTGCGACGTGACCCACCCATTGCCGTGTAATTCTTGTTGCCTGCTGCGCAACGTTCTTGGAGGAAGATCAGTATGTGCCAGGTGCAATATAGGGGAAGCGGGGATAATGAGGGTCAGTTTTTGTTTTTCAGTATAAATAAGCGCGAATTGTTCTTATGAACAAGTATGTGTTTTATATCACAGATTATTTATTAAGCTTGTGTTTTCAGCACAAAAAATAATAAAAAAATTCTCTAAAACGCTCTCAATTATTGAATTTCTCAAACTTTGCATTTGCCCCACATTACTCTCATACGTGGGTAATAGGAGTTACTAAATATATATGAAGCAAAATTAATACTCAAATTCTTTGGTTTTCAATCATTGTAGGCGTCTATAGAATGTCCAAGATCAGCAGCACTGTGTCCTGGGCAATTGGTCAAGTAACGCTTTTAACGTCTTAGAGCCATTCGACGAATTCTCATCCGTCCAGTCATTCTTACTACATGTGTAAATAGCACTAAGGGGGGCATTTAAACTCATTCAGATCAATAAATTATTTTGTTTGCAATAATGTAATAATGAAAATCACTGACTACCATTACCCCACAAGCACATTTATATCATAACTACTCATAAAATTTTATAGATTGTTTAAAATTACTCGCAAATTGGTATCAAATGATTTGCTGAAGTACTTCCCGTCCAACAAATTTTAAATCTTCCAGATATCTCCAAGATCACCTGAGTAAAACCTTCTGTTCTGAGAGCACTTAAATAACATCAACCATTCCCTTTCCTGGTACGAACGCGATAATTGTCGGTGGAAAGTTTCTTTTTCTGCAGCGATCTACTGGCTATATTTATCATGACTAGTGGTAGTCAGAAGCATAATTTTCGGCATTTCACTTCGGTTTGTTTATAATATTTATAGATAATTAACCGCTAACTCCCATTACCTCTGCTTCTCCTAATATTAACTTTGGTAGTGCACATTTCTCGGAGTTGGTATGTGAGCAGCGGAGGCCTGACTTAATTTTCACACCGTTCTCTGACATTTCCCTGTAACTCAACTTCTAAACTTACTCTTATAGAGGTTGCCTGTATTTCTTTATATTTACAGGGAATGTTGCTCTTACCTGGAGAAAATCAGTAGGCATAGACTTGAATAATAACAAAGCATATAATTAAAATAATTGAAAAATTTACATGAAGTTGCAATAACGCAACTACATTTTCTCCTGAAAATATTTTGAATGATTGTGAATGCCGTGGGCGTATGTGGAACTGACATAAAGAGGAAAAAACAATAAAAGGAGAACACACATTGTAACACTGTTTACTTGTGTTGGAAATAAAACACAACACATAAGATGTAGTGGGATGCACAATCGTGGTCCCTGGATGTAAGCACTTATCAGCTGTAGTTCACGCGAGACGCGTGTGACGTCATCCTCCAGTCGACCGCGTGTGGCACTGGGCACTGGGCGAGCGCTGGTCCGCGCACATTTCAAGGCTGCAGAGATCATCTGATAACTCGAGACCGGAAAAAGGCCATGTCAAGTTGGCACAACCACCATAGCACAATCACATCAAACCAAATGGAATATTTAGTACCCATTTATTACTAATTTATTACCCAAAACTTAAATTTATTACTCCTCCCGTTTCTAAATAAAGGTGGTTGTGCTAGCGTGACAGTCAAGCTAGCACAACCAAATTCAAAAACTGAGCACAATCGATCAAAACTAATACGAATGTTTAGAGCATATTTATTACTGCCATCGTTATATTAGAATAGGCTTCTCCACGCTCCTGACTATCGGTTCAGTGAATGTTGGAGATTATAATATTCTGTACAATGAACTTCATTTCGGAGAAGCAAGGCGACTACCTTCCCAAGATATTTTCGTTATCTTTACTAATATGGCATTTTGCAATGGATATGAGCAAATTAATAGCTTACTGCTCTCGAGTCATAATGTGAACAGTCATAATATTTACCTTAAGTGAGAATGAAAAGTTTAATATATCTGATAGAATAACATAGACGTGTGATCTCCATAATAATAAGAGTATTTCTGAACATATGTTCTGCATAATATTGTTCAACATTATACACTGTTACAGTACTGCGGAATCTGATTAACATCAATGAATACAAGCCTACTTCCTTCATCAGTACCTAAGCATGTGTACATCCGTCAAACGAGCGTAGATATAGATATAGATAGGACCGTTGGTTAGTAACTGTGAAAGAGACTATAAATGCCCAGAGAAAGAAAAGAAAAAACAAGCACGAATCTGTCGTCAAGGGAGAAGAAACGTTCGTCTCTATGATATCTCTATGATAAGAATGATATCTCTATGATCCCTATGATAAGAAATATCGAAGAAATCGCAGGACTTGAAACTTGAAAGTCAAATTTCAAATGACATATGTCATTACACATGCTGTATAAAATGACGTATTCGTAGCTTCATTACACTCACGTTTTGTTCAGCTCTCTTTTTATTTTCTCGCTACGGATTAGCAAGAAAGTTATGTAATGCTGCGCAAAAAAATGGCGAATTTTCGGTAGAAATCCTTTTATTACAAAGCGCTGGTAACGAAAAAGTAGATATTTGCTAAATTTAGAAAAAATCACCTATGAGGTGATGTAGCCAGAATCCATGTTTTGTGGGCCCTTGATATCGAAAAATCTGTTGACGGCAAAACGTCTATCCGTCTGTCTGCCTGCTTGTCTGTCTCTCTCTCGGTCCGTCTGTCCCTCTGTGAACAACCCTGGAGCATAAACGGTTCAGCCGATTTCCTCCAAAATTGCTATTCCCCAATCGATGTGGCGGATGTCGCGGCCCCTAGAATTTGAAACAAATTTTAATTTTGGGGATATTTTCCATATTTTCAAATTATGGATCCATCATTTTTTATTAAATTTTGTTGTTGAATAATGTGAAGAACGTTTAATGGAATGGCGCAGGCCATTCCATGTTTGTTGAAACCTCTTATTTTTCGAAAATTGCGAAAGTTCAAAATTTATTCGAAACGTTCCTACATCTAAATATTAAATATAGTGATTTTTCCCTTAATAAAATCAGTTCTTTAAAGATAAATTTTGAAATAATGTTCAGGTACAATTTTTCCAAAATTTGAGAAATATTCCGGTAATTTTGCGTGAAAATATGGGGGAGAAAGTACGTGCAGTTTTAGCACTCCTAGTTGCTTATTGTGTTAGAAGAAGATCCAGGAATGTGGGTTGCTATTTTGTTAGATTCACTAAAAAACAATCTGTAGTTCGTTTTCAGAACATAATTTTTCGATAACGAAGGAGCAAAAATATGTAGCTTTTGAAATGTTGCTACTTTTATCTTTACTACTCGATCTGTTGCTACTTTTATTCGTTATTCAAACTATGTATACAAAAAGGTCTCGGAAGAGATTCTGGATCTCAAGAAAACTGTTCTTTGTCGAAAATCAAATAAATGAGATTTTCATTTGCTGTCTGTTAGTTCGTATCGTGGGTGAAGTAATCAGGTGTTAAGGTGAAGTAACATCAATTCAGTCGAATGCAGAGGTCCAAACTATGAACCCTTCAAACGAATTGAAAGGAATAAAAACTACTCATTGTAATGGATATATAAAACGTATCTATAAATATTTAAGTAATATACATATCTATAAATGTTTATCTCTGTTTTTATCTATTTTCCATCATATTATTTTCTATTGCTGTATATATTAGAATTACAGTAAAAATAACAAGTCATTAATCTTACTAGTTACATATCGTTTCTGTCTTAATATGCTATTCCGTTTAGACACGAAAATAAAAATTAAAGAATTTATTTTATATTATTTATCGCTAAAAATCGTACTTTTTGAGATTCATGAGGGGAAGTATGGTGAATTAAATAAAGAATACTTAGAAATATATGGAATTACATGAAGTTTTCATGCACAGAACTTCTCTTAATTTTCTTTCAAACAAACAAATTATCTTCCTGAGATTTCAGTTTTTCAAGTTGTGACAATTTTAACATCACGAGTTGAGGTTTCAATTATGTGATTTTGTAATTCAGGGTGAGTCACGTACCTCTAGCACCTCCTGAAACTTTTGAACAGTTCAAGTTATTGCAATGCAGTCTTCACGAAAGTAGATGAGGGAATGGGGTTTATTGACACGTGTATTCAAATACACGTGTAGACAAAATCAACATTCATCCCTCCAAATAATTTTATTACACGATGGGGAAAATTCTTATATATCCTTTGCAGAAAGGCTCGTTGCGATCTGTATTCGTAATTGAACTTACTATGAATAAGGATAGGGATTCTAGAGCTATAGAAAACGTACACTTCTCCCCATAGCACGTCGCACAAGGTTTTCAATTGTTGTTTGACGTTAAAAGAAACGAATCCTAATTACAACACCACTTATACGATACGATACAGGTTTTTAACAGCCATCTGGCTGTTTCACATTTGCAGTAATATCCCGCGTCGTAACGACTAGAAGTTGAGTTGAATTTGAAACAAACCACATCCCCACAAGTGGAAACCTACAAGCGCATTGAATTCACATCTTTCAAACCCTAAAATCGCCTGTTTAAATGCATGAAGGCATCGAAATTCGACATTCGAGGGGCAGCCGCTCTAGATACGAGTATAACGGCCTCGACTTGGAGGAAGTGTTGTCTAACCCCACTGCCGAGTCTTGTCGCTGATCTGAACTGTCGGCTTATCCTCGATGAGTTTTCGATGGTTCTTTCCTTCGTTGCACTAGTTTGTGTAAAAACATTCTTTCTCAGCGTATAAAATACGCATAATTGTGTGTGCTGATTTTCAGAAGTTGTAAATAATAACAGCAATTTTCGCATTAAGTATATTGAATATTATCTCAGCATATCAAAGCACATCATTTCAGTATTTTAAAATTCATTTCTTTTAAAATAAATTTTATTAATACAACATTAATAGAAATAATTTATTATTATTATTATTATTATTATTATTATCATCATCGGCGTTGTCATCGCCATCATCATAATCGTCATCATCATCATCATCATTATTATTATTATTATTATTATTATTATTATTATTATTATTATTATTATATCGGCCATTCCTGACCAGCATACACATTCTCTTCCGAAATCCAGTCATATTCTATCCCGGAGAGAGATTAACGTATGTCATTGTGAGGGTCCGCTTTTCGGCTGTATCCCATGGTTCTCATATTCCACCAAAATGTTTTAGCTTTTTTTTAGCAAGACCAGTACCTGTTCCCTTTGTATAAATATTTTTGTTATTATTATTTATAATTGTCATTACTAGTAATGGAAACCTGGTATCATTACCTGTCTTCTGTATTTAAATGTTTACAGTTAAAATATCATTGACTATGAAGTGCTCGGTCAGTGAGAATAGGTGTGAGTGGTATAAGTAATTTAAACATGAAGCAAGGGATCTTAAAACGTAATAATTTTAATTTGTTTTATACTTCATCCCCATACCTCACATTACATATTTTTATACATTTTAAAGGTTAAAGATAGAAATACATAAATAAACACTTCTCAATTTACCCTAACTTTTTACATTCCACTCAATTTTGTTTTCTGAAGTAGTAAATATTCCGCTAAGTTGAAAGTGTGAATGTTTCATGTTAACATTTAATTTAAAATGATGGGGACTTTCAGCCATGAACATACTTCTGTGATTTTCTATGAAAACCAAATATGCAGATCAGTCTCATGAGGTGAAAATAAATATTACCTTCTTATTTTTAAAAGAATGCGGAGATCAAAATTCAGTTCAGGGTTACTCAGAATTAATTTTTCAGTCTGGTGAAGAATTCAGCCCTAAAGGGAATTTCTTTCCCAGGACAAGCACGTCATACACTTTTTGAGAGAAAATCTTAGAAAACGAAAACCGAAGAAACGACATTTTGCCTTTGTTTCAATTCCAATGAATAGCTTTGCATTTCTGAAAAGCTCGTTGAGTAGAAAAAAAAATTCTCTCCTTCTAAAACACTGGGACTTTGCAGGCACCTTTTTAAAAGACATTGGCTACATAGCCTTTTCTTTGAATCTTAGGTTTTTTGCTTCATAGGCCTGTTATCTGAAATTCCTTTTATTTCACCCTATATACCGTTAATCTTCAAGACGAAAAAAGATTTAATTATGTTTTTGGAGAGGATATACATCAAAATCATTAGTGTGATTCTGATATTTCATGCTCTGCTAATCATACTTTAGTTCAACTCTTCTACAATTATTCTGGTCCTGATCCTCAGGTGATTCGAATGCTGTTCGTGGTGGTGGCTGAATTCTTCGTGTGCTGGGCTCCCCTGCACGTGCTCAACACATGGTACCTCTTCAGCCCGGAAGCGGTATACACCCACGTGGGTAGCACTGGAGTTTCCCTGGTACAGCTACTGGCCTACGTTAGTTCCTGCTGCAACCCCATCACTTACTGCTTCATGAACCGCAAATTCCGACAGGCATTCCTTGGAATCTTCGACTGTTACCGGCATGGGTAAGTGGGACAATAATTTCTATGGTATCTCATAGTCAACACAATTTTGCTATTAAGTGATGTAAAAAATTTGAAATACCGCTAAACTCAACAGTCTTGAGATATACGTTACTAAAAAAGGCTACCTTATTTATTGCTTCTGGAATGTATAGTCGTAATAGAGCAAACACTAATACGGATTTCCGATTTATCGTCAAATGCGACAGTGAATTGATTACTCTCGTCGTAGTATACTTGGTTATTAACATGTAAAGGTCATAAAGCTATTGGCATTATGGTCATAAAGTTATTGACAGAATTACAGATCTTCCTGTTTTTGAGTAACTTATCTTAATGTAATTTTATAAAGTTGGTGAATTAACTATAATTGACAACAACACAACATATCGTACAACCAAAACCCAAGTCTATTGTAAATATCTATTTCTAGGTTTTAACAGCAATAAAATCTAAAGAACATTGTAAGAAAAAATTGGTGCGTCGTATTATTCATTACTATTCATACACTGTTTTAAACAAAAATCTTACACAAAATGTAATCGACTTTGCAATTTTCATATATTAATTTCCCTGATAAAATGCTGTTTGCTCCTTTCTCGTCATTCAGGATATTTTGCATAAATTCATTTCATAAATGAATATGTGGCCATTGTTCTATTTTGGATTTTTGCCTTAAGAAACCTCTGAAGTTACAAAGATATCACTAACTACCGCATCGTTTCGTGCATTTTGTGCACTGAAATTGAAGTAATTCCGTTGAAGAGTTGTTGTTAAGAGAACGTAAAACCTCCTTTCAATGCCCATTTTTCTTTTGAATTAGATTCTATTTCTCCAGTAAGGACAATTTTCTAGAGCATAGTTTGAATATGTTTTGCAACATAATTTTATTAAGTTAATTACAATTTTTCTTAGGGATATTTGCGTTATTTTGAAATGTGTTCGAATGTATCTTCAACTTTTTAGTGCAAAAACGTTTCTTACATGCTTCCTCCTATTTTTTAGTGTATTCGTATGTCAGATATAGAGAGAAGAAACTCACGAATATCTTCACTGACATACACGAATATCTTCACAAATATTGGAATAAACTCGAAAATATTTATTTTGTATTCAAAACAAATTTCTTGTTTCGTAGTTACAAAAACATCCACAGTAATGGTATTTATCTGTCGCACACAACATGACCATGATATTCTCCGCATTGAAACCATCTTCCTAAGTTGAAGAGGCTGGGCAGAACTCGTGTAATTATTTTGGACGACAGCCAAATCTCGTTTTTCACCTCTCTGAGTAAGATGTTCTGAGAACTTTAAAGTTGTTTACTGCAGAGAGCTAAAATATGTTTGACATTAATTTCTTCTCGTTTGTTTTGTAATTAAGGGTATTAAAAGTGAAAATCCTAACAATTCTTCAGCCCAGTAACCTGTAAAGAATTATTTTAAAATATTTTTGTAGTACGTTCATTTCAAACGATAAATTTTGTAGACCCGTACTTGTTAAACAAATAAAGAATAGTAATAACGTATCTCCCTTTGAAGTTCATGTACAGCATCGTACGCTACATCAGACTGCAGTTATTTACTCGTGTACAATATAGTGAGAAAATAACTCGAATCTTTTCTTCCGTCAAAAGAACGTGCGGTGAAAATAGTGTCGGAATAACCAACTTTAAGAGTGTAATACAGATGTATTCAGTTCACTTCGAGACGCCATGCGAGTAGGTCGTGCTGTGAAGAGTGGTCTGCTAACGGAACACAAGTGATTTACCTACGTTAGTTGAACTATACGAGTTTGATGCTAATACTCTAACCAAAGCTGCAGATGCAGCTATACCTCGAAGAAAAATTGATTCCCCTGACTACAGGAGAGACATAACCCCCAACATTACGGATTCACAACAAGGTATGTCATTCAAGAAGTCTTATGTAGGTGCTACATCATCACATTCCTTTCCATCTAAAGAACAAGCAATTGCAATAGAAGCTCAAGGACTTTCAGTTTAAGATTATATTAGCAAAGTTGCATCTCTTGTTGACGCTAGTAATATTATATTTGTTTCACGCATATCTAACAACCGAATATGTATTTTTCCATCTAGTCAAGACATTGCGGACTAATTAACTGATAAAAACAAAACTATTGTTATAAAGAATCATTTACTCAGTGTTAGACTACTTATTAGCAAACTTAAAAGGGTAATTATATCTAATATGTGCCCAATCATATCAGATTTTATAATTGAAAAGGAACTCACTAAAAGGAAAATTACCACATCCTCCAATATCTCGTTCATAAAAGCAGGAATATCAGAACCAGGCTTCTCGCATATTATGAGCTTCAGAAGACAAGTGTACATAGAACCTGAAGATGTAAACAAATTACCTGATTCAACTGTTGTTTATTTTGACATTACCTCATACGGTATATACTTCTTTACTGATATCATGACTTGTTTTATTTGTAATCAAGAAGGACATGTAGTTCAGCTTTGTCCCAATAAACCCAATGAAAATGATAAAATGTAAACTGAAGGTATTCAACAATATAACCAAAGTTCCTCTTCTATACCAAATACTCAATCTGCCGATTACATCAATGAAAAATACCTCCCTCTACTGATGTGAATATCACCTCAAACATACCTCCACCATCTGACTTATCCATTCAAATTGAAGAAACTATTAACAAAAAAGTGAGTGAAGAAAACACTTGGAAGGAGCATGAGGCCCAATAATAATGTCCCTATTTTACCCCTACCTCAATCTGTTGACTTCCCTGCTCTTCAAACCTCACAATCAAAGAAACCCAGCCCCACAAATAACTTGATTAAGAAACGACCTATATCCTCATCAACAACCTCAGACCCACCTATTGCACCCCCATCAGAGCCTGAAAAATATTTCAATAATGATCTCTCTGCAAAAAAAAGAGAAGAATTATAAAGTCACGACTAGAAAAGTACTAATATGGAAGAATCTGAAAAAGTGGATACACAACTGGCCCCGCTGAAGTAAATATTATTGAATCCAAACAACAAATATCTCTTACATTTTATGCAAGTGAAGAGTTTTCTTGAAAAAACTAAAACCCTACTGAGGTAATTGAAATAGCACTAGAATTTACCCCTGCTGTAACTCAACTCATCCAAATATTAGAAAGAACATATCAAAAATTAAAGGATAAAAGTATGGAGATTTACAAATCTAAAAAATAAATTACAAAAACGCATTGAAAGCAATGAATCAGGGTACTCTAGTGATACTACATAAAACATCTTCCCCCTTAAAATTAAATATTAAATAAGGATGGTTGAAAGCATATTACAATGGAATATCAATGGATTTAGGCCTCAAAGAGAAAATCTATTGATTCCAATTAATAAATATAATCGAAATTAAATATGCTTACAGGAAACTAATAATTCAGAAAGAGTGATACCACAATTAAAACAATATTCTGTATTCTTAAGGAATATAAATAATCCACGAATATCCATTGGGGGCATAGCTATATATATATATATATATATATATATATATATATATATATATATATATATATAAATAAAATCTCATCTTCAAGCAGATGAAATTAAATAAACACCAATATTGAATTTACAGCAGTCAAAATTAACAGGAGAAAATATTTGAGTATCTGTAATATCTCCTCCTCAATAGCTATAATTTTCAGAAAATGAAATATTAAAAATCATAAATCAGCTACCTAAACCCTTTATTATGGTAGGTGATTTTAATAGTCACAGCCTAATGTGGGGATCTTATAAAGATGACAGTAGAGGAAAGATTATAAACAAATTAGAAAATCCAAATATATTAATACTTAACAAAAAGCTATAAACTCACCTTAACAATACACATAAAAGGTTTAGTGCTATTGATGTGACTATATGTTCATCCTCCATTGCTTCTAATGGGACTGGAGTACAACAGGAAGACTTACATGGAAGTGGCCATTTTCCCATTCTCATATCTTACCTCAATAATACCTCAATGTCTACTTGCAATAACTATTCTCCAAGATGGAAATTCCAAGATGCTAACTTTGACAGATACAAAGAAATATTATCAACTAAAATAAATGAAATTCAGATGTTAGAAGAAACTTTCTCAATCTCTCTCAATGAAAAAATCGAGTAACTGACTGATCTCATCCTCAAAACAGGTGATGAAGCAATTCCAAAATCTTCAGGAGAATCGATAATAAAACAACTTCCTTGGTGGAATGAAGACTGCAAAAATGCTCATAAATTATACAGACTATCTTTCAATAAATACAAGAGGCATCCAACCATAGAAAACCATATTGAATATAAATGAACTCGAGCACAAGCAAGACGAATATACAACGAAAATAAAAGGCTGTCTTGGATTGACTTCATCTCATCAATTAATTGTTTCTCCAACCCAGCAGACAATTGGAAAAAAGTCAAAGCTATCAATAGTTGCTACAAATAGCATATCCAACCTAAATTTATGTTACACAACGACCGAATTCCCTCTTCTAATGAAGATATTGCGAGCATTTTAGTTTCTACATTTGATAATTCAAGCAACAGTAACTTTAACAATGAATTCCAAATGTACAAATCTAATTCAAATATAACTGGATAAAATGATTGTGTGTATGTGTAATTGTATATATATATATATATATATATATATATATATATATATATATATAGAGAGAGAGATAGATAGATAGATATATAGATAGATAGATAGATAGATAGATAGATAGATAGATAGATAATATTGTTCTGTTCCATTCATACTCGATCAGGTTTTTCGTCCAGTTTCCCTGATCCATTGAGCAAATGCTGAGATGGCCCCTTGTTTTGCTTCTGGACATAAATGTAACTTCATTTCTGTGCACATCTTCTAGAATTCAGTGGTAAATACAATTATTCAAATTATCGTTTCCATGTTGTCGCGGCAGGAAGTAATAAGAGCCAAAATTTATTGCTTATTTTCTTTGAAATTAGATTTTATTACATGGGAGTTTTTTTGTTGTTTTTTTCTCCCTTTCAAAATTCAAAATTTATTGCTTATTTATCCTTGAAAATGGATTTTATTACATGGGAGTTTTTTTTTCTTTTTTTTCTCCCTTTCAAAATTCAAAATTTATTGCTTGTTTATCCTTGAAAATAGGTTTTATTACATGGGAGTTTTTTTTCTCCCTTTCAAAAATTCAAAAATTCAAAATTTAAGTAGTATATGACTTGGTGTAGGGATCGCAGAATTTTGAAAATGTGCACACAATTCACTTTTCCCCATAGCACGTCATACGCAGTTTTTAACTGTTTTTTGACGTAAAATAAATAAATAAATAAATAAATACAACATTCATATATTCATACAAATTCGATTCATTCCATACATAAGAAATAAATGAAAAATGTGACATATACCAATCTGCTCCGTCTGTACCACACATATTATTCTGTTCCATTTACAACGATATCCGCAAAAAATATTCAACACCTCTCGGTCGGTCAAAAACCCTTAACAACAAACACCACATTGAAAATGTCTTTAAACTTTTAATTAACCTTTTCAATAAGCTTTAAGGAATCACAAATCTGTTAAACACGGATATTGTCACAATTGTATGTTAAATAATGTATTAATAATACCCAATATGTATTCTGATTATTGTTTCTTTGTTTATATTTTGTTGCTGTTGAATTAATTGTCGACATGTAATGTTATACTTATTTTAAAAAGTGCTTTAATTTCAATTTTTGTTGTATGTTCTGTTGTACGTTGTAAATACTGTATTCTGATTGTGGTCGCTAATGACCTAGTAGTTCATGCGACCAATTAAATATAGTATAAATAAAAAAAGAATAGTAATAATAATACCCTACCTTGAGAACTCAGCGGGTGACTGTTCAGAATCGAGTAACAAGAAATATTGTATTTAAAATAATCTGTTTTGCCTTAATGAAAATTTTAACTAAGGAAAACATTACGTGACACAACTAGAATCTTATCAAAAACGAATCGACCAATAGCTTATTTACTTAGGACTCTTCATTCGAAGGATATAATTTAAAATATCTAAATCCCAGTGTATGTCATGGATTCATGTAAGGTGTGTTTCAGCTTACATGAATCCATTGCTTTGTATATTGTTTCGGGACTATTTAATCTCCAGAGTGTGCACTTTGCATATTCCATCGGAGCGCCTGGCGCATGCGGCAACCCGCTCAACTTGTCTCCGAGACGGGAAGCATAATGTGCAGGCGAAACAAGCAAGGCGAGATAACGTGAGAACGCCCCGCATGGGGCTGTGTGCTCACCTCGAAGCCTTTGCCCTAGTGTCTCCCAACTCGCTGCTTGGCTGCGTTCAGAGACATCTGTTCATCTATGAGGGATCATTAGGGATTGAAAGTTTGACAAACCCTGCCTCTGCTACAAGCAGCAAAACCATCTTTCCCTTATTCCTGCAAAGCATTATATGCGTTCGTACGTCAATAGTAAAACATTTAGAACATATGCAGGAAACTTGGTTTCTATTGGAGAGATATAATTGGGCGTTTACAAAATTAAAAGCTGGTAAAAAGATGCCAAAAATACTACAACCAAATGAGATATCGTAGTCTTTTAAATGACGATCTAAGAAGTTCTAGAAAAAACATACGAGTGAATATGTTTTGTTCAATACAGATATTCATTTCCGTAATGCATGGAAAATTCGTATTTTATACACTCTTCTTCTGCTGCAAGTTCATTTGTATTCTGTTTGGTAGAATGGTTCATGTACTATTGATTTGAACATTTCATATATTATTTTTTTAAGTCGCCAATGACTCAGTTGGTGATGTGACTGTGAATAACTAAAAACATATTGCTTTTTTCTGTTCTTTCAAGTGCATTCTCAAAAGAGTTAACTGCGTATGTTTTATTTTTTACTAATGGCGTGAAGGATTACAAACTGCTCATCTACTTTGGGAGACATTAATATCACTAATAAAACGTTTCTGTATAATATTTCCCATTTCCATTACCTTCTTCTTCTTCTTCTTCTTCTTCTTCTTCAAGACGTTTGGGGAATAAGCCCAAAGAATGGAAACAGAAAGAGATTTGGGAAGGAAGAATTCCGCGCGCTTCATGGTCCCTTGTTTAATTTTTTGCGTCGGCTTCCGACTAGAATTGACATTAAGCATATTATATTTTTATCCCATCCCACAAAGTTGGATTAGCGGCTTCCATGCGGCTACGACTCTACACGACAGTACTCAACGTCGACTAATCACATGTTACATATTTCATCTAAAAATTAAAATTTATAATAAACTATGAAATCGCATTTTTTATTTTTCTTTCGATATTGTATCGATTGAAACGTTTCATACCCTAATACGTGCTATGGTTCTCTCGCAATTTTATCCCATTACCGGAATTCTATACAAATTCTTCGATAAAAATGAGAATCCCTTGTGTTACATTTAAACTGAATGCCGCAAAATGTTAGATACAATTTTGTATTGTTTTTATGCAATTAAGTAGCCACGTGATAGATAACAAGTAATGATACATTCTGAAAATGCCAACTTAATATAAATTAAATTGACATATTTTACAGTTATAATAAAAATACAACCTGCCTTTTTCTCCACCTTTCACAATTGATTAACGATTTTATCGTACTTTTGTAATCTTTTTTTCATTTTTCACTACACATTAAAGAATTTTGCCATTCATTTCAAATACACTTTCTTTGTCAACGATATTCTGCAGAACAGGCCCAATCGCTCTCAATTGATTCTTAACAAGTGATCTTTCATCTTTACTATTTGAGAACTAAGATAGGCATAGAAGCTTGCCAATTTTATTTATTGTAAATTATTTTGGAACAAGGAGAAGAATATAGTATGAGCATAAAGAAGTATATAATGTCTCGTTGATGAAACGAACACTCCAAATGGTCAAAATGATGCAGTATATTCAAGTGAAAAGTGGTGTAGATCATGTTACTTGAAGCTCCATTAATAACCATTCAAAATGCGCATGCACAATTACTCAACGCCTTGTATTTTAATAATTCAATTTGCTACTCGTATGAGAAATCCAATTCGAGCAGTTTTCTAAACAAGAACCTTGTTTTATCACTTGACTCAGAAAAAAATGTTGCAAACTTCTAGAACATATAAAGGGACCGGAGATGAATTCGGCAATGAACAATCCTAAATTTAATGAAACAAAGTTAAAAATTAACCATTTGCTCCTTTGTCATTCTCTCCATTGTCATGCAAATCCACCTTCATTGGTTTTCGACTGGAACGCAAAATGTCATTAACTGCATCAGAAAGTTATGCTAAACACTAGCGTATGGAAAGCTGGCTATCAATGACGGGCAAATGATACATGAATAAATTATATGAAATTTTCCGCCACATTCATTTGCAAAAAGTGATAATCTTCTATCCCTCTACAAGGTCTAGAAGTTTGTAACATTTATCCTAAACCTCCTCTATAAATGCGTTTTGAACTACATGGTATGCAAGCACCCTTTGATTGGCGAGTAGTGAAAGCGTTGGCGTCGGCAGGCGGCCGTGCTGCTGCTGTTGCTGCTGCTGTGAGGAGGCGCTGGAGGTGCGTGGGCGGCCTGTGGCGGGGCGGCGCACTCATGTGGCCGGGACGGCTGGGGGCCTCGTGGGCAATAACTCGGACGTCTCCGCCAACGACTCCACGCAGTGCGCGGGCCGTGCCAGCATCGCCGCTAGATCCGGTGAGTAAAGCGTCGAACATGCGCTATGGCATTTCTTCACTTCAACCCGACCCGTCCAAACAAGACCAGACCCGACCTGACCTGTACTGATCCGACCCGATCCGACCCGATCCGACCCGACCCGATCCGATCCGATCCGATCCGATCCGATCCGACCTGACTCTATCCGATCCGATCCAATCCGACGCGACCCGACACCGACCGGCTGTGTCCGGCGCGGCCCAGCGTACGGATTCCGAGCTGCAGGTCGAAAGGATCCATCGTAGCTTCGTACGATTCTTCCATAGGATTTCCTTCGAAGGGGAAGTAAAGACAGCTGCCCAATGTTGTAGATTTACTGCATGTAAAATGTCGTCAATCTTAAGTAAAGCCTCTGAAGTAAAATCAAAATTGCCTGTTTTGTCACCCAAGCGATACCTTTTTCGCTAGATGATAAAAGGAGCATTAGCGAAATTTGCGTGGTCAGGTGGAAGAGCAGGTCGGATAGTGTGAGATTCGACGGCTAAAATAAGACATCATTGAATTGGATTGAAGTGAGGGTGCAAGGGGGAAGAGGGAAGCTGCTGCTGCATACTCGGTTAGTCGGTTGTGTTGCCCGTGAATCATTTGACAGCCCGCTGTCGCGTGGTGGGCTGGAGTTGCACTCTCTGACAAAAAACGCATTTGAGAGTTGTTGGAATAGTGGAAGCCTTGATAAGAGAGATTGTTAACTCTATGAAAGAGATTATGTCTAACTCCTTCCCTATCTCACCTCCGAGGTTCTGACGATAAAGACTTTTGTTTGAAAAGCCAAAATGTAAGCAGCATTTTTTTTTATTTATCACGTAGGTTAAATTTATCTCCCAGATTATTTCTGAAACTGAGAAATCTGCTTAAGGTAATGTGTGAAAATATAATTTTTGAATTAACTATAAATATAATTAAATATATTATAAGATGATATTATTAATCAATTTTATTTTTCTATGTGAGTACTTCATACTAGATGGGAAACAATAACTGTGATATCCTCTATAAATTTGAACAGATTTACTGTCTATTTAAAATGGGCGGAAGTATGTTTTTCCACGGTCACCAATTATTTCAGACTTACAAACTGAAAAATATATGCAATTCTAAAGCATTGTATCTTACGCTATTTTTACTCTCTCGCTACCGCTACCGCGGTAGAGAGGAACTAGCGTAATGCTGCGCAAAAAACGGCGATTTTCGGCAAAAAAAACTTATTAGAGTGCCCTGGTAACGAAAAAGTGGATAAATCCAGATGCTAAATTTAGAAAAAAATCTTCTAACACGTGTTGTAGCCAGAATCCACGTTTTGTGGGTCTTTGATGGCGAAAAATCAATTGACGGCAACAGGACAGTCCTTTTGTCTGAGAACATTGCTAATGGCTAAATCGTAGACGATTTTCTGCGTAACTGATATTCGGTAATAAATGTGGCTGATGTCGCGGCCCCTTGAATTTGAAACCGATATGTTAATTTTGTGGGGTAGTTTAAATGAAGTGCCTAGGATATTTTCAATTATTTTTTTAAAGGCTCCATCTTTTTTTATTAAATTATGTTGGTGGATAGTGTAAAGGATGTCTAGGGAATGGTGCACATCACATTTTCATTGAAAAAACTAATGTTTGGAAAATAGCAAACATTCAGAAACGTTCGGAGCATTCCTAAAACTAAAATATTAGAGATAGATATTTTTTCTCTTGATAAAATCTGTTCATTAAAGATCAATTTTGAAATAAGATCATTTACAATTTTTTTGAAAATTTGAGTAGTTTTCGTGTCATTTTACATGAAATATGAGAAATTTAAAATTTTTGTTTAAACAATTTTTTTTCTCGAAAACGGCTCCATAGTCTTAGATGAAACTTTGTTGGTGAATAATCTGAAGGACGTTTAAAAGAATGATGTATTTTGCATGTTGGTGCATGCTGCATCCTGATTTTTCAAAAATTAAAAAAAAAAATGTTCGGTGCCTTCCTACAACTACAATTATGAAGATACATTTTTTCTTTAATAAAGGGTCTTTATTAAAACCAGACTTTCAAATAATGTCATGTTAAATTTATTGAAAATATCAATATTTTGTGTGAAATTTGGCGACAAATATACATATCAACATTTGCTCTCTCCCAATTTACTGCTCGTCGTGGACGTAGAGTGAATAGTGATGCTACGTAAGTTATAGAGAGTAATATTTCTTACTTCTTTGTTCGTTTCTTCTTCGAGATTTTGTTTTAAGCTTTAAAATTAATCTTTTAGAAATTATTTAAATGTTATTTTCAATTGCGTCCTTTAATTGAGTTAAATGAGAAAACGAATTAATGATTTCACTTGCTTAATAAGATATGAGAATTAAAAGTAATGCTTATAAAATACGAGTAATTTTAATGAATATAAAAATATTATATTTAATTATTATACTTTTCTATTCATTTTTATTTTCTTGCTAGCGGTATCAACAATTCAAATTCGCAAAATGTGAGTTCCATACGAACTAGCGGTCATTGTTGCTTCTAAACGATTTTTGTAACGCCGAACTGATAACAGAAGGCGATATAGACTGCTGCCTTTTCTCTCGCGTTAATATAAATTAATATTATTTATAGCTAAAATACTATGTACTCGTTGGTATTTGTCAGAAATCTGTTTTCGTTTAATCTTTGAACAAAAAAACACGCTTCGTTTTTTAAAATTTTTAAATGATAGTTCTTATGATAATATTATGTAGGCATTAACAATATCACGAGAACTGATATTGCAACAGCACAATAACGTGCTGTTGCAGGATCACTAGTTTAATGACCGTTGATTATGTATCATCAGTATGAAATTCACTAAGCTTATTTTTTTTGTTTTTGAGCTATTGCAGTCGCTACGTTACATTTTTTATTCTCTTGAATAGTGAAACTTTTGAAACGTAGGAGTTTGTTCGAAAATTATCGATTATTTATAACAACGCCACAGTATAGTGCATGCGTACAGGAAAATCAATTTTTAGACCTGAATGTTTTGGTTTCGTGAAAGGAATATAACATATTAGTGTTTGTAAATGAAAACCGACTTAATTTCCTATCTAGCAAAAGATACAGAATGGACAAATTTAATAGATTTAATTTCAACTTGTCTCGAAACAGCTTTTGAAACTAGTGAGTTTCACTTCTATCCGACAATGCACTCGAGAATCGTGCGTCTTATAATTATTTAATGAGCTAGATCTCAAAACTCGCTAAATAAAATATATAAATTGCAATTATCGCAGTAATATAATCCTTCTCTAATTTTCTTACATACGGCTGCAAACAAATCCTTTCAGTAATCTGATTTATTTACAGACTTGCGGTTACACTTTTAGCAATCACGCTATTATTTCAAACCTACGATCATTGACCAATGGACATTTGTTTTCTTTAAAATTTATCTCAACAATTATAAGTAAATGTATCTAAATTTCTATGATAAAACAAATTATGATTTATTTTCAATTAACTAATTCGTTTGTGGGAATTCTGATTGGATGTTGTTGACGTTCTTATAAGAAGAAATAAAAGAAGTCATCTTCGTCAACATATCAGCTTTATTAAGATAGCCGGCTTTCGACGGCTTTGCCGTCATCGTCAGTCTAAAGAATACAGAAAGATACAAAAAAATTTTATAAATATATACACAATAAGATAGAAAAAAATTAATTAAATTACAATTGATGGATAACTCTAAAATATTTAATTACAATTGATTAATTAAATTACAATTGATGGATAACTCTAAAATATTTAGTTACAGATAAAATTTCAAAAACGGTAAGGGAATGCAACGGAGGATTAGTGGCAGTTCAAATTAAACAAAAAATCAATATAGAAAGACACATTGTATGGTTGCAAAAGTTAAGGAACATATAGCAGATAAAATTATAAAATTAATTGCGGTGGGGGGGCGGAGAGGAATTAATACTATACAAGCAGTTCAAATTTCAGGATTATAACTATTTGTGGAGAAATATACATTCTCATATTCAAAAGAAAAACAAAATCTTCTTCTTAACTAATTCGTTTTGTTTCCAATTTGCATATTTATACAACTAGTATATTTGCAGGAAAGAGTAAAATAAATATGTGTATCATTTATACTTTTACAAGCAGTGTTGGTGAAAACGTGTTTTAGGTATGAAGTTGTGCTCACTAGAAATATTTGCGCCAAATTAAACATAGGGCTGTACGAAATATTTCTTTGATTTTCTATATTACTGGATTACAATGCATCTCAAAACTCATTGAATGATTGATTATGTCGTGTTTCCGTCTGCGGCAAGCAATACCCAGTAGCCCCGTGAGTGCAATGTACCTGCTTTTATTATGGGACGTGGCGGTGTTCTTCCCGTACTGGATGGTGAGATCCGGCACCAACCTACACGTTGGCTTGCGAGGTTTTGCCATCTAGGTACCTCTCCCTGGAGGGCACCATCCCAGCCGAGACATGCTCTAAGTTGAGTCCTGACAAGATCGCACATCGAAGCCACAAGACCGTCCGTTGCCCCCGTGCTGTTCCGGCATTTGCCTGTGTTGATCGATGAAATCACAGAAAACTATCGATCAGAGCAATCGGTCACTAGAAATCTCCTCCATATCGCGGCTGAATTCTACTTAGTCCAGGTCTAGTCTAGGCCAGGCCTAAGTCTAGTGTCGAATAACTTGCCCCCGTCGGAAGTCAATCCCTTGGACTTCCCGATCTGAAGTACTGCAGTGACATCAGTTTGTTGTTTTGATCCACATTACCGGTGCATCGCAAAGCTATGAATTCGGTGTTATACGAGCAGTAGAGTTAAAAATTTAATTTTAATTTTCTTTGTAATTTTCGAAATACCGTGTTTTCATAATATCCATTGTAGAATCATATGAATCTATTACAACCGGATTTAATGTTTTCATGAACTCATTAGAGTTAGAAAACAGCTGGCTCTACTTATAGTTCGTGTTACAAGTGATGGCATGCGTGGCTGATGCTATCTGAGTTCAATTCTATCTGAGATAAATTGATCTCCGATTCAATTTCCTGTGGCTTGACCCACTTTGGCTGCATGGCATTCTCGAATGGCACGTGTCAAAGTTACTTTGTTCACATTAAATCCCTCACAAAACCTGTTTGACCGAGCGTGAACACGCACTGAAAACATTTGTGCGTAAACATTTATATGATGTCCTATAAAATTAATTATCAGTCGGAATAAATTCGTCATAAAGTTTGACGTACCGAAATCTAAATATAATGCGAAAAAATATTGTGGCTGAAATGATTCGTATAAACAAAGGAATAACGCAAGTACTGACAATGAAAATTCTCTAATGTGGTAGAGTGCATTCAACTTTTCCTTCCACAATTTTTGTTTTATATGTTAAATAATGAATTGTGTGGTGTGGTTAACGAAAAAAAAAAAGATTTCGTTTTCCTCTTCGGATCGGATTTAACGCCCTATGTGAAACACAAAACAATGATTTTATGAATGAGTTGCGTCTGTGCTTATGTGTAATTTCATATTTTGGAAAAAATTAAGAGCAGTAGCCTTCTGAGAATTCCATTTTATTTTTAATTTGACAGTTTTTCATGCTTTTGAGTATTATTTCCATTACGAATGACAATCTAAATCAGAAAAAGCAATGCCATTGACGGGCTAATCTTACAAAGGGGCTAAGCATCAAAACACGGTTTCTTTGATAATTGAAAAATCTTCTTTAGAAAAAATAAAAGTTTGTGTTAATGTATATATAGATTTTGTGGGAGATATACCTACAAAGTAAAAATTATGCAAAATAGTAGGTCTTTATACTGTCAAAACTTGGAGTTAAAAAATGGGAGAAGATTAAATGGTAAAGGACTTTCTTTACAATCATATTATTGGAAAATAAATATTGGTATACTTTTATGGAATAACTCAATAATATTAGAAAATGTGGATATTTCTATCTAAAAACGATCTAAATGATGTTTTGCTAAGAATAAGGATTTGGGAACAGAAATATTTAGTCCCCTGTATTATTGATTACTGTGTTTCCGGGCGCGTCAACTACCATGGTCATTATTCCAGCAAGTGAAGTGAATGCGAAAAATGGCGGTATTTGTTGCAAGATATTGTAGTAACAGTGCATGTAAGTGTAATTACATTGTAGGACGAAAGAAATTTAAAGTCAAGAATTAGAGGATAGAAGGGTAACATTAGAAATGCTCCTGACAGACATATGTTTATTTCTGGCCGTATTCTGAATTTAAGACATATTACGGCATATAACCAACTTCCAGACTGCATATTAACCTAGAGGTTAATATGCAGTCTGGAGTTTAGGAGTGCAACTCATAAAAGTTCCGATCCTAAAATCGTATCCATTCAAAATACAGAGCACAAGCTCACAAGCTTAATTTAAAACTTGATACTGAACACCGCAGTGAAAGCTATCATTTAATTCAATAAATTTGTCTATAATTCCAACCGTATTTCATTTCTACTAATGTTGATGTAAAACATCTACATAAGAAGACATAAAAAACATCAGACGCACACCGAGTATCACTTTTCCATTGGCAACAGTGATCCTTTTAGATCTCCCTACATACCTTAGAAGTTTGCAACATTTAACCTGACACTTCCTGTATTTTAGTAGATTTGTAAAATTTATAATGTAGTGTGTGTCTTTGTCGCGCAAAGCGTGCCTTGTCAAGAGCTTCATTGACGCAGCTGACGCATGGCCCCTCGCCTCCTTAAAAATAGACCTGTTGGCACTGGCTGAGGTGGCTAAGGGCATCAGAAGTCCTTGGATTCGAGAATGGTGGCAGGATTTTCGACACTTCCGACTAAGGTTCCTAAGGTTCCTGCTAGGTCGAAGCCAGCCGCTGTCGCAAGGAGAATTCCAACGACCGGTTGACCTGATCAGTCGTTTTCTGTTGAATGATTTGGGGTGTCGGGCACGTTACCTGCTGCCATTAGTCCCGTAAGTGAAATGCATATTTTTATTGCGGAAGGCGCTGTGATCTTACTCCACTGGGTGGCGAGATCCGGCCCCGACCTACCCATTGGCTTGCTGTGTTTTTCCTTACCCAGATATTTCCCTCCAGCTAGGCACCGCCCTCGCTGGGACAAGCTCTATTGTCCCTTCTGGTCGCCCGATGTATATGGTAGTGTAGTGGGTGTAAGTGTGTGTGTAAGTAAGGGGTGATGTCACTGCAGCGCCTCTGACCGGGGATTGGTTTGAGTTCTGACGACAGCAGGATTTTCGATACTACCTTTTGAGCTAGGTCGAATTCAGACACTGTTCGGAGGAAATTTCTAGCGACCGGCTGCTCTGGTCGGTAATTTTCCGTTGTTTCTCCGATCAACACTAGGCGAATGCCGGAGCAATACCCTCACAAACGGGCCACGGACTGCGCGCGATTTTTCATTCCTCTTCCTTGTCTTATTCTTTCCCCTTACACACACACACTTACACTAACGTGCACTACACTATTAAATATTCCCGGAGACCGTCAGTAGCTTAGAGCGTATCCCGGCTGGTGTGGTGCCCCGTTGGTGATAGAGTCCTGGTTAGGGGGAGCCGGCGGTAGGTCGGCGCCGGATCTCGCCTTCCAGCGGAGAAGATCACCGCCATCTCCCGAGGGATAACGTACACTACATCTACAAGACTAATGACCTAAACTATTGACGCGCCCGGAATCAGTAGCCAATCAGTAAACGAGTCCATGAAAGGATGAATGCATGTGGGCGCGTTGGGCGCGCGTGTTGCAGAGGTGGTGGTGCTGGAGGGCGAGGATCGTGTTTAGCACCGATCGCCACTCCGGAGGCTCCCACGCGGTGGTGGAAGCTCCTCTGGATGACGACTCCTTCCGCTACCGCATCACGTGGCGGCCCCGCGAGCGCAAGGACAACTGGGCGCACAGCGGCTCCAGCTCCAGCGACCTCTACTCGTAAGGGCGGCCTCGGCGGGGCACCGCAGCGGTGGCGCGAGGACGGCGCTCGCCGCCTTCAAGAGGCCGGCGTCTGTGTGACGAGGTGGTTGTGGTGCCAAGCAAGAACTCAGGTGATGCTACTTCTTGGGATGCGGCTCAATGAGTGTCTCACAGAAATCACGGAAAATTGACAAGACTGCGAATAATGATGTTTTTTTTCTATTACGCCTTCCTGTATTTATTGCATTCCATGTTATTTGTTCTGTCACGTTCTCATTTCGTTCACCTTTTTAAAAATATTTACTTTTAGAGTGTGAGTGTTATGTATTTATTTGTCGCTCACGTTTGATGGAAGTGTAACAGTGGGTTTGTCGGGGAAGATGTCAAATTGTTCTTAAAATATGAAAAGAAGGGCTGCTCTCAATAGTTCGTATTGAACTTAACGACATAATTTCATGTGTTTCTGCTTTGTCCAATATTGTTTCTCAAGTTCGTAGATTCCTTCATTTTACTGCGAAAGTCTTTATTCATAAAAAACCGAATGCTCAAAGCATATCCGATAAAAATGTTTCATATTGAAATATCGAACAAACAAATTGCAACTTTTTACATCACCGTTACTACATTGAATGGTCTTCAAATTTTTGTGTTGTTTTTCTTCTGTTACATACTGCAAGTACGAGTAAGTAAATGCTATGCTATTTTCGTATTTAAATTGGTAACATTTTAAGAGCATCTAATCAATTTAAGATTTTGAATCTTTTTAAAAAGTGCTAATTATGTTGTTTGTATTTAAAACATGCCTTTATTTTTGAAACTTTTTTTTCAATTTCGAAGGGCAACTTTTGCAAACAAGTATTCGTGTATGACTTAAGTTAATAGTTTGGGACAGACATATTCGCAAAACGTGTAAATGTATAACTGAAATACTTCATTTAATAAAACGGAAAATTGTAAGTGATGAGTAAACATCTGCTGTGTATTAAAATGATAAACACTTTTACTGATATATCTGAAACCATGAGATTTGTTTGCGGTTTCATCGACAAATATATGCCAGATGAATGGTCATTACATTTGGATCATTGAAACATGCAAAAACAAGTTTTGGATTTAAAATCCAGACATTTAAGGGAGAAATGCGGAAGGCAACTCTCGATCCGGAGTGACATTATGAATAGAACATATATAATTTTTAATATTAGACGTCTCAGTCTATCTCTAGAAATACGTGTGCTGAATTTTTGCAATGGTTTCTCATAGTTATGTATTTTAAAAAAATCTGTAGCTACTGTGTACGTATCTACAGTGACTATTATTATGCTAACACATTTGTTGAGATATCATGATGTGATTTTACCTTACTGACATTGAGCACATTTACATTATTCAAAAATGTACACTTCATTGTGTCACTACACAGCAGGAGAAACTTCTAATGAATCACGAAGAAATAGTTTTTTTTCTTTGCGTTTATTTGATCGCCCATTCACTGTCAGAGAAGTTGAGAAGTCTGTGTTTCACGGTAAGAGAGAAATTAGGGTCTTCCGCTGCATGTGGAATTTGTGTGCCAAAGATTTTTTCAGTGTTGAAAATGACTGTTACTACCGAAGCGACTCGCAATCGTATTAAATCACGTCTGCATTGAAGTGCAGAAAACGTGTGTCCATGCATGTACTTCGTTGCTCAATCCTCACATCCACTATAGTTCCTCATGGATCCCTCATCAAAGTCGTGAATTAGTTTCTGGTAATCAGTCGCGATGGAATGAACATCAAACTAGTCTGAGTAACATTCTTCGTAACGTTACTTGTGCCATATTATTTACAAGTTTCAGGTTCAATGTGGAATTGAACACGATAATTAATTCTTCCACGTATTGTATTGAAAAATGTATGTTTTTTTCTTCAAAATACCGTCAAAGCCACAATTAGAAGAATGCACAATCGAAAGAACGTTATCTGTGATTTAATGGTGCTGGTGTCGATTAGTGTCTAGTGGCAATAGGATTTAGGAATTGTTCGTATTCTGAGGCTTTGATAACGAGAAGACAAACATTCGATCATACGTGATAATTGTTTTGTATATTGATTTTCTATTTGAAAAAATTCAAAGTATTTTTTACAAAAGTTTTTTCACATTCATTAACTCAGCTCTGTTTGAGAATATCAAGCTAGTTTTTTGTAATTTTAAAAGTCGTGTCTTGCGCTCATTGACAAATAATACTTCAGTTTGTCTTAATTTATATATGAAGTTGCTGATTATGTAAAGTCATGTTAAAATCACACGTACATTCAATATTTCATATTAAACCTCTCTTTTTGCCGAAACGATCATGGTACCTGAGAAATGAATTATTTTATCTGATATTTGTCTCTTGGATAATCCACACAGAGGAAAACGTTCATAAATTTGCTCTATTTCTATACAAACTGTCAAACAATGGCTTTAAATATGTTGTGTACGTAAAATTATAGCTAGAATTAGTCATTTCAATTCGTACATTTAAAGAAGCATGACGAACGAAAATCACCTGTTTCTTGAAAACCCAAAAAAACATTGTAAAATAACTGAAATAGTGTCGTGTTAAATGTAAATATGTAACAGAACCAAATATTGTTTTACTGCCCAATGTGTATTTATCGTTCAATATTATGTTGAAAGCTTCAATATAAGTGAAAAAGATATTGTTTACTAAAACCGTAGTGTTCGTAAGTGTAATAATATTTTTGTGAACATATTCATTAACACAAAATTCTACGTTCCTCCACGTTAGGTTAAATGATAACAGAATTATTGTGATCAGAATATCGAGAAGTAAATAACGTGTGAAAATAGCAGCACTAATTTCATTGCAAAAGACATTTAAAGAGAAAGTGAAGAGAATTTTGATGAAATAAAATGTGTAATAGATATCTTAAGTCGTACAATTTTCTGACTGTGTGAAACGTGTATAAACATGTGAGAATGATTTTTCTGTACCTACACTACTACTTCTACTGGCGAAATAATGTTGTAAGATGTGTGATGGCGGCAGGCGTAATACCAATAGAAAGCTACTTTTCTGAAAAGTAATGAACACATAACCACAGAATAGATATCATGTAGATCCAAATATAACGTAAAATAAATTTGTTATTGGTGTTCAAAATCAACTCTCTCATTTATGTTGGGATCAACGGCCATCCTGAATAATGTGCTACATCTGTTGTTCGTGTAGGTGTTAGTTGTATAGTTTGTGTCTTCTGTACCCAAAATAGTGTAATATCGATAAGAAAATGGTAATATACAACTGAGAAATTTCATGTAGGTATTACAATGAAAATTGAATTGAATGTGAGAATCAATAAATCTCCAATCATAAACCCCATTCTCTTTTGGTTCCCTACAGGAAACCACTGTACTTGTGCTGTTGTTTTGCTATTTTTTTGAAGAGTAATTCATGTCAAGAATTTTATAAATACGTAATAAAAGGTAAAAGTTCAGATCGGAATACCATTAAATTGAAAACCCCAACAAACTGGGAAATATATCGGGGGAAATGTTGGAGATATTACGCTTCACACATAGTAGTAAATTGAATTAAAACTTATGAAATTTGCGGAATTAGGAGAGATTTGCGTCTATCGCCATCATATCCTTAATTTTTTATAAAAAGAAATAATCATTTAGAGCCAAAAGTGTATTCTAGGAATATTTTTTCTAGTCAATGACAAAATTAGAATGATTGAATCAATTTTAAAGATATCAATGTAATATCATTCGACGTTTTAACCACAGCTACTCTTGAAACGGCAATAATTTATTTTCGAATTATCTCTCAACTTATTAAGCCAAAAATGTTGAGTGAGGCGCCAATAACTGGCGTAGTGGTGCTGTATTTTTATATATATGGTATTTTTGACATCGCGTGATTTTTGAAGTATTATTCCCTTTCATATTCAGATAAAATATTTCGTAGTAGGTTTATGAAATATGTATTTAATCAGATGGAGATCGCCCCATCAAATTATGTTATTTGTGTTGCTAAAATATCTGTGTAAGAGAAAGTCAGTGTTGTGTTTTATCCGAAACAGTACATATATCATAGATTAAGTACCATAACGAAAGAGACAAAACACTGCGTTTTGAGCATGTACATTGTGCATTTACTTTGTGTTAATTGTTCTATAGACGTTTTCTATAAGATTGTGACTCAAGGTATTGTACAGAATCAATATTCTCTGTAATGTTTGTTTTTTTCACATACTCCTTCCTGCAGTTTTTGTATGAGTCATTATCTGTAAGTGTATATACTAAACACTTTCGAATTTCATTAGTGTAAATGTGAAGTTTGCGGAAACCTGTAAAAACAACGATGCATGACACAAGGTAATACTGCATTGGACGAATTGTTTCGTCATATTATTTCATTATGTTTAAACAACATAGACACAGCATACTATTGTGAGTTGTGAAATAAAGTTACGAAAAGGGAGTAATATTTGCAAAAAGTATCTAAAATGCATCTTCTATAAACCAATTTCACTTAAAAACTTTTGAATTTAGAAATCGAGCGAAAATTATTGCTTTTAAATATATTTCGTTTATCTGTTATTTTATACATTAATTATATACAAATATCGTTGAATATAGTTGAAAACGAGAGAGGTGTATATTTATACTTTAGTCGCGATTTGCCCTCACAAATGTACTTCCGTCCAGTAGTGACGTGTTCATTTAAATTGTAGTCAGTTGCAAAATGTTAACACATTATTTATAACGATAATAAGAGAAGAAAATAATTATAAGGCAGTTTCTAAAGAGTGTTAAAATTTCAACTATTCTTCTGAAATTGTGGGTATGTGGGTACGTGATAGACGGTCCATCAAAAGGGAAAAAAATCAAGCAAGAGTAGTGTTCATAAAACATTTTATGGTGAAATAGAAATTAAAGTTTTTTTCCTCTGTAGGCAAAATGCAAATTTGACAAAATCCTTCATCCTTCATCATTGGGGTTAAAGTGGAAGTTTATGTGTACCCTGATGTCCAAGTTCTTAATTGTTTCGCAAACAAATAGTTTGCCAAGCATTATACTTGTCGAAAATAGAAAAAAAATACGAGAACGTAACTGAAAAGTGACGTGTTTGTCTTCGAAACTGTAATTGTTTACGAGTATGTGTATGGGAGCCAGGTATTAATATATATGAACACGATACAGGTATGAACTAATTCGTTACTACATTACAGTGTAATGGATGACATTTCCTGATCGTTTTCTCCTCATAAAGAAATGAGTCCCAGAGAATGTTGAATGTAATTTTATGTTAAATGGCCATGTAATCTTGCAATGTGTTTAAAATGTACTGAGATACCCGCCTAATAGAATATGTTCAAAATATCTCAAACATCACTACATGTATTTGTCATTACAGTGTTATCAACTGTTAATACAGAAAAGAAATGAAAAATTCATTATAAATTCGTTAATAATAATTGAAAACCTGATTTACTTGAGAATTTTTAATATAAATTGTGAATGTTGTTTTGTAAAACTTCACGAACTGTTTGTTGGCGACTTATTACTTTCTATATGTTGATTAACGTTGAAGATATGATTGTTTTGAAAGACAAAGAATAATTAATATTGATTGGTTATAATTGAAAGTATAACATCAATATTGCATTTATTATATTAATTATACAGATAACACAATGAGTACAAGAGAACGTTTTCCTTTGACTATTGTGAAAAACGGAACTTGAATTGTTCTCTACAAGGTACTTCATTTTTCGAGCTACGCTATGATTACAATACTTACTCTGATTACTTACAAATATCAATGTAAAAAAATTAAGGTCTATAGTGGTTTTGGAACGAGATGTTTCAAATTTAATAAATCAAAGGATATCTCTTCCCTTCCAAAGAACAATTGAACATATGTTATATATCGCCAAGGAAAATATGTTTGCGAGGGAAGTTGCACATTATACAAAGCTGTATTGGACGAAATGCAATTTGGCAGGAAAAAATATCCAAATAGTTCTGGATATAAAAACCGAAGGAATAAAGAAAATGAAGGTTTCATGAATATTCTGTAGTTATATCTTTCAACATTTTTCCATTTAAATTTTCAAATATTTTTAAGAATATTGTTTCTTCATGTTTGCGATTGTTTTTGTGTTTGGTAAATTAAACATGCGTTTGTTGACACCCATTATCTTATGATTCTATTAGGCGGTACTATTTCATTAACATTTTAATATGAGCGACCATACTCTAAGTAAAATGGTGCTCATGGGTTATGTTACAACGACAAATGTAAATAGACAAATAAATGTCAAATATTCGGTTATGTGATGTATTTGTGTTTTAATGTAAGAAAACACTAAGTGTATTTTATGATACACGTTTAATGTTCATTGTTGAGTTACAGTTTTAAAAAGGCATACTAATTTATGTAAAATGGTTGTATCCCATATACTGGATCTCGGCAATTGCTTGCATAGCTAAAACTTCCAGATTGTCCATCAGTGTTTTTGATGTGAAGTAATATACAGAATTTCTGAACAAATTATGGCTACATGATATGTCGCGACAAAAAAAATCGGTAGATGGTCAGTACTTGTATTTATATGTTCCATAATGAATACATGCTTTTCGTCTCTATATTAAATATTTAAAAAAGCATTGGATGACGAGAAAGGAAATCACTTTCTCAATATGTAGTGAAGTACCGATCAATATATTTTTGAATTTCTATCAATATTAGTAGTGTGCTATTTGTCAGGGGGCGTACATATTCAATGTTTTGATGTACATGATTCATATAAATGTTTGATTTCCATACACTGGTTTACATGCAAAATATGACAATTCATAATCGTAATACTATGTTTGATGTGTGTTGTGTGAAGTGCAAAACTTCCGAAAGTACGTAGCTCCCTTAAGAAATTGTATTAGCTCATTATGTTGTGGAATTTAACTACTCGTTGATTAAGTATTTTTATCTGATTACGTGCAGCATTCAATGTATTATTACATCGTTTCAAAAAAATAGATTTTTCCTATTATTTTTTTAACTTTTTATTCAATTACTACTTTTCGAAAAGGAACTTCACCTCTTACAAGAACATTAATCAAAATTTCATGTTCTATTTAAAATTTTGTAAATTTTTAAGGAAATTCAGTTTGAAATGCATTATTGAAAGTAACTCATGTTTAGTCATCAGCATAAACAATAGTTTTACTTTTTGTATTTTACCCCCAAAAATGATCTAAATTTTGCTGATATGCACTCTTTAATCATATATTCTTCATTAGATAAAGGCAGCCACCTCAAAATATTGGTTTATATTTACTCCATTCATACAAGTCCGTATTAGTATTGAGCGACCTATTTATTAAAAACCGTAAAAGACGATAAATTCTTTTGCATTGACTTTGAAGTTCATTTTAATTTGTACAATTGCTTACACATGCACTTTTAAAACGATTAAAGTAGACATTTTGTTGAATCGTCTTTCACCAATTGAAGAGTGCATTTAATAGGGGTCAAGAAGCGTTTCCAATATACTTAGAATGAGTGTGGTACTCCAATAACAAACAAAAAATGGAGTAAAATAAGTGAAGTTTTCGGATTTTTGATTCCGTTTCAGACGATTGAACTGAAATCGTTATGCATTTTTCAAATTGTTTGTTATCATTTGCTATCATGTGTTTAAGTTCAAACTTTCAGTTACTCGAAAAACTTTTAATTTCGTTCTAATTTCACATAAAGATCGTATTTCTTCATTAATTTGTCAATCATATCGTAAATTATAATGTAACAAAATCATTTAATCATAAACTTTATCAGGGTTCTGTTGCAAATATTAATGGCTACATTACTTTCTCTTTCTCAATTGACAGAAATCTCTACACATTTTCAAATTCATTTGGATGAAACCAAACAAAACAGAAATACTTCCGGTAGTGCATGTGCCAAGATAGACACCGCGTCAAATCAAGCAATTGGTGCTGAACAAACGACTACGAAAGCATTTGAAGGATTTATTCTTTTACTTATTTTGCGTCAAAAAACAAATGAAACCGTGTATGACGTGCTATGGGGAGAATTGTATTCTGTGCATATTTTCACAATTCTGTGATCCCTACACTAAGTCATATACTACATAAATTTTGAAAATTAAAAAAAGCTAAAAAAGCGGATTCAAAATACGCTTCTTTTCCACAATCTCAACAAGTATTGTGGGAATTGTAATGTGATGTTGGTGACGTTATTATATGAAGAAATAAAGGAGATCATTTCCGTCAACTTAGTATATGTATTGAAATAGTCGGCTCTCGACGGCTTTGTCGTCATTATCAGTCTGCAATCTAAAGAAAAGCAAATATAAATAAAATACTTATAAAATACAAAATAAGATAGCCAATTAAATTACACAGTGTGAAATGCAAGGGGATATTAATATGCAGACCAGTGGCAAATGATTGTAATGTCATGTTGCATGAATGCAATGTTTTGTAATGTCATTTGTTACAAAAATAGAAAGATAAGTTTTCATTACCTTTATTAATCAAGGTTAGTGCCGTTCTAACTGGAGATGTTTGTGAAGAAAACACTTTTACGTCCTAGTCAAAAATTGTTTAATAAATAAGACATTCAGCATCAGTCTGAGAAAGTGCAGTCAGCTCTGTATTAAAACATTTATTTTGAGATAATTAAAGATATATTAAATTGACTTGTATATTCGTGTTACGGAAATTTATATGTGAGCTTTTATTATCTCAAGGGAATGGGATTTAAGAAATTTTAATTTGGAAAGTTTGAAGTTATTGAGGTTAGATTTTCCAAGAAATTAAAACTGCAAGGCATGCACATGATATTCCCTCAGATTTACGCGGATATTTCTTTTTATTGTGAAAAGATCTTTTCTTTCCCTTTGGGTCAATTATTTGATATTACTTAACCAAATGTATTAACCTGTTCACTGATTTCTAATTCCAGTGTAAACAATTTCTTTTTTGAACTGTTGGTAGCACTCTTTGATCTGTTGGTAGCACTACTTGAACATTCATTCAGATCAATTCATCAACCCCATATTAGAGAAAATACTTATATTTCAACATAGTAGTCATTATATTTCTATTAATTGCAAATTTATTTTTAAATGTATCAGTATTTCGTCATTTTAGTAAAGTTCACTTTTTAATTTATTTATATTTCTTTCTTTTTAATTTTTGGTTTAAGAATTTGTATTTGAAAATGCTTTTAATTATTTTGATATGAATGATTCCACAACGAGAAAAAAGACAAAATAATTTATTCACTAGTAAAAATTTTGCTTTACTGCATTTAACAAATAATAGATAAATTTTAATTTTGGTAGTATTTGTAGAATATGTTTCTATTAATTTCATTCATGACTGAGTTTATATTTTTCGATAGATGGAAACCTATTATTTCTTCAAAAATTGCAGAACATTGAAATCAGAAATTGTTTCCCTTATATAGCTCATTTTAAAAACATTTCTTGGCCATCAACATTTAGGTCTTTGACAACTGTCACGAACGGACGATTTTAGTTGAAGGAGTGATGAGAATCCTGTCCCAAAACACCTAAATTACTTTACGTTGACACTATATTAAAGTCTGACATATCGTGCTATTGCGAGGCTCTGTTATTAATTTGCATGGACCTAGATAATGGAAGCAATGTGGAATTGTTTGTTGAAAACTTTATTTGCATTAATTAAATATTAGTAAACGCCACCATTTCATACAATGGACTTCCTTAAAATATTATATATATATATATATATATATATATATGAATGAATAACTATATAGTGAGAATGAATTGTAACTATATAGTGAAGAATGGAAACATTTTTATTTACATTCATCTCATGCCCCCTCCCTCTCGGCCAGTAAGGTGAAGTGTGGTTTGTGTTCTCTTAAGTTCAAATGTGTTATCCCTACTCACCGTCAGAGCATTATCAAAGCGATGGAATAAGTTTCTAAATAGGGCCTTAATCTACATATAATATCTAAATATTATTAAATTCGTTTCACCTCCTTAAAGTGAGTTAGCTGTCTAACATAATTAATTTATCGGGGTTTATCTGAGATGTTTATTTCTTATAATGTATTTTTACACAACTCCCCCTCTGAATTCAGACCCAATCTATCACATAATAATTACATTTTTAGCGTTTGTAGTATATCTGTTGTTTGGTTTCACCAGAATAGAAAACCTATATTTTGTATAAGTAAAACAGCGGTTTAGTATTCAGTAGTAGTGTGTATAATTTATCTTTGTTCGCTAGTTTTAGGGCAACAAATTGAAAATTTTGAAACAGATGTGATATTTTCTCTCTTGAAGTTTCCGGAAGAACCTCTCCCCTTTAAACTATGTACGCTGACCTAAAGCAGCACTGGACGTCTCCTTTATTTAAAACTTAATTGACAATAATTAGTCAGCTCAGTAATATTCAATTCGATAATCTATTTAGAAATGTAAGACAATGTAAGAAAATGGTACAATTAAATAAATGGTAAATTTATTTTCATTGACGAATTTCTGTTTGATCTATGATAAGTCACTTTTATTGTTCCTTGACATTTTCTCAGATGTTCGATTGTAATTTACATAATGATGAGATTGCATCATACACGAATATGAACGAATTTTATTGTATTAGTTTCAATATTTCTCCAAAATCATGACACTTAATGAGATGTTTTAAACACATTTGTAAAAATATTTATTTAAGCATGCGTGAATAACTTTCATAATTCAATTATTTAAGATATATTTCATCTAAATTCACGTGAAGGAAAGACAAAAATTCATAACTCACAATTTCAACAATTCTTAAAAAAAATCAAACGAACTTAGCATTGAACGTTGCATTTATACATCCTTGAACTTTTCGTGTAATTGTTCGTGAGTGGTTTACAAAGAAATATTTGTTGTCGGTAATGAGTTTTATGGAGAAACGAACATACTTTGATGAGCAAAAATGACTATCTCGGTTTAGGAAATAATGCATTTACGAAGCCTTATTACGAGATATGTCAACATTTATTGCAAATTTTTTTTGCAAATTCAAAATTTATTGCTTGTTTATCCTTGAACATAGATTTTATTGCATGGGAGTTTTTGTTTTTTTTTTCTCCCTTTCAAAAATTCAAAATTTAAGTAGTATATGAGTAAGTGTAGGGATCACAGAATTTTGAAAATGTGCACACATTTCACTTTTCCCCATAGCACGTCATACGCAGTTTTTAACTGTTTTTCTGACGTAAAATAAATAAATAAATAAATTTAATTGTGTGTCATCATTGCTCTCCAAGAAAATCTAAACACGCATTATTATCTTAAGGGTGCACATACCCATATTTTTACTAAATATTTGAACTACCAAGTCTCACATTCTTATGGGCAAACTGTCATGAAAGAGTGAGAGAAGCTCAGTTACCCCAATGCATTTTGAATATAGGGAAATATCTTTCCACATTACAAAACAAAAGTTGTAATGAGAGTGGCGACTTCTTAGGGAAAACGAGAGAAATTTCTTCGAGAACAATTCTGACACAGTTAAATCATGACGTAGCTTATAAAAATAATTCTTAAATGTATTATTTCCCGAGATATAGATTTGTTTTGCTCATGAAAAAATGTTCGTGTTTAATTTGAACTCATTACCGAATTTGTAAAACACTCTTGAAATATTACAAAACAAACTTATTCAAGTAGATATAAACTTTACATTCCATGCTGAGTGTGTCTGAATTTTTATTTTTAAAGATTTGTTGAAAATATGATTAATATACTTAATAATGGCTAAGAAGCCAAAAGCATTTATATGTTACATAATCGAGCCAATTTGATTTTTTCTATTCGTATCTGTAGGACAGGCGGAGCCTCGTTTGCCTAACAATCAGATGAACACGATTGCCCAGGGAGTACTGCGAGGAATTGAGGGTGCAGGGTAGTCTGCTGGGCTACACCCATTCTCCCTGGCTTTCCTTAACCGGCTTATGTTCTAATTTCAACCGCGACCATTAGGCGATCTCCCGGTTTCTACAGTCTCTTATTCCAACATGCGTTCATCCGTGTTCTTGCAATTTCATGGGAAAAGCCACGGGCTCTCAAATTTTGCGCATTTTGTTACATAAATATGTATTTTCTCCTTCAGGCTGAAGTTGTATTTTTCGTCTTCTAAAAAAGCAATTTTATTCTACATCTGTGTGAACTAAAATGAGTAATAATAGCCTTCAATCACTAAATGTAAAAAACTCCTTGAAAATTGAACTAAATTTAGTTGGGACCACTTCTCTCCTTCTTACCACACTGTTCCCCAGTCTAACCACAAATTTTTCCTTTCTCCACACCGCGTTTCTGCCTCACTCCCCAGAAATTGTTTTCAGCATCGCTATAACAACATTCTTTCCCACTCACTGTTTACTCATTTCAAGATATAAATTGGGTATAAAGAGACTGGTGGCGAGGGAATTGCAACTAGTTACGAAAATTCCATGTTATATGAGCATTAAAAAATGACATTTCTCGGGTTAAAATTTACCAGTTTTTTTAAAATATAAATAATTATGTTAATGTACATGTGTATATAACTTACAAAGTATTTGTAAAAAAATCCCTCAACACAAGGAGAATTACGAAACGTTCAATACAAGGTTTACTTATATGTAAATTCAATCCCTCTTCCTTGAATAGTAAACTCATTTCAGGTATCATCAAAGCAATTGTAATTTTAGCATCTTAGTATATTTTAGTCCACAGACTTAAAGATGAGCTCTTTGAACTTTGTTCGATTGGGTTGTTGTAGAGTAGAATTGCATTAATCCAAGTGCAGTGAACAATCATTTAGAAAATGCAATAATGTATAATATAGAAGATGCTGATATTGTCATTGAACACTCACATGTTCACACTAGTGATGAATTGTTGCTATTGCTCTGAAATGAGACCCATTTGTTTATCAACACTTTAACTGATATTGACAATCTAAAGGACGTGATTTTAAAGACATCGCTTCGAATTTGCTTATGGTCTATTCAATACCAACTGTCTTTACGATCTAGTATAACGGATGTAGTAGATGTAGTGAACAAGAAATAAATAAAATACTAAATTAACGAGCAAACAGAATTCACAGACGAGACAAGGTCATATAACATTGAAATTATTAAAATAATCACTTATCATTAATTGTTAATCCATAATCTTTTACTGTCAGAATGAACATGTTTGACCGTCAGAAATAGAGTCATTCTCTAGGGTTTACATGACTCTTCTCAACCCATGGCCGCAAGGCCGAGACGCCAGTGGTAGGCCTTGGCTCGTAAAGACCTATCGTGCCGAAGTCGTAAAGGCCCGATTTTCGCAATGTCCGTTGGGGAGATTCGTATAGAGCGATGATGCATAAAATCTGAGCGCGCATATACTCAGAAATGCCATAGAGAACATTGTCAATATTTGAAAAAAAAATTACATTCAGCTTTTGAATTTCTCTTACGCATAATTTTAATCATATTTAATAAAAATTAATATAAAAATTAAATTTATTTTTCCAAAATTTAAGTGTTTTATTTCATACGCTAAATGATTCATTCTATCATTAAGAGAGAGAACAGTTCAAAGAGCGAGTCCTTCAGAATATTTTCCTTCAGGAACTTTTGTTTCAAGGAATTTTGTTAGAAATGAGAATTATTGTTAAAAGTATTTCATATTGAACTATTTTGTAAGAATTCCAAATTACATACGACAAAATATTTTTGGAAGGTGGAACGATTTTTTGTTGCAATTCTTGTTGTAGAATCACTTATTTCAGCCAGTCGGCTATATCTGGATGCTCATAGTTTTTAATACTTTTTCCGTTCAATTTCTTTTAATTTTTATAACAAGATGGAATGCAACATTGTCAACTTCTGACCGTGGAATATATAATCTAAAATATGCTCCAATTAAAAATTCTTGTGGAATTTTTGGTTGCAATAAATTTTCTCGGGTTTATTTTGATTTCCCTGACTTTCATTTCACAACTGCTTCGTCATAGAATTTGTTAACATTATCACCCAAAAATGATGTAGTCATTCCAAGTACGACCAAAAGGTATAGGTATAGAAATCATATGAATTCAGAATAATCTACTTTCACTATTTAAACAAGAATTCGTTCTAACGTAGTTTTATCTCAATTAGAAACAGACGAAAAGAGACAGAGTGACGGACAGACAAACGGATACTCAGACGGACAGACGGACAGACAGACGGACAGAGACACACAGTCAGACTGACAGACGGACAGACAGCCGGACGAGCAGATGGACAGACTTTTTCACGTAAACCACATTTCCTGTATCAAATACCAACAAAACATTGTTTGTCACTACATATTGTGTTAGAGGAAGTAATTTGCATCATATAGAAGCAAGAACTATCTACCTGTCAGTATCAGAGACTCAAAAATGATTGTTTAAGGTGAAAAATTGCCTTTTTTGCTGCAGCGTTGCAATACTTTCACCTTCTTCGTAAGAAGTGTAAAATAGTAAAAATAAATTGAAAAATAGGATTTTAATAAATGATAATACATATCCTGAGCCTTCCAAATATATTCTTTTCTTTATAAATATATTCTTTTCTCGGTATGCGAAGTAGAGTCAAAAAGTTCCTGCAATTGATCAAAATGTTTTTATTTATTAAAGGTACAGTAAATTACATTTATTTACCTGCAAAATATTCCCTCCTTCATTAAAACATTTCCCTCAACCTTCGTATAATTATTGGAAACACTCTTGAATCCGTTTATCGATAGCCAATCATTGCCGTTCAATTTCATTTTTGGCCACGGGAACAGGTGGAAATCGGCCAGTGCGAGGTCGTGTGAGTAGGAAGGGTGTACAAGGGTGGTAACGTTATGCTTGGTAAGGTAATGTTTCACTAGAAATGAAATATGGGCAGGAGCATTGGCATCGGAGTGTTTTTTGCTCTGGAGACAGCATTTTTGGTACCATGTGTAAGCACACCGCATGCATGTTCAATTCGTCATGGATAATACTGTAAACACTCCCATGCAATACATTGACTTTGGATGCAACTTTGCCAATGGTCATTCTTCTGTTCGCTTGGATGTTTTCGTTTGTGATGGAAGTGGACGGGCGGCCACTGTGCTGGTTATCTTCAGCACTAGCACAGCCTTCGTTGAAACGCTGACGCCACTCCTACATTTGCGACTTTTTCATCGGTTTCTTCTGACAGTTATCATCAACTTCTCAAGACTTTCAGATGGTAATTTGCTTAGCAGAACACAAAATATTATGTCACAACACCGCTCAATAGCCGTGCAAATTTTTAAATACGCTGAATCCAAAACCTGTCCCAAAGTAACATGGACACATCTCACTGACAAGTAGACAAACGCATCTGGGCAGCTCAGCGGTTTCACAGCGAGTGTCTCCAATGTAAATAATTGAAATCTCTGACTGTCGTTTGTTTGGCAACACTGTAGGCGTCAATTACGGGAACGTTTTGACTCGACGTCGCAATTTTAAAATACTATATGTGCATTTTCCTTTGGCAGCAGTCTCTACAGTAAACACCCTGTTATAATCTTCTAATAAATTCTGTTTTTCACCACATTCAGCACAAAGCAAGCAAATCTGTTTTTCCTCTCCTCATTCATAACTTAAGAGAGATAAAGATGACAATCCAAATACGAATAATTTACTTTTTTCTAATTTCATCTTTGCCACTTAGTGAAATGGTGATGCTGTTTAGCATTTTAGTTATTGCATAAGATTGATTAAATCGTTCAGAATATGACGACGCCTTCTGTTCTATAATGCAATAAAATATGAAAATGATGAATATCCATTGAGAAACTTTAGTGTTATAACACATTATTAATTCTGCATGCGACTTGAGTGTGTTTCTCTTTGTGCTTACGTGTTTTTCGTTTATAATTACGTTCAGACAAGTGATGGAACTCAAAACGGAGTATTATTCCCTTAAGGCATATAATAACACAGTGTTACATAATATTATGGAATATAAACACGAATATTATCACATAGTGTCGGCGGGCTCTTGTAGAATTCCCTGGTGAGCATGTATCATGTGTAAAACGAAATAACAAATAAAATAATTTCAACAATCATAATATTGATTAAGTATTGTTAGAGAATTTGAAGTTACAGAAATGAAAACATGCGCCCGAAGTGTAATTCAATTAGAACAGCGGAATCTATTGAACAAATATTCAACATTTTAAAACGTCCTTCTCGCCGAACCGTTATGAAACGCATATTATTTCATTGTCTGCTATAACTTGTCTAAAAGTTGCACATAAAAATGTGTAAGCCATGATAAACAGGAAGATGCCAACCACGTGTTGTTTTCTGCAAAAGTAACTTATTCTTTGTGTTTTAATGGAATGTATCGGAAATTGTATCAGCATCTATGATATGAAATTATGTTGCCTCAGTAAAAATTAAGGTGATTATAGCAGAAAGTTACGTTTTATCTTAAACATTTATCACATAAAATATATACATACTTTTTGACATATTTGTTGATTAAAACAATGTAAGCTTTCACGGTCTGCGTCAATGATTAAATTTTTTACGGGGCTGAAAAGTCTTGGTCCAATTGAAGTCATACTTCACACTAGCGAAGTGTGATCATGGACTATTAGCTCAGTAAACAATTTAATCATTTTTCAAAAAGTATTATAACTTTTATAATAAGGGTATTTTTATGTATGTATTTGGCATTTTGGATAGATAGTCCGAATTTGCTGGCCAGCATGTCCCCCATGCCTGGGCCTAGTTAAACTCCCAATTCTTGGGAGTAAGAGCAACATGCGGGAATATGACGTATTCCCTTCACCGTATCTAGTAAAATCCGCCTCCCTGAGAGTTCTTCACACAATTACAGAAACTGGGACGATTTTAAAGGAAAGCCACAACCCTATTCTTGCTTCGACCGTGAATCCATTCCATGTCCACACCACGTGAAGTTAGTACGCTGCTCACGAGCCATCCTGGAGACTGGTATTTTTCTACTTTGCTAAAGTTCACGTTAGTCTTCAGAAGGTATACTGGAAAAATTAATTTGGATAAAAATACATATTATTCCATCTTCATGGTCAAGCTCTGGTCTTAAGACTTCTGCCAAATCACTCATTTCAACTTCCACAGAATCTTGTGATTAATGTCTTTCTGTTTCCGGTTTCTGGCAGTCATTGATTTTCTTTGGCACTGAATCCCAGTTGCCCGTAGACTTTCCCTCCTCCTTCGATAACTTGGCTACGAAATATACAAAATTGGTCTCTTCTCCAAAATTCTATTCGTATGCGCATTCGACGTTAGGTACTTCTGTTCAAAATGATGATGAATAATCGGTCTTGGGAATTCTTTCTCTTATTTCTTCATTAGTTTTAGGTCCAAGTCTGAATACTAAGGAGACTGCTAAATAAATTAATTTCTACATCTTCAATAGTTTTCTTATATATTTCAGTAATCATTTGTCTTTTTGCTCCATGCGTTGCACGATGGTCAACATGTATTTGTTTTTGTACCAAATCCTACTAAACGGTTAAAGGAATGATTTCATACTTGAATAGTGGTTTTAGCTAAATTTTTTCAGTATGTCATTTTTATGCTAACGTTTCTTGTTAATGATAATTACCAAGTATGTGCGATTCTCTTTATATTCCACCAGGGGTGACCCTTCAAAATCGGCAAGACGAATTAAACTTTAAAAATATATTATATTATAATACTTTAATTTGAATATTACTAAGAGAAAACCTTTTGACTATTTTTCATTGTTGCCACTGATTGCCACATCCCATGAAGGAATTTAATTTAATTCAACTGTTATTTGTTAGTCGTTTAGACACACGTCGATCTCGGAGTTCAACAGCGTGCGTATCGAAGATTATGTCTTCTGCGTCAACAGTAATTGCACGTAGTGTTTACTGGCATCTTTCAATCCTCTGCCAGCAGAGCAGAGAGCTCGGTCTTATCTTTTAAGGATTCTCCCACCCTATATGTCCTATTTTTATATCTTACATGTTTTCTCATTTATTTGCTTTTACAAAATTATTGTGTCCGATAACATGCTCTGAATAATAATTTAGTGTCTTAGGTTTAGTTTATTACTTGAGAGGGGATTTAGTTCAACCTGGCAGTGCCTTTATACGTGAGCTCCTCTAGATTGTGCCTAATCACCAGGGCCCGTCGCGACCAAGATGCTTCATCTTTCTCCATTCGCAGATCTTGAATTCCGACGAGTGTGATTGCTAGAAGGGCGCCCGGTGCCAACTTCCAGTGCAAACGTCCTGCCCCTCCAGCCACTTGAATTGCCAGCTGTCAAAATTATCGAATTGTACCGACAGACGTCGTTCCAACACCATATTTCATAGTAACCTTTTAATTTTTTATTGTTGACTTTTAATTTTCATAGTCGACTTTTAATTTTTTATTGCTTAATGGACGTTCTACCGAAAACCTTTTGCAGAATATCCTTAAATCAGAAGGAAAAGTATGGAAAAGTAAACCGACACATTTCTTTCTTGTTATGGTTGCTCACATTTTACCATATAATCTCTGGGATGTATGAAATATGGTTATAGACTATCTTTTAATCGTATACCTTTCTTCCAATAGGAAAGTATTATTGTCTTATAAATATAATGTTCGAACCAGACTTGTCTATTCTCAATTTCCTTTTTTTATTAAAATTGTATATTTTTCTTTTGATTATAGTATTCTTGAAATTTCTAATGAATTTCCTGGCTTCATTTACCTTTGTGAGTTCGATAAAATATGTTCTATTTTATTCCATATTTGCTGCTCTTGTTTTAGAACTTTCTTTTCATATCTATTTATTCGTGCATACTTCTACCTATTCACATATTTCTATACCCGTGCATTTGCATTTTTTCTTCCAGTTTTCGAAGGCAACCAGTAAGCATATTTTGAATGAAGTAGACAAGCAACATCTTTCTGTAGGCTAATCATAGTTCCAAAGTATTGAGAACTTTCTTTGCCCCTTTTTGAAATATCTTTAATGTTCTTGTAAATTTCTGTATACTTTTCATAAACAAACTATTTATCTCAATGGCTTTACGTGCATTAAACAGTTTACAAAGATATACTCATAGACCTTTTCTGTAGCACAGAATTTGAGATGGGCCTCTCTGCATTTTGTTTAGTCTTTGTGTCTTATCTATTGATATTCTCCTTGCTCTTTCAGTCGCGCTTCTCTTCAACATTGGCAATTTACTTTTCAGTCCTATGTTTTAGTATTCAGCCATATAACCATCTTAATAAGCTTCTTACACTAATTTCCCCATGGTTTATTACGACATTTTTACCTATCACACTTTATTGTTAAAAATAGTGTAATATATTAAAATCTTAGACATTTGTTTGTCTTTGTTTTCATCATTAATTTACTAAAAATATCAGTTAATACATACACAGCATACTTAAAGCATATGTCATCAATGCACGACAAATAATTTCCAGCAATATTTTTGATTTTCCTTCCTTGAAAAGCTCTTCTCAATCATTTTTAACAAATAGACTACATTTCTTGCCTATATGTATTCTCTCAAATAATTCTGTGCTCAACACAATTTCTTGCAAGACAATGCAAGACAATAGTCTCTTCATTTTTTTAATGTTGATCAATACAATATTTATTCTTTCGTTTTTATCTTAAATATGAGATCATGTGTACTTCTTAATACCGTATTTTCTGATTTTGTTTTATAATTTAAATATATAGTATATGTATGTATAAATTTTATATATGAATCATATATTATATATATTATGTGTATATATATATATACATAATATATATACATAAAATATATATATATATATATATATATATATATATATATATATATATATATATATATACACACACACACTAATTCTTGCAAACACCTTCCTCTTCATACATCTTTATTCATTTTCATGAGGATTATCATACTATCCTTGTACTAGTATGCTTTTACATCCAATTTATTTTCTATCGATTGTAACAGCAAAATAAGTCTTGCTTCCAATAACTTTTCTTTCTTCGAAGTGTAGCATTGATGACGTTCCAGATAAAATCTTCTTTGTAGATGATATAACACGTTCATGGCAGCATTTCTGATTACTGGAGTTTACTGACATAGTAATGCCCATAATAGGTAATTGCAATGTCGTATGTAAGATTATGGACAACTAGAACCACAAGAATTATACATCAAATTAAGATTTTTTATTTCAAACAAACAGGAATATAGAATATACTCACAGTTATTTTCTTAGTTAAACATAAAGATGTAATTAGTAATTACAATCGCTCAGAAGGAAATACCTGAATAGTGAGTAAATAATAACCGTATTTCAAGGTGCATGCTAATAAGTAAATAAATATTAATTTTGAATTTATCGATCTGTAAAATAGTCCGACAGCTTTGTCTTACTGACAGTTTTGTAAGTATCGAAGTTGTTGTTTTGTTTACTAATATTTTGTATGCACCAACAATTGCACATCACACATTAACCGGAGTATTATGATTTTGAAACTCATGTGAAACTGTTAAAGAATGTACAACCAAATATTCAGTAAATTATTGAAGTGTGAATATACGATATTTTGTCTCTAATAAGAATTTATAAACATATTCCGCTTTATTGACTCAAATTCAGAAGAGTTACCTTACAGGTCTGGGCAAAGAGTACATTCTTTAAAAGGAAAATATACTTGTAACATTAATAATTGTAACATTATACTTCGTTCAATAAAGACATCGATGTTATCAATATACATATGTGTATTATTCATGAAAGGACAAATACCACCTCCCATTTCTTCAACTTATTTCTTTGCTGGTAAAAAACCACACTGTTCCATATTCTTCAAGCGCACAGACTGAATACTGCATCGAATTTCTTTTCCTTGGCTTGTTTTTTCTTTCTATTTCATTTCATCCAGCATGGGGATTCATAGTTTTGCAATATAATTCCTTCCATGTTTTAATTAGATGCATTTGAACACGAAACTATAGACTTATACAACAAACAAGTTTGTTTTTTAAAATGAGACATTAAAACCACAAATAGCTCCTTCATTTAATTGAGACACAAAATCCATTCATAAGCTCTTTTGGGTTTACGCTTTCCAATTACGATCTAAACATATATGTAGAGTTCAGTTGTTCATACTACAAGTATATAACACGTGGAAAAGTCGCAACACTCAAAATTGTACACACAACAAAATGTAGTATGAAAGAACATGTACCAGCAGATAGTGACACTTACTGAAGTTCTTTTAGGAAAACTTCTTTCTCGGTTTGTTTCTTCCGAGCAGTATAAGTTATTTTCCAATGCCTTAAAAGAATTGTAGAGCTGAATGTGAGTACTGACAATCATGGACAGATAGTGGCAAATTACTATTGTCGACGTAGGTCACACGAACATCACGGGACAGGATTATTCGTGAGTATTGGACACTTCACAACGATTTTAATCATCGAACCACACATTTGTACATAAAATACTATAATCCAGTCTCTTGTTTGTTTAAATTCGGAAGATATGATGTGCGTTTAGGTGTAGAGTTTAATTCTTCTAGTGGACATTTTTTCCCCACTGAGGTCCCACATGGGACAGTTGAATAAAAATGGTATATCAACTCTCTCCTTGCATCAGGTAAGATGCCAATGATGCCAGGCTAATTATATTCCGTACTCATTTCCAGTCGAGAATCTCCCCCTCTCCCGTATCATTTCCAAGCAGATCCCCTACAGAACTACAAATGCTCCTCATAGATTCTGGTATCCTGCAGCCACTTCTGCGACCGCGACACAAGAGTACTCTCACTCACAGACACGTCGGAGAGGTTCTTCGAGGTGAACCTCCTCCGGCAGCGGAAGAGGGTCAGGAAGGACTTCCTGAAGCTGGAGTTCATGAAGCAGTAGGTGATGGGGTTGCAGCAGCTGGAGGAGTACGCGAGCAGGTGGAAGAAGCTGATGGCGGTGTAGCCGAGCCCGTTGTACACCATGCCGGGCGTGAAGAGCGCGATGGTGTTGATGACGTAGAGCGGGGTCCAGCAGACGAAGAACTCCAGCACGACGGCGCACAGCATCTTGATGACGCGCCGCTTCTTGCGCAGGCTCTTCTCGGCGTTGGAGCGGCGGAGGCCCGTGGGCAGGTGGTGCGCGCGGAAGGAGGGCTTGGCCGAGGGCGCGTTGCACGTGTGGTGGAGGTGCGCCACCTCCGCGCTGCCCTCCGCCTCGGCCGCCGCCCCCGTCGCCGCCGCGCACGCACGGCAGCCGTCCGCTGCCGCCTGCCGGGAGCCGTTCGCCGTCACGTACATCTCCACCTGGCCGTTGTCGCACGTCCCTGCAACAGAAGGGGGCGACCGTTAGGTCAGTTGGCGCGAGCGCATGGCTCCCTCTGAGATGGTGGGTGATTAATCGATTGATTGATTGATTACTAATGATTCCTGGCGCGTCAGTTGGTAAGGTCATTTGTCCGTAAGTGCAGCGCACGATTTTTCGCTCTGTATCCCCCCGCGAGATCCGGGGCCGACCTACTGTCGGCTAGCGAGGTTTTCCCCAACCAGGTATCTCCCACCAACGGGACATCACCCCATTCGAGACAAGCTCTAAGCTCCCGGCACGTGTGATAGTGTAGTGCATGTAAGTGTAGGTGTGCGTATAGAGTAAGGATAGGGCAAGGAAAGGGAAGGAAACATCGCGCGGGGCCTGTGGCCCGTTTGGTAGGGTACTGCTCCGGCATTCGCCTGGTATTGATGGGAGAAGCCAAAGGAAACTACTAATCGGAGCAGCCGGCTGTTAGAAGTCTTTCTAGACAGCGACAGAAGCTATTTGGCTAGTGTCGGAAATGATACCATCGTCGGGACTCGAACCTACAACTTCTCGGTCTGGGCACTGTGGTGACATCCGTTGATGCTCTGAGCAACCTCTGAAGGTCTGAAATTGTGCGAATGCTGATAAGGTGATGATAATATTATTAGAGGATGAAATAATGAAGTTATCTTTGTCAACTTGGATTTATTTAGTTGACAAACATAACTTCAAGTATTTTTGTCCCTCTACTGTGTTTGTACACTTGCTGTAAATCTACCTCGCAAATATATTTTTAGAATATATTATCCTACATATTTCCATAAACAAAGTCATGCTCTTGATACCTATTCAAAATATTATAACCATATATTAATAATATGATCTTAACGTTGTATTTAAAAGAAAACCTGCGTATTTGTCAGTACAAAAAACATGATCAAATGAAACTGAGTGATGACACTTGCATTCTCTTTTCTGATCAAAGCAGTCTAAAAATTACTCTTCAGCTCATAAAATCACTGGAGTACAAACTTTTTGTATATTTTGAGAAATACTTTAGATACTTTGGATTTGTCATAAATAGTAACTACTTTTTACTTTCTCGTATACGGAGTAATATACGTGGTATAGAGAAAGTTATGTAATGCTGCGCGAAAATGGTTTCTCCGATCAACACTAGGCAAATGCCGGAGCAGTACTCTAACACAGGGCCACGGACAGCGCGCGATCTTTCCTTCCTCTTCCGTGTCCTACGCTCTCCCCTTACACACTTACACTAACGTGCACTACACTACCACATATTCCGGGAGCTTAGAGCTAGTCCCGGCTGGGGCAGTGCCCCGCTAGTGCGAGAGTGCTGGTTAGGGGGAAACCCTGCTAGCCGACGTTAGGTCGACGCCGGATCTCGCCACCCAGCAGGGGAAGATCTGCCTGCATCTCCTGAGGAAGAAACATACACTACACTCACGGGAATAATTACCAAAGCTGTTGATGTGCCCTGAATTACCAACCAACCAACGTTACAATGACAACAACGTTGTTATTGAACAATGTACTTGCGTGGATACTGTCTGAACACAAGAGCTATTATCTGTGGAATATTATTACCTATAAATGTATGTGTCAGTCATAATACATATTCGTGATTTAAGTGTCATCGTAGTGTATTACATCTTTAATAAGTACTGTGGAGTTCAATGCGTTATTACTTTAAGGTAATATGCGTTAAGAATATCCATGTGATTTGCTCCGACAAATAAATTACAAATCACCCAGCAATTAGTATTTAATTATATTTGAAATATATCATTTTCAGTGAATACATAATAATAACTAAGGCAGTGAAAGTGCTCCCAAACCAAATCAATACTCGCATACGATGCTCATACGAAAGAATAAAAAACCGTAGATTCCCAAAAAATCAGCCTCCTAGAGCAATCTGTTGCAGAGCCTCCTAGAGCAATCTGATACAACGAGAACGAGTTTCCCATGTTTTATTTTTCTCAGCTTCTTTTGCATATATCGGGCTGAAAAAAATTGCTGAGACCAGGAAAATAGATGAATTTGAAAGTATTTTTGTCAACCAATTTTGACGCCAAATTAATATAGAAAAAATATTTGAAATTAATTATTGACCTGATAACGTTGAAGTACTGTCTCAGTTTTTCCCGAGAATGTCTTATTAGCAATATATAACATATATTTTTCAGATATTTAAACAATGTGGACGATAGTAAAAAAAATAAAACAAATTTTATATGTTTAAAAATTTGAAATTCGCGCCAAAATTTGTTTAGAAACTTTTCTCACCAAAGCTTGAACAATTTATATTAAAATTATGTGAAGGTCTCAACTACCAGGATGATTTGCAATTTTTTGTCGACACATGTTTGGTTTTTGTGGAAAGTATATTATCGAAATAAAATCATCAAAATCTCTTTGTTTTTAGATTTATGTATTGTTTCCAATATAAATCAAATTACTTTTTAAGGTATATTAATCATTTATGTTTATGATATAAATCAATTACTCTGTCGTAGATTTATAAATAATTGACAATTAGACAATCATAGACAGCCATTGTTAATGTCTTCTGGAATAACTGGAATGACGGGTTTGTTTATAAAGACTGGATTGACGGGTTTGTCTACTCAGAATTTCTGTTTTTTCAAACTTTCATTTTCAAAATTTCTGTTTAGCAATGTTTGCCAAGTAACGGGCGTGTGATTCGTCTAAATGGCCGCAGCTATGTGAGAGCAGCATCCCATGGAGCCACTTCCGTTTTGACGTTCACAATAATATGGTTTCACCTCCGATATTTCCACGGTGAAAAGAAATGGGTGGGCTCCTCCGGTCCATCGGTTTTTGCTCGTTCTGTGCAGCACCATTTCCGTCACGAACCATGTGATCACGTCGTTCGAGAAGCGAGATCAGACGTTGGCCGCCAGGTTGCATGGAGAGCAAGAAATGTTGAGGAACATTTTGTAAGTGGCATAAAGCGATAATTTTCAACGCTAACCCAAGCGCAAGAGGCCACTCATCTCTTTCCACCGAGGATATTCATATTAGTTTGGTACATAAATAAAACATGAAAACACTTTTTCGTTGTATCTCTGCAACTGATAGCCCTAGGAAGCTTTTTTTGTAAAACCACGGCAATTTTATTCTCTTTCATATGAACACTCAAAATTAAACGATGAAGGATAATTGAAATAAGTATGTAAAATTGTACGTATGTAAAATAATAAAAATAGTGCGTATCTATTTCACTTTCAATGAATTTCAAGTGATAATTTTGGCATTTAAAATTTCCGCTAATATCATGACGCAAACTGATGCCTGAAGCTTCTTGGCTGAAATCGGATGCGCACGAGGCCACTCATCTCTTTCCAACTAGGATATTCCGATTAGTTTGGTACATAATTGACGAAACACCTTTAATATTTCGAGATCATATGAGGTAATTAAATATGTATTTAAAGATCGGTTAAAATGTTTTTTTCCAATCACATTTTGGCGCGAATTTCAAATTTTTAAACTAATAAAACTGGTTTAAATTTTTTCTGTATCGTTCACATTGTCTAAAAAACTGAAAAATATATGTATAGAATGTTATAAGACACATTCTAGGGAAAAACTGGGACAGTCCTCTAGCATTATCAACTCCAAAATCAATTTCAAAAATGTATTATTTTTTTCTATATGAATTTGGCGTCCAAATTGGTTGACAATAGTAACTTCACATTCCACTACTTTTCCTTGTCTCTGATTTTTTTCAGCCTGATATATGCAATAGAAGCTGAGAAAATATAAAACATGAAAACACTTTCCTCTTTGTATCTCTGCAACTGATAGCCCTATGAGGTTTTTTTTTGTGAAACTACGGCATTTTTATTCTCTTTCATATGCGCATCGCGATTATCGATTTGGTTTGGGAGCACTTTTCACCGCCTTATTTGGCTATACCCTTTCTAAGAAATGCTTACGTTTCCTTCATTCCTTTACATTTGAAGTAGGAGTTAAAAGTAGGTTTTTATGTAGATGCTATTTTCTTTTAGGGGTCCTTTTTGACCAATGTGATGGCAGAGAACACATCTAGAACGTCAATTAAGGCAAAGAGCTAACAATATTAATACAATGGAACACCATGTCAACAATGTCAACAAAAACCAATGTCAACAAAAACGTTATCAATTGCTGTAGTTAAGTATTCGACAATACGTTAGTACAGTCTGTATTTTTTGTCAATAGAGTTGGGTACTAATAATAAGTACATGCGTAAACGTTAAAACATAATTACCGTCGAAATATTTAAATACATTTGGATAATTGTTTAATTCGTTTTCCGGAGTGTTTACGTGCCTATAGTGTCATTAGACACCAAGTTGAGTGCATGATATTTTTTGGAAGGGGCAATGTCTCTCCTCTGTTGGAACGTGAGATTGTTGGAACGTGAGATTCGGGGTCGAAATACACGTTGGCATGCAGGGGTCAACATACACTTTGGCTTGCATCGAGGTACCGGCCAACACGGGACAAACTCTAGGCTGGTCTACTGACATATGTAGTAGTATAGCACATGTATGTGTAAGTACGTGTACGTAAAAGAACACGTGGTGACAGGAATATGGAAGGAAACATCGCGCACACACATCCGTGGCCCATTTGTTATGTTACTTCGGCACTCGCCTGGTGTTGATCTGAGAAACGACAAATACTGATCACAGCAGCAGGCAGCTAGAATTATCTTGCAGACAGGGGCGGTATTCGAAGTAGCTATATAGCTAATGAAGAAAATTCTGATACTGTGGCGACTCGAAACCTCGGACCTCCCAATCAGAGGCACTGCGGTGACATCAGTTGACACATGAGACAGCTTAGTCGGTAATGTGGTGGAAATTGCTATAATTAAACCATAACCACGATAAGACAGCCTTCTTGTGACATAGAACCCTCGCGGTCCGAACGTAATCCGTACCATTAAGACGAACACGTTCCATTTCCGAGCTCATTCTTCACCGCCGCAATTGTGCCAACCGGGGCATAATGTTTTTCTGGAGGGCCGGCCCAGCGGATGGCCCTCGAGGGCAATGACGTTGGGACGCCGCTCCCTCCGTACACTCCCTGGCTCCTTCTTCCATTCAAATTGATTGGTTGATTGATAAGTGATTTTGCTAATCAATCAATCAATTTTATATAATAATAATGATAATTTCATTAGACCCGTAAGTGTAGTGCATATTTTTGCTCAGGCGGTGGCGGTGATCTTCCACTGCTGGATGGTGGGATTCGGCGCCAACCGACCGTCGGCTACCAGGGTTTTTGCCAACCAGGTATTTGCCACCAGCGGGGATAGCAACAGCCGGGAAAAGTTCTAAGCTACCGAAGGGTTTCACGGCATGTATAGTATATGTTGTATATGTGTATTGCGTGTAAGTGTATATGAAAATAATGGGCAAGGATTGGACAAGGAATGGGAAAGAAAGATCGCGCGCGACCAGTGACTTGTTCGTTTTGTGTGTTAACTGGTATTGATCTGGTATTCGGCTGGTATTCGGCTTCGGTATTGATCTGGTATTAACTGGTATTCGGCTGGTATTGATCAAAGAAACCACAGAAAACTACTGATCAGAGCAACCGACCGCTAGAATTATCTTCCAGGCAGCGACAGAACTCCAGCTAGCTGTATAACAAGTCTCTAAAATCCTTCCAACTCGGAACTCGAAACTACGACCTCCCGGTCAGAGGCTCTGCAATGAAACCAGTTGATGCCCTGAGCTACGTCTCCCGGTTTCTTCCATTCAGCTTCGACAGTTGACATGTTTCCTGTTTTAGTACTTTCCGACTCGATTCTTTTGCAACAAGGACGACGAAATCTGGTTCCTTCAGACTTCCTTTCATTACTTCTACTTCAGTGCACTCCGGAAACGATGTGATATTTTTTCTTCCTTTTCTGCTATGAATTTCGTGTTTAGCGAGGTTGATTTATATAGTGAATCACAACGTTTACACATTTCGGAGAATTGTGATACATTTGCAGCAGCAGGGGGGACACTTTGTCAAAATGTTAGGAAAATTCTAAATATATTTACTTTGCAGCTTCTTATAATGGAATCTTTCAGTTTGCGTGAGAGTTAAAATATGCAGTGAAGAATATTTATTACAAATTACAATACAATATTACAAATAATTGCCCCTAATAATGAGGTTCTAATACAACAAACTATTTATATATGAGTCCATCATTTTACCTGAAAAAAGAAACTAAATTATATTTTTTCTACTCCAGAATCTGTTTGCCGTTTAAATAAACTATCTGAATTACTGATTTTCAATGTGCTCACAAATAAATAGAAAATTAAGCAGCCTCCAATCGCGTGGGAGATGCCTCATGTTTCATTAGATATTCAGGAGCCGGGAAAAAAATCTGAGACAAAAATAAAAACTTGTTTCTTTTTACTGCGAAATGCTTGACTGTCTTATTTCGCCTATTCTCATACTGCGCGTATAGACTAAATTCAAATACTCAGTGCGTCGCTGCTTAAGATACGGCAGACATCGTACGACAGCAAGGTTCCAAGAAAGGAGCTATCCGCCATTAAATATTTACTATTCACATATATAGCAAATTTTTAATATTCTTCGTATGTATAAAGAACTATTGGACTGTGTATCCGTATATACTGTGTTATGTTATTGCTGTGTTCATAAAGAATTTTTCATGAAATGTTTAATTTATTACAGTGTTACAGTAAGTTAGAGCAGTTTACGTTCTTGTTTCCTGAAAACCATTTTCTGCGGTTTTTTCAGCAGAATTTTTGGAAAAGCACGAGAACAATTCTTCATTGTACTTACTAAAAATTTGTTGGCCCTTATGAAGAGCTTGAACACATCCAGATTCAAGTCGATGAAACATGTAAAAGGTGGAGGGGAAATTTTCCATTTCCTTGCTATTCTTTATCTTGAAACCCAGCTACGAGACTGCATAAACAATTTTGCTAGACTAGAAAAATTATATTATGCCTTTTTTCAGTACTAATTATTTTTCAGCCAAATGTTTAACATTTTTCTTTCACAAATATATTACGGAATATATTATGGAATAATAGCAGGACATTGATTTCATTCAAATGAATCCAATAGGTTTCAACGTTTTATGCACTAGACTTGACCACGGGCGAATAGACAGACGGGCGGATAGATGGACGGATAGACAGACGGACAGACAGACGGAGAACCGAAAAACCAGGTTAGACAGAAAGACTGGTGAACGGAAGGATGGGTAGAGGACGGACAGAAGGATGGACGGACGGATGTGCGGACGGTTGCGCGGACGGATGCACGGACGGATGGACGGCCGGATGGACGGCCGGACGGATGGACGGCCGGACGGACGGATGGGTGGACGGACGGATGGACGGACGGATGGATAAACGTTTTGCCAGCCGGACGGACAGCCGGGCGGATTTGTGGACGGACGGGCAGACGGACGGAGAGAAGGATGGGCAGACGGACGGACGGAAGGACGGACGAACGGACGGAAGGAAGGACGGACGGACAGACAAATGAACAGTGGGACGGACAGACTAACGGAGTGAATGACGGATAAAGGACGGACAGAAGGATGGACAGACGGACGGACGGACGAATGTACAGACGGAAGGATTACATATTCCTTATATTTATTTTTATTATAACCATGCGCCTTACTTAGGTTTTATGTGAAAGAAGTCTATTATTTATTTATTTATTTATTTATTTATTTATTTATTTATTTATTTATTTATTTATTTATTTATTTATTTATTTATTTATTTATTTATTTATTTATTTATTTATTTATTTATTTATTTATTTATTTATTTATTTATTTATTTATTTATTTATTTATTTATTTATTTATTTATTTATTTATTTATTTATTTATTTATTTATTTATTTATTTATTTATTTATTTATTTATTTATTTATTTATTTATTTATTTATTTATTTATTTATTTATTTATTTATTTAACGTCAAAAAAACAGTTGAAACTGCGTATGACGTGCTATGGGGAAAAGTGAATTGTGTGCACATTTTCAACTCATTAATCGATTATGCACTTTTTTGCGTGAACGAGTGGATCAGTTATTAAGCACACGCATGATGCAATCAACCCTAAATTTATTCACCAGTGCTATGTTTATTGAGGCATAGCTCTGTATTGTGTTTGTTAATCCATGCGGAAGTAGACGCATTTGAGTCATGTCAATTGCACGATTACACCTAAAGACTCCCACATAAGTGCAATACAAACCCTCTCTATTGCAGAAATAATAGTAAGTTGTGCATTTGGTTACTTGGAATTGTCCTAGTGCTCAAACACACTGCAGCACGCTCAAGACATTCAACAAACTCCACCGGGACTTCATTCTCGGTAGAGCTCACTGCAATGTTTTTATTATTAAGAAATAGGGTCAAATTTTGAGTATTATATGGGAACCAAACGTTTGGGAAAGTCTAAATTGTTTCAATAAATTTATTTCAAATTGGTGTATACATTTGTATTTCTTTATATTTTAGTAAAATAACTGATTAATTTGTTTGTAAAGAGGCAAATTTTCTCTTCAAATAAAGAATGAAAGTGCTTACACGAAAGGAAGTTCTTTGATATCGTAAACTGGAATAATTTGCGTAGGATACCAGCTCCATTGTACTTGTGGCTACGAAATTTATTTTTTTGATATTTATACGTCTGTTTGCCGAGCTTGCAAATTCTTCATAAATAATTCGTCCTTCATTTTAAAGTACAAATAGGCTTACAATCTACATGTGCATTAGAAAACTATCCATGCATCCCAATAATTCCGCAAAATCTCCATCCCCGGCAAGTAATATTGGTATGAAATATGTGTGCGATAGCTATATACCCAGTAATTGCCCCTGCACGACCTCTCAGGGCTAAAAAGGTTCTCGGATTGTCGGTATGTAAGTAAGTTGTGTGAGTAAACTTATTTCCAGGCGAAATGCTCTCCGTGACGGGGACTAGAGGAAAGCTTGAGAGAGGCCAAAAAGAAGGCTTGTGATCTGCGATCTCATTTAGATTTTGATAAGGAAATGCGAGCGCGGGCGTGACGCTACCAGATAGGAGACGACGCACAGTGGTGCAGGAGGAACGAAAGGCGGGAATTGTTCTATAACACTGTGTTAATGGTGTACCATTGCATAGATGTAACGCAAACAAATAAATGAATGAAAAGCCACATTGAACGACCGGCGGCCGTGAAAAGCATTGAATAGTCACATCTGATACAATTAATTCAAGTTTAAAAGAATGAAAGGTGTGGAAAAAATATGGCATTTGAGTTTTCAAAAGAAATCGTTCTTATTTATGTTAATATTTCTTAAGATAGTATTAAGCACAGTGCTGAATCGGAGAAGGATAGTTAGCACAAATACGCACACACTTCTTTATAAACCTAGCTTCTAGCCTCGATTCCCAAACTTCAATAGTGTCCGTATTTGCTCGTATGTTGCTGCCATTACACATCGGCATCATGACGTTGTTAACTACTGCAATCTAAATGGTTTTGAGGAGAGGTGATAGGTTTGGGATAACGCTGAGATTAAATATGAATAAAAAAGTAAATATAAAGAAATAAATAATGTACATTATACTAATATATTAAAAATCATTATCATTATCATTATTATTTTCCTTCTTGATGTTCAGTATAGTCTCTAATTGAATGAAAACTGTTACGCCGCGTTTATGTTACTTGGCGGTGAATCAACTTTAATCGTTTAATGTTCGTGTCAAAGCGTTTAATTCATCGTGAGACCATTTGTTTGTCGGTTTGTGAAGGTGGCGAACGGCTACTATACTCGTCGCGAATGTTTGATTTTTTCTTCAATATTTCAATATTCCCAAGGGAACGTGCAGTTAGAATCCCGTTGGGGCTCACTGCGCGTTGCCACTGGACGGAGAGCAACTGAAGCGCAGCGTAGCGGTTGATGCACGAAACTGCTGCGCGCACAATCGATTCACGCGCGAGCGCAGACCTCGAAAGTCTTGCAACTCGCTCCAGTGGCTAACAGACCTACTAAAGAGAGAGCTCTTCAAACAAGCATTTCCCGTTATTACGTGCTTGTCATCTGAGTACAGTTAATGGACATCGGTGAATTCCTGCGAATGTTGGTGTTTTTCTTCTTTCGAGTATACAATGCCATATTTCATGTACCACTTAGTGTCGGGTATGGTATTAATGTTCTAATTTTTATTACTCAAGAGTATATTTTTTTTATTCCGTAATAACAATTAATAATGAACGAAGGGAAACCGGTTTCATTCAAGTTTTCCATTACAAATAAACAAATGTCCACTCCATTGATTGTGAACGACATTCTATTGTCTGATGTTAAGGTAACAACGTTTTTGGGTCTCTCAATTCTGTCAAAACGCAAATGGAACATCCTTAAAAAAATGAAGCAAAATATTAAGTTCAATACGCTACGCATCGAGAATTCTTTTAAATTCAGGCAGCCTTCATCTTGCTTGTTGTGTATATTTCGCGAATGTTCATAGCGGGAGAAAATGTTGGAAATATTTTGGAGGAAAAATGTAAAGAAACCTCAAAAATTAAATTATCCGTTTAGAATTCTAAAAGACTCGAGTTCGTTCAGATTGATTAGCTGATGAATCTGAACGGTTTAGGCGCTAACATTGACTATTGACAGACAAAAGGACGTTTTGTCTTTGATGAATTTTCAGTATCAAGGACGTACAAAACCTGAACTCTGGTTACACTACGTGTACGATTAGGTATTTTCCGTCGCATAGGTTGATTGAGTCAACTACTCGTCATTTCGTGTTCCAAATATCTAATCACTCATTGTTGCGCAACTGAAACTTGGGGTTTCGTTTAACTGTATTATTCACATTCTCCAGTAGACTTTACAAGGGCGTAGAAGCATTCAATTTGTAGATAAGTTAATTTGTTTTCATCACTTCTTACGTTGGTTGACAGAATCAGCCACGTGACCGGTGAAGTATAATTTACGTTCTGTCAAACGTATATGTGTTTCAAAATATACATGCTCTTATCAAAATATTTATAAAGACTAACCAATTGACATCAAAACGTTTTTGCTGCCGTTTATACCAGAAAGGCACGGAAATCAAGAGGGAGCCCCACACAAAAGAAAGAGCGGATGAATAATGCGCAAAAGAAAAAATAAGACCGTTACCACCATAAGATGCTGCAAGTGCCAGATTTTTGTTTGGCAAACAATGGAAGAATGCGTTTTGCAAACTTTTATGCCTGGTACTATGGTTACCAGAGGAAGATACTTCAACGATATTCTCAAAATGAAAGGTTTTTTATTCCATTCTCAAACGCTTGCAATGTTCTGCCCGTACTTTTTAAAATAATAAACAGAAAAATATGTAAACTATGTGTGTAATATTTTGTAGAAATTGTATATTTAATGAATTGATGCCTTTTCAATAATTATTTAAGAAATATATTTGGAATAAGAAATATATGGAAGACGATGGTTGCCTGAGCCAAAGAGACGCGATTGCAATTACCAGTCAATAAGACATTTTCTGTGAAAATTCATGGTTTCCGGCGCACGATTAGAATATTCAAAATTCAAATTCAAAATGTCTTTATTTTGCCATTAACATAGAAGAAGTTACAATACTTTCTCTTCTTATACTTGTAAGGACGAGAACGATCTTACTACAAATAAAAATATTTAGAAAATACCAAAATCAATAAATATCAGAATGGTGTGTAGTCAATCATGACTGTAAGAGTAAAAGAAATATTTTCGTGTCATATAGACCCGAAAAGCCGTTGGAGCTGTAGTACGCATCAGTCACGTGTCCACTGTTCATCAACATTTTGGTTTCGGCCGGAGGAGGAAAAGGAATGAGGAATTATATTTCCCAGCGATCCATAATCATGCCACGACACACAGAAAACCTCCATGCCCAGGATTACGAGCCTTTGATCTAAGACAATGGAGTCGCGTTCGCCTTCTCGAGAGCATCTTGGTTCTCAAAAATTCTATATATTGTGACGTTCGGCAATACCGACCAAACGTCCCAGCCGCCCACTCTACTTTCGCGTCGCAAGAATGTGGAATTTCAAAGAACGCATGCCGCAGTAGTCAGCAGAACTGCGATGTTATGCGTTGACCAATACCGCACGAAAAGTTTTCAGGAGCAGATACGAAATCCGGGAGGGGCAAGACGAGAGGCCTTTATTGTTCGAGCCGCCGGCTGAATAGTCTCTTTTCTAGTTCCAGATCCCGTATGAGTAGTGACGTTTAGTCACGTTGATAAGCCAAGAACTTGGTGTAGAACGTATTTGGAGTAATCATCCATTAACTTTTTATATTATAGTCTGTAGTCCGTACGTCGTGTCAGGAGTCACGAAGAGGACCGCCCGGTAGCATCTCCGTGTGCGCGCCTGTCTGTTACACGCTCCTGCGTCACTACGCAGCGTCCAGAATTGGGAAGGAATAAGGAAAGTGGTAGGGTTTAGGACACTTCACAGGAGTTGGGCTAGCCCTTGTGAAGCAGCCAAACTCGTTTTGTCCGAACAAAGTTTGCATGAGATTGTCCGGGAATCGAACACGGACATCCTTGGCGAAAGGCGCGACATCGCTCTGAGCAACGACCCATGCTTTCATGTAATATTATGTACTACGCATTATAATATACAAACTATTTAGCAATTGTATTGAATGTTTTTAAAAGGCTAGTTGAAAAAGTGATTTCATAACAACGTTATTTTTCAATACGCCGATAGGGAACGATCAAAGAAAAAAGATCTATTTTTAAAACTCGATGTAATGTATCAATGAAATTAATCTTTCTTGGAAAATCTAGCAAATAAAATGTAATTTTTTTAGATTGAATAAGTGGAGAATAGAAAGTATAGGAGATGTGGAGAATGGAGAATATGTAACAGCTGTCGCATTACGTTCTTTGTATGTTTTCGGGGCTCTGGTCGGAAACCCATTTATTCTGGCTCTAACGTTGTTCTTCGCTAACGAGTCTGACCGGGACCAGTTGACTCGCTCTATGCGCTTCACAAGCAAACGTGAAACGGCCGGAAGGTATTTCGTTCGTGCGCGATTGTTTACTTTGTCCAAGCTGAGAGACTAATGAATCCTTGAGCCACAGCGTATCACTGTACTTTGGTGTACTATTGCGTTTCCGGGTTGATTTTAACCTTTCAAAGGCAATTCTTTTTCGAATAAACCAGACATTTTTACAAAAATATTTGTTTTTTCACCAATACGTTATTGGGTGTTAATGCCTTCAATATACACTGAATGAATTATCTGGGTCGGCAGGAAAGTGGCTATCGGGAAAATCGAAAACAGTTGAATGTCAGTACATGTACTCTTACGGAAGGAATTATGAAAAGGAATTACGGAAGAGAAACATTGTACCATAATTAATTTTATTAAAAAGGGTGAATGACTATATACTTATCTTCTAAACCGGGTGCCGTTTGTAGGGCCATGGATGCTATGTAGGTAAACATTATTTTATTTATTTATTTTTATTAGAAAGACATTGACTTTAAATGGTAACATATAGTACACGAAAGTTTTCTCGTGTCCGAATGTGTTTACGACAATTTAAAATACGAGCATATCTGCGTAACTAGAGGAATATTTTTTGTATATACTAATTAGTGGGTTGCTGTAGGTTTTGTAAATACTAGTTAGTAGGTAAAACTTTTTGACATGTATATTTGGATGTGCACTACGCAATATGCATTTTACCATGAGTAAATATAATTGAAAGATAATCAGGTAATTCTATAAATGTTTAGATTTATCTTTAGAGTTATCGTATTGTTATCAGAAAAAATAGTAATGCATGATTGGTTTAAGAAAAAGGTTATATTTGCAAGTCAATCACACATTTCTAACAAAACCACCTGTCACAACGTAGAGCTCGTAGAGATGTGAAAAATGTGATTGTTCTAATTATCTTTGCTGTTTTAGCGTCTGTCAATACCATCGCATTATTAACTGTTCCTGTGTACGCCCGACTAGGGAGGGTGCTGATAGATACTGATGGAGATGGCGGGATTCATTACGAGAGGATACTAAACATTTTCTAAATGAAATTATAATTAATAAGGGAGCCTGTGGCGCTTGTCAAGATCGTTTTCGTACACCGACTGTTACATAATTTACATAGACCAACTGTTACTGCGAGTTACATAATTCCCATGATCACTTCCAGGCGAACGGCGGGGGAAACATACACAAATGGACCGTGAATCGCACGCGATGTTCCCTTTTCATTCAGTTCTCATCCATAAAAGAGCACGTCCCTCAGTTTCTTCCTGGCGAGCAAGAAGCTTTCACACTTCTCACATTTATCTACAATTTACAGTAATTACTAGCACATCCGAGCGATAATCCTCTCTCGTAGAAAACGGAATCCCTCTTTATCCCATATCGGAATTTAGGGGAAAAAGTTTAATTTTAATTAAAAAAAAAATATTTTACGTAAAAAAAACAGTTAAAAAAACTGCGCATGACGTGCTATGCGGAAAAGTGAATTGTGTGCACATTTTCAGAATTCTGTGATCCCTATACTAAGTCATATACTACTTAAATTTTGAATTTTGAAAGGGAGAAAAAAACTCCCATGTAATAAAATCTATTTTCAAGGATAAATAAGCAATAAATTTTGGCTCTTATTACTTCCTGCCGCGACAACATGGAAACGATAATTTGAATAATTGTATTTCCCACTGAATTCTAGAAGACGTGCACAGAAAATGAAGTTACATTTATGTCCAGAAGCAAAACAAGGGGCCATCTCAGCATTTGGTCAATGGATCAGGGAAACTGGACGAAAAACCTGATCGAGATGGGATAACGATAGTCATATCGAAAGTCATAACGATATGTGATTACTTGTATAATATATTAAATACAGAGGTCTAAAATTAAATGTGACAAACTTCTAGGGGTAGGTATTTCAAAGTGTGAAAAGTAACTAGTTCGTAGGCACTAAGCCCATATCAACTGCCGTTAATTTCTGTAGGTAATCATAAAGAAAACTCACGTTTGATGAGCTCAAAGCTAAAACTTTTTGAGACGTTAATCAGTGTTGTGAAGAATATGGAAACCAAGTATGGCGGCCTGTAGGTGTCGGTGTTGCGTTGCACAACTTTTTTAATATGTCGAAAAAACTATTCCTTTGGGGAATGAGTTCACAGCCTATTCTGTTGTATATTGTGATATTTTGTTAGATATGGAGTTCGTTGGAGATGTCAGTTGAGAGTTAATTCCCCAAATGTAGCTCTATTAACAACAAATACTTTAATAAAACATAACACAAAACAAAGACAAGGAAATAAATCGACATTCAAACATTTTCCTACCTTAACAAAACTGTTTATGCAAGACAGGATTTAAAAAGTTAATAGCCATGAATTAGTAATAAGTAGTAAAAATATAATGATATTGCAAACCTCGATGATTTAGTAGAACAAATCTGGCAAACGTATTTCCATATGAAGCCACAATTCCTTGCCTCGCGCCGCTTCCGCTTCCGCGTTATACCCCTTTCTGGATTTGGAGGGGATGAAAGAGCAGAGTTCGGGGAAATTGCACGCGCTTGTGGGAACGCCGGGCTTCCCAGGCGGGAATGTAGCTCGTGCGGGCGCTGTTTGACGTGTCTGTTCTAGGGCCTGCAAGGGCAAACCAGGTACACGAAATTTCTTTGGCTACGGCAGAATGTGTATTTGCCAAAGACCTCTGAACATCGTAATATACGATTTTCATTCACATGCTCAGTGACAAAAGTAATAATTTTCAACGCTTTTGCATGCCCGAAAACACCCTAACATTTTCTGCGATACCTAGATATCTAACTGTTAACTTACTATAGAATATAGTATGAAAATCAAATACTATAATATAATATTACGAATGGTCATTCAAGAATTAAACAGAAAAGCTGCATAGAAAAATGTTTTATTATATCGTTACAAATTTATTTTTTCAGCTTACGTAATGAAGAGAAAACATTGTATTGTTGCACCAGAAATCGTCGATTTTTTGACAGAATACTTCTTATTGTAGGGTTGGGGTACCAAGAAGCAAAGAAATCTTATTTGTTTATGTAGTAAATTAAAATCTCTAACACGTTGAGTAATCAAAATACACGTTTATGAGTATTTAATATACAAAAATTGACGTCTGTAAAAAAAAACAGGATTTATTATGGGAAAAACCTCTACCTTTAATATTATGGTTGCATGAAGACGCCGAAAAAAATAACTTTTTCAATTTTCAGAAATTCAGCTATTTATACGAGAAAATGAAATCGATTATATTTTTAAGCGTTATTTACGCTAACTGTAAAAAAGTTTAATACAGTAATTGGATCCATTTTCGAGAATATTTGTAAATATTGGATCTTCATTTAAAGTACCCCTAAACCTCAAGAGGAGAAACTCACAGCGTCTTCGCATCGTCGAGTTCCAATGTTACAAAGAGAAAATGGGATGAAATTATATCATTACGAGTTCATTTTTTTGACAATTGATTTTTGTCTCTCAATTTCCCACTTTTTTCTGTAAATAATTCCCATTTCTAGTAAAAAGACTTGCAAAAAATTAAGTATTTATAATACAAAACTTCGGGTTCTAGCCGACAACCCTGTGCTAATGTCTGAAGAAAATCTTTACAACATTCTGGTTACCCCAAAACCCATTAAGAGTACGAAAACACAAACACCTGAAACGCATCAGCACCCTCTCCATTCTTGATTCAGCTATTCCCCTATTCTTGACCTTACTCAGATTAAAAGAATCATGTCGCCACCAATCGGGGATTTTCATTTCGGGCTGCACCAGCAGAAACCACCCCCTCCCCCCGCGTTGCTTGCTATCTGGCCGTTGCCAACTCGGTGCGGCGGCGGACCCGAGCAGACCAAAACAGCGGGGCGTAGCGGCTCTAAGGGGCGGACGAGTGGGCGGTGAGACGGGCGTCGGCGCCGGTGGCGGCTGTTCTCTTTTTACTTCGTGGACGGCTGGCGCGAGCGGCGCGCGGGAGGGGAAGGGGGGGTGGTAGGGGAGAAAGGGGGGGGGCCGAGGGAGGAGGGCCACGGCACGCCGCGTCGTGGCGCGCCTCGCCGAGCGCCGGAATTAATTGAATCTGACGGCAACGCGCTTTATTTCCGGCGTTTGCGCCGTGGACGTACGGGCATTAATTTTTTATAGCGCCGCGCAATGTAACCGCCCCTTCGGCCAGCAGCCGCTGTTTCTCCGCAGCGGTCGCCGGTTCTCGTGTTCGGATACTTCCACCTCCGGCGCCGCCACCGGCCCCGTGTCGCCGTCTGCCCGCCCCCGCACCCGTCATTTGCCACCCGCGCCTTTGGCGCCTCCGCCCGCGCCGGCTGTGCTCGCCAGGCCGCCCACGACCCCGGTGTCACTGCCTTCGCCGTTCACTGCTCCCGGTGGCGTCGCCCCGGCCTCGCCGCATCCACGCCCACCGACGTCGCCCCAGGCGTCGGCCTCGCACCGACGTAGGTGGCTCAGGGCATTCACTCATATTTTTGTAGTCACTCTGACCGGGAGGTGATAGATTTTGAGTCCCGACGGTGGCAGGATTTTCGATACCAGCTACTTAATTGGGCAGAAGTCTGAAGAAGAATTGTAGCGGCCGACTGCTCTGGTCTTAAGTATTCCGTAGTCTCTCCTACCAACACCAGGGAATCGCGCAACAGTCCCCTAATAAATTAGTCACAGACCGCACGATCTTTCCTTCCTCTTCCTTGTCCTATCCTTACTCCTTACTTACACGCACGCGTACATGCACTTCATTAACATACAAGTCGGGGGCTTTCTTACCCCTACTGGGGCGGTGCCCCGATGATGAGAGGTACCTTGTTGTCGAAAACCTTGTTTTCCGACGTGTAGGTTAGCTCCGGCTCTCTCCATACAGCCGTGAATGCCCACGCCGGCTCAAACGTTCGCCACTGGCTATCTCCGACGTCACTTTCCCCGTTGTTGCCGCCATGGTCATCGCCGAAATTGGCCCCCGTGTATGCCGCCCTTCGCAACCTCTCCCGCTGCACAAATGACTCGCCAACTCTCCAGCGCCCTCCCGCACCCGCACTTAGCCGGTCGGTGCCCTCACATTTGCGACGCCTGATGCTCGCAGACACATGCAGGCCGTCGTCCTTGGCGTTGCGCCCAGGTTCTGCGCCTCTCCTTTGTCTCTTCAACAACTTCACTGTGTCTGCTCTCGTTGTTCTTCCTCCGGGGTAGTGAGTCTACCAAAAAACTGCTAACCGTAGATCACTCTTTTCATGCCACGACGAATGAGGCTTTGGCCACAGAGTTTACTTTGATAGACACCAGTTTACACAAAACAACAATAAAATTATAAAAAAATAAAGAAACAAATTACATAAAGTTTTATTTTTGGTCAACTATAGTTATCTCAGCGACGATTAAGGGAAATGAATTTTTCTCCATTTTCAGGCTACAATGCATATAAGAAAAATTATTATTATTATTATTATTATTATTATTATTAATCATCATAATAATATTTTAAATAAATTAACAGGTTACTGCGTTACAGTAAGTAATATAATTCCAAAAAATAACTATTTGAATAGTTATTTATATTTCTTTCTGTCTATCAACGTCAACTTTGTGGCTAAACCCGTGTAACATGTAAAAAAGAGTGACACGACAAAGTTTTCGAGAAATAACAGATGCTTCGCAATGTTTTTTCTCGTTGATCTTAAATTCTCTATGTTCGAGAATGTCCCGATTTCTTTGTAAGACCATGATTGTCGCGTTTCTTTCATGGTGGAAAAAGATGGGGGAGCTACTCCGGCACACTAATTTTCACTCATTTTGCACAGCACCGATTTGCGTCACGAAACTCGTGACCACAGCACAGGCACATTGTTTGAAAAGCCAGGCTACACGCTGACCACTATGTTGCCTAGAGAGAGAGAGAGAGAGAGAGAGAGAGAGAGAGAGAGAGAGAGAGAGAGAAGAGAGAGAGAGAGTAAGAGAAGAGAGAGAGAGAGTAAGAGAGAGAGAGAGAGAAATAGAGAAAGAGAGAGAGAAAGAGAGAGAGACAGAGAAAAAGAGAGAGAGAGAAAGAGAGACAGAGAAAAAGAGAGAGAGAGAAAGAGAGAGACAGAAAAGGAGAGAGAGAGGAAGAGAGAGAAGCAGAGAGAGAGAATAAGAGAGAGGGTGAGAGAGAGTGAGAGAGAGACTAACCAAAAATAACACGAAGGCGTACAAGATATAATAATACAATATTTAAGAGAAGTGTTTCATATATGTTTCAGTGACTTGTAACATGGTGATAATTTTGGTATCTGCCTGCATTTTTAATTCTCGCTAATATTGTGACGCAAACTGGTGCCTGAGTCATTTGCTGAAATCAGACACGATTCACAATAGCTAAACATCCCGTTCCATGAAGGATTCGTTCATCGTCCACCTTCGTGATGCCATTTCGCTCGTTACTTTGTGTGTGTTAACACCTACGGTCCATCTCTGCAAATAAGGTACACCGGTAGAGTACTGGATTTTGATCATATTTTCCTACTGGATTTTGCTCATATTTTGCTCATATTTTCCTATGACATTTATTTAGTATGGGTGGTGTACACTTTTTAAAGATAACTTTTTGAATATTTTTGTTTCAAACATGTTGAAAAACTTTAGCAACTTTTTGAAAGGAAGCTTTCGGTTCGTTGGCATTCTCAATACATGATTTTAATTTATTTTCGAGAATGTTTTAATATAATTGTTTGACTTTTAAAAGATCTATTTCAGAATTCCGTTTCACGTCGAGTAGCGTACACTCAAGTGTATTTCCGAGAAATTTCATTTCCGCCGTTTGTATTTTATTATTGATCTTCTTCGTCCCATGTTTCGCTAGCATACATGACTGTGGGGACTGCAATTGTCTTGTAAAACGTAAGCCGTTTCTCCTTTCGTGGTTGGTTTCTCAGATACTTATATATCGTTCCACAAACATTTCGGAATTTTACTAGTTTATCTTCCACGACATGATCTGTATTACAGAATATATATCATCTTAAGTACTTGAAGTTGCTAACTTGTTCCAGATTGTAGTTTCCTATTGTTAATTTAGAACTTACTGAATATTTGCCTCAGAATGCCATGACTTTTGATTTTTGAGCGGACATTTGAAGTCTATATTCTTCAAGTGTTTCCTTTAAGATAAAATGGACATTTGGAGCTTGTCTCTTGTATCACCACATTGTCATCAGCGTATAAAATTGAATTATTGTAAAAAGAACCCCTTAATCACCTCTATCGACTTTATTTTTCCATATTCTATATATGTCGTCGAGATATATGTAAAAAGGTTGGTGATATTGAACACCTTCCTTCTCCTTTATTTATAGGGACAATTTTAGGTTTTTCCTAAGATGATGATCGAAGTTTATCTGTATACACTTTTTAAAGCTTCGATAAGGTATCTTGAGTAACCTCTGCGTTCTAATATTTCCCATAGAAGAACGCGTCAAACATTGTCAAAAGCCTTGCAAGATCTACCAAAGAAAGATGAGTTTCTTTGTTGTTCTCTTCGCTCTTCTATCAATCGCTTTAACGTAAATATTGCATCTTCTGAATCTCGTTTTCTCTTCTGAGAGAAGTGCTTCAGTTATTACCTTCAGTCGTTGATTCAAAGAAGGTATAACGGTGGCCGAGATCGCTAAGGCAATAGTGTCCTAGTGATCTCGGACCGAAGGGTCGCGGGTTCGAGTCCCGCCTCGGGCATGGTTGTAATTGTGTACGTCCTTTCACCCCTTATCATCAATCACCATATCGTTTCACCCACATAGTTACCATACCGTTAACAGCAATAGTGGTCGCTAATGACCTTAGATGTTGAAGCGACCTTAAATAAACCAACTTTTTAAAAAAAGAAGGTATAATTCTGGGTGTTAGTTCCATCACCTTTCTTGTACAGGAACAACTATTTCGCCTGTAACCATTCTTGAGGAATCTTGAGCTGCCTCCAGCACACATTAAACAGCTTTAAAAGGTGTTCATGCAATGTCTGACCTCCATACGTTAGTAATTCGCTCTTGATCGCATTTGGTCCGGCTGATTTTCTATTTTATAATCCTTTTAAAGCGATTGCCAGCTCTTCCCATGTGGTGTCGTCAACGTGTGAATATTTCTCTCTGTGGTTAACTGCAGCGTTTTCTTTATCATCTCATAGCCCCACAGTAGTAAATTATGTTGAAGGCGAATATGCAGTCTTTGGTGGTATTTTACTCTGGTCCTTTCGATATCTTCCTTTGTAGTTTTGTAGTTTGAGGTTTTTGTGTATCATTGTGTTAGTTACATACCACTGGGCATTTGCAAATATTCCGAAACTTACAGATTGAAGTGTTGAATTTCAATGTTAGAATTTTGGGCGTTTTTCTCTAATTGTATGTCTTATGACTGACTATGATGTAAGTCTGGCATTAATACACCTTTACACCCAGTTTGTTCTTGATGCTAAGAGACCATTTCCTATCCAATACCCAGTTTAATTTAAGAAGTTTTAGGTCTAACGAAGGTGCCGTGGTCAGACTTTTTGTCATTAATCTTGAGACGTCAGCGTTCCGCCAATTGCGAGTTAATTGCAGAAGTTATTTTATTAGACGAGATCCTTCCGTTGAATCTTCATGTCGAGATAGAATACCTGTCTTGTTTGCGTAAGTTGGTGTCAATGCATTTTCAGGTGTTGCCATATTGGCGTGGGACGCTATAAAGTGAGAAACGGAAATGTCCCTTCACACTTTTCTGAGGCACTCCGGAGATTTAAGGGATTTCAGTTTAGACATTTCTCTATTGAATTTTAGTTTAACAATATTCTCTGAGGTATGATGGGCAGTAATAAGATACTTTTTCTTTACTTTTGCACAGTAGTCCAGCGGGCCACACTTTATTGAAAGTGTGACTTAGATTGAGAAATATGTTCTTTATTATATATTACTACACTAATTTATTTTTCTATTGCATGAATTTTTTCTATAGTTGAATATTGTCGCCTAAACCGAAACTGATGGTAAAGTATTGTTTCCTGTCCGAGAAAAAGTGGATTCAAAATTGAATCAAACAGTTGTTCACGTATGTTATATCCTTGAAGCGGTAAGAAACTTTCATTCTTGAAACGATTTTCATCAATGACCAAAATATCCGATTTTGATAATTGAAGAATATACTTCACTTCTACGTGTCATAACAAGTTAGTGGCTTTCTATGCTACCACCTTAAAATATATGATATTGTTCATAATTTATTTAATAGATTTACCAGAATATTAAAAAACGTATTAATTTATTTTGCTTGTCTGCTGAATATGGTTGTATTATTGAAAATAATAGACTATCAGACACTATTTTTGATATTTATTATACAGTTTATAATTTTAGTGTGTACTTTTCAGTCCCTGAGCATAAGTACAACTCTAATATAAGTTATGTTCTGAAGTTTGTCAAAGTTTTAGGATATTTTTTGATCTCAGTTTATCTTAGTTATTGATTGATTTGTGATTCCAGGCGCGTCAACAGCCAAGGTCATTATTCTCGTAAGTATAGTGCATGTTTTTCATAATTCACGGTCATTCATAGGTCACGCCTAAATTCCAGTCCGCTGCTCACATACTGACGCCGGCAGTGGCGATATATGGTAGATGGCAAGACAATGGGACAAGACTGAAAAGCTAACCCAGACCGAAGAAATTAGAATAATAACTAGTACTAAAATGTCTGTGTCACTCTGTAGCACCACTTATTATTAATATTGTGGTAAAAAATATGAAAAGTTCTTTTCAAAATTAGAAAAAATTATTACCTTGTGTTATTTTCTGCCGTAAGAAGTATATAAAGTAATTTTCAATACTTTTGTGGAGCGATATAATACACCAGGATCATTAGTACAAGTATTTCAATGAGTTTATTGATTTACTATGTACCGCTATCCAAGATTTGCTTGCACCGAGAATGGTAAATAATTGACGTGTGTAAGATACTTGATCAAGATACAATGTGATCGAGGAGCGGTGGCATTGCGGCGAAACGAGGACATTCTGGAACTCTGCTACTTATCATTTTCCAACACAGTATCGAGTCATCTGTTTATCTAGGTTATTATTTCTAGTTTTCCTATTGATATTACTATTGTATCTATCCAATTTCGTATGGTATGAATATTGCGGGAAGATGCTACAATAGTCGCTGAAGAATACGAGTAAAATTTCGTTTCTAACCGTCGCCGCAGTCGAGTCTTCCGTTTCGCAGGTTGTTTCTGATGAAAGTGATGTATCAGGTGGCCATTGCCATGGATACAGCGCCACAGCGAGTAAATGTGCTCGCGAACGGGCACATAATGGAAAGAAAGATGAGAAAATCCACAAAGAAGCTCTTTTCACACCTCAAATTTCGCAAGGAGTGGCCGTCATCTGACCGGGGGAAAGCTATCGCGCTGGCTGCCGCTCTTTAGGTCCCCTAAGAAACCGATTTCCCGGGCTTCCCTCAATTTCGCGGCGTGGCCTCCTCTCCCCGCTACCCCTGCCCTCTATCGCTCATTCCCCCCCCCCTCCACGCGCCCCCCCGGGACCTCTTTCCTGCTCGACCTGTGCTCATCTCAAGTCTGCCATGGTTTGCCCGCGCCCCACAACCTGATATCTGCTCCACGCCCGCCCTCACCAGTTCTTGAACTGCTTTCTTTACGCCTCTCTGAATCCTCGCCAAGCCATTCGATTTTGGCACTCCGCCGGCCAGATCCGCCCTGCCCCATCCTACCCTCTGCCCTACCTCCAGACTCACCCGCGTTCTTCTTCCGACCACGGCCACCCCGTGGTGCCTTCTGACTGACCCCCTTCGCCACCCGTCGCATGCCGACCCATGGCGGCCCACCCCAGTCCACCGCGGCCCACCCCAGCCCAACCCTGCCTACCCCCAGTCCACCCGGCCCATCTTGGCCCACCCCGGCCTACCCTCATTCCACCTCAACCCATCTCGGCCCATCCCGGCCCATGTTAGCCCGTCCCGACCTCCTTGGCGCACCCCACTCACCCTGTCCATTTCGACCCTTCCCGGTCCACCCCCAGTCCACACCGGCCCATTCCTGCCCATTCCGGCCCATCCCGGCCCATTCCAGCATATCCCGGTTCATCCCGGCCCACCTTGGGCTGTCCCGCCCACCTTGGCGCACCCCACACACCTTGCCAACATACGTCGGACGTAACGTAATATTTTGAGCTGCAAACAATGCGACAAAAAACTTTCAGTCCGTGATGATTCAGTATCATGAGCAAAATGAAACCTCCTAACGATTGTAACACATGTTTTAAAATAAGTTTTAAAATAAATGATTTTTTTATTAAATTAAATTAACTATTCTTCCTTATTGCTAAATAACTGAAAGTATGTCGCACTCTATATGAGCGTTTCTGCAAACTGATGGTTAATTACTAAACGGAGAGCCTTTTTGGGAATGGATTCCGATGTAGAAAATGAAAGTCGAAGAACAATCTCTCAAGAATTGCCCTAGAATTAACGAGCTTCTTTCACAAGTGACGTATTGCCATTTCTGTTTATTTATAGTTGTACGCATTATTATACTAATAAGACGCTTTTCCATGCTGCCAAAAAATTTGTTCAAAAGTGTTAACTTTAAACAATAAAAACCGTTAAATCCTCTCTTGAAGTATGAGGCTAAATATGATTAATTTAAATCGAATAACTTAGAGATATGTCACTTTCGAAATAAGCTCAATTACGTTTTTCAACCAGCGCTTGAAAAATAGATATGATAAGTATAATTGCATACTCTATTATACAAAAGAATAATGTTGTTTCTGACGATATTGATTAATCATTTCACTTCTTTTTGTCAGTATTAATACTAATTTACGCAAAGTCTATTTTCAAACAGTATTTTATTGAAGCATATTCCAATGATATCTTTTAAATAAGATTAATGCCTAATTATTTTTGCCAATGGATTGAAATCAATATTTGAAAGCAGACTATCGAATTCCCAACATATTTTTTCTAACAGATGGAACACAAATGACTGTGACCCCATGTATGCATTCAGAAGAAGTACTTTGAATCAACGTGATTGGATATTTTGAGGCTAAAATTCTAATAATGACCTAAAGCATACATAGCTCATACTCTAGTTTTTGTCGACATACTTGGACTTTCCGTAATCTATATTTGTTCAACGTTTGGACATTGCTTCTACGTTAAATATATTATTTTGTAACTAGAGTTGGGAAGTTTATGAAAGCTTTTAACCCTGAAATATGTATGCAAAATGCCACAAAAATGTTGAATTATGCTCAGAAATTGTTCAGATACGCAGTGTTTGGTCACAAAAAGGTACCTTACAATAACATTACATATTTTTCCACATAGAGACAGGAAATATACAAATGAAAAACAGATTAGTATATATTTCGGCACATTTTATTTTGCATTAAGAGCACAAAAAGCCACCAGAATTTTATTAAGGTTATCTGTTATTAGGGGGTGTCTCCTATCAGATAATATACATATATTTGTACGTAGAAAATTATACTTTGACATTACATGAAAATATGGGAGACAATGTTCGTGATTAATACATTATCTGGAAGACGAACACTATTTCCTTCCAAGAATTTTCCCATTGTCTGTAAGTATTCCTATATCTGGAAGACGAACACTATTTCCTAAATTTTCATTTTTTTTCACTTAACCTAGAGGTCCATCGAATCTATCCCTTGTCTCTTGAATATTTGCAAGTGCATCTTCTAACGTTTACCTTGAATTCTCTATCTTCTTAATTAACCGATGATAGCAGACATTACTTCGGCGGCGTTGGCCGTCAGTTGTCTGAAACGCAATGTACTATCGTCTTTGAAGCAACAAGGAAGTTCCTGTTTTCTATTAATAAATATTTTTTACATGGAAATTTGTTGACTTTTTTACGTTTTTGTGTTATTTTAGGCAAAACGTCGAAAAATATGCAAAAATTTTCATTTACATGCCAAAAAGCTCTGAATATGCAAAATATGCCGTATATGCAAAACATTCCTTACCTTCTATTCAATATTTTGCCATGAAACATATACATTTGAAGTTTCAGAAATTTATGACCATTAACAAAAAACGTTATTGCATGAACTTCCCAGCTATATTTATAACGTCCCGAATAACTTACATTTATAAATTTCTTTTCTCAATGAAGGTATTTGCAAAAACAAATTTCTAATATAAGTAATGTGATATTCAAGCACATTCACGAACTAGTACAAATTACAAATCCCGAATGGAAACCCAAATATGATACACCTTTGGAATCACGACCAGTCGATAAAACAGTATGCCCGGGGACGCTTAGTTTGACGTGTGGTACGTTCTTCTGAAGCCTGGGAATAGTTCGTTAATCTGGTCCCCGTTGAACCATACGTCAGCAGCGGGCATTTGGCTCGGTAAATGCAGGGATCTAGTATAGATTTCGAGGTGTTACTCGTTTAGATGATTTATTCACGTGTTCTTGTATATGCTCCCCAGCAACACTGTCCAACATTGAGACCTCTTGATAAACGTGTAGCATCAATTCATTCTATTTACACCAGCCTCCCTTCCCAATATGAGAGATGTTTAAAATAATGAGATGCTCGGAAGATGAATTAGAGAAGATACAAATTTTAGCCAAAACCTTCAACGAAGAACTTGATTTTCATGTATCAGAATTTTAGTTTTGAATTCCCTTGTCACCTCTGCAGACATATTTAATCCAAAATCTCATTCTGGGCTGGTTAGTATATTTTAATTTACTCTGGTTGCACTGTGCGATGCTGCATATCACTGCAATTCGAGAGTGTAGACTTTGGTGGCCGGAGTGAGTAACTACTTGGCTGTCCGGGAGACGCCGCCTCCTAGGGTCAGGTACCAAGGTTTCGCCCTGAGCCACAATGGCGGCAGAAACGTTGGCACCTGAGCGAAGGATGTGACGTCTCTCGGACAGCCAAGTAATTACCAATGCAATTTGCAAGGGTGATTTGCGAGTGCATCTTCAGGATCGCTTATAGAAAATTTTATAAAATGTACTCAACTCTTCTTTCTGCATTCAAGGCGAATGAAATGTTCAATTATTTTTCTTTGGATGACTACCACTCGCATGTAATTGTTATTGCTTTGCGCTGTTTTAAAGAACATGCGGTCACTGTGCTATCTATCCATCATGAGCCACAATCTACAGCCGCACAACAGTAGTGTTTACGGATCGTGGAAAAAGTACTTGAACGTCAGTGCGATTTGTGGCTCGTCAACCATCCCGGGAAGATGATGAAGATTCATGACATTCTTATAATCAACTTACAGTTCTCATTAAACAAATGCTGCTGTTAATCCTACGGGTTGTAACCGCTCAAATGTCGGTTACATTGATTTTTAAGAAGCACCCGAGAACGTCAAGACACAAGTTGCAATTATAGTGTTAACGAATTGCAAGAGATGCAGTAAATGGTATCCTTTGCAAGAATTTATTAAAGATTATGAACGCACTCGCGTACAAGAGATCGAGGACCAATAAAAAACACCCTTGGAAATATCGGCCCTAGCGCAAAGCATCTCTACGAGAAGCTCTCTTTTCGCTGCCGCTCGCCGATCTGATCACACCACAATTGTTCGTGCTGGACGGAGAGATTAATAGGCCGTATTTTGACAATTAGAAGCTTGAGAAAGCTTTTTTTGTTTTTGTCTTTCAACTTGGCTTACCACGTAAGAAATTCATTACGCGGAGATATTACAGTCAGATTGTATAAAATTCGAAGGACTCCGGTAGCGATTCACCAAAGAACGTGTTCATGTTTGCCACGACCTTCAAAGGATCTGGGTCGCCGTCGCCGCTCCATGCTGTGGAAATATTTCTTCGAGACGTTTCGTGAGTCAGAAAATTCACTAGAAATTCTCATAAAAAGAGTTTTTTTAAGAAGCGAGAATTATGCTACAGAGATAGAATTCACCTCACTTACAGACGTAGAGTGTCGAGTTAAAATTTTAGAAATCTCTTAATTTTTTTATTTCTTGTTCAAAACCATTAATTAGTAAAAGAGTTATTATTGTTTGTACGTTCATTGCATAACAATATTCTTTTTGCTGGCTAAATTGTATAAAGTAATAATCTATGTGAAAGTGAAACTACGTCTTGTATATATTTCATTCACTATTCATGTGACAATTTCTTTAAAACAGTATTTTGTGTTTCCATGTATTATAACCTTGTGTACAGTTATTTTATTGTGTTTTTTTGTTTGTGAAGTGAAGGGTAATATAATTCTATGTAAAGTGTTTATGCAAGTGTTAAAACATAACTGCAGTTGTTATGTAATCACGTAATTGCTAAAGGCAGAGCAAGTGATAGAAATTCTCAATGCAATGTGTAAATGCTAGATTAGAATTGTATTCAGCTATTTAACAGAATATATTCAGAACGCTGTTCATAGTTAAAAGATTAACTTGTCTATGTTTCGTTTATTACAAAAGCAGGATAAAATACGAACCCACTCCTATAGGACAGTTAGGACATTTAAAATTATTCCTAATTTTTGGTGTGACATTGCCATAACAAGTCACAGATCAAGTAATACTACAAGGTTATTTGAGTGACCCGCTGTAGGCTTTTTAGAGAATAGTGAAAAGGTAGAGCGGTCACAGGGTGAAATTAAATCAGTAAGAGTAAGTTCTGAAGTTGTTCAGTGAAGTCCAGTCCTCATGTCGGTTACTCAGAACATAAAGCTATCTGCACTAACCCAAAGCAAAAGAGCCCCCTGCATATCTCCAGAAGAACACCTGCCACTTTCAAACGAAAGAGCCAGAAAAAAGATCGAATCCATGGACAAGAAATATAAGGAATCTAAAGAGGAAAACTGCAGTCCTTAGTGACAATCCGGTGAGAAAGACTTTAAGAGAAGAAAAAGTAAAATAATGGTAACCAAAAGAAAAAATCTAAAAGATGTGGAACAAAAAGTGACAAGGAAGAAACAGAAGAAGGAAAAAAAACGCACTTTCCGTTTCCCTTGAATTGAAGAAGAAATGGACATATAATCCTTACTTACTCTGAAGACAGATTGATTGATTGATTGGTGTCTCCGGGCTCGTCAACTGCTAAGGTCATTAGTCCCACAAGTGTTCCGCATGATTTCTACCGGACGTTGGCGGTGATGTTCTCCTTGCGCTGATTACACTTCTTCATGACACAAGCTTTTCAGCGTAGCTAATCAGAATTAGCTGATCATAGATAAGCATAAGCGTAAATGAAGCTTATACTATATGATGGGAGGGGCTCCGTAATAATATGACCAATGCAAAACTATTTATGAAATAATGGCAGCTGCGGCAAAAATTCTATAGAGCATAATCACACAAAATTATTTCAAACTAGTGGTGTGGCAGCAGCACATACTTCCTCGCATTATTTCTAACGTTTGCAACTTTCGAACCTTCAGAGAGATCAACGAAAATGAGACCTGCCCCAGTCTTTTATGCCTCCCCATGTCCTTCATGGACAAAAATTTAAGAAAATATGTGGAGCGATTTCTGAGAAACTGTTTTTATTTATAACAGGAACTGTTATTTTATTTAAAACAGAACTGTAGCGGCACAGACCACCACGAGGTATTTCGGCCATAATCCCTTGCAGCCACAGGAAATCAAACAAAGGGACGGAAATGCCTAACGGCTTGTCAAACCCACGCCAAGGAAAACCCCTGACGTCATGGGAAGGGCGCGACTCGTCTGGTGAAAGGGCGCGAAGGCCTACGTCACAGGGCGGTTAATAGATGAGACAAGCCACGTGACGCACAACCCGATGCGTGATTGGCGGAGAGCCACCGCGTCATCATGACGGGAGAGGGAATGGCGCGTGCAATAAATAGGGAGAGAAGAGCTTCCACCTTCCTTCTTATTTGAAAATCTTCGGTGAGCGAGCTTCTGCTATTTCTGAGTCGGAACTGGCTCGGCTCCTCTGGGTATCGCGTCGCCGTATGGCTGCCGAGTGCCGCTATCAGTGTCTCGCGCTGAGGCGTTAGCCGCCGAACGTGAACTGGTGCAAGCGTGGACGTTACCGCGTGTACGCACGAAATCGTGTCCGCCCCACATGTGCGGGCACCACCCGAAGAAACGGAAGACGGAAGGCGCCTTCCCTGAGGCATCGCTCTCACCACGCCGCCACTTCAGCGAGTTGCGAGGGAGACTGGAGCTGACTGAGCCTCGCTGCCACCGGAGACCACCACCTACCAGCGCCGATCACGGAGCATTCGGGTGAGATCGCCAAATAGGGCAACCGCCCACGAACATTTAAAAGTGGAGAGAAGGACGGTTGAGAGAGAGAGAGAGAGAGAGAGAGAGAGGAATAGATCGTCAGAGCGCAGTAGGCGTAACTTATAATTTAATACTGATATGATGTATGGGGCATAATTGTTTATCTTGGGTGGGTATTAGTAATTAAAGTAATATTTATTATATAATCAGCTCGTTTAATGACTGAAAACCAGAATCCAGTCATGCATGTCTCCCGAATCCTCTGCCAGCGTCTATAAGTGGCTACGCAGGTGAGTTCTCACTACCACTGGCAGCCGGGCAAGCAGTCAGCCCACGTTGGACAGGGCAGAAGCTCACAGAACGAATCAACATTATGAAGGCATTAGGTTTCATTGCTCAAAATTGTTCGAAAAAATGAGCCCAAGAATAGTGAAACATTTAATGCGAATACATTTTTCAAGAATGTAGAATGTAAACAGTCAACAAGTATTTCGCAAACAAAATTATTAAGAGAGGATCTTTTAATGATTCTATTATCCCATATTCTGTTCAATTACTCATTCATATTGAAATTAATGCTTGTACTTTGTTAAAGAAAACAAATCTAGAGCCCGGACAAAATGAAAATTTCTTAAGAACGTCACAACATAGGATGTGGAAATGAGACACTTTATGGCAAGAAAATGTTACGAATTTAATGCCACTTTTGTGTTTCGAAAAAATACTTTGGAGCGCATAATGATTTCATTCTCTTTAAAGTAAAGAACGTATTAGGATAAGTCAATTTTTCGATTAGATTTACTATTTTATTTTATCGATACTAATTTATTTATTTTAATTAATAGACGTAAGTCCATTAAACAATACTATTCTACGAAAATGGTTTCAAACATAATGGGCAGCACAAGCTAAAATAGCTCAAAGAACATGTAACGAATATACAAAATAATAAATATAGGTGTACTTATTATAAATAATTACGAGATCATTCAATACTCAAAACAAAATTCAATCAATTATAACTGCTTCCAAAATTTCGGCATTAAATCTATGATGAAAATTACACACTTATTTAATGGATTATTTAGTTGGTCGAACTAAAGTTATAAGTAACAAAAACAGAATTTGTTCATGTATTCCTGTTTGGAACATTTAATTTTATATATTGTAACGAAAAGGGGTAATAATTTTATAATAACTAGTTTATATAGAAAATTTAGATCATTATAAAAGTATGGAAAATATAAGGAAGGAATATTCAATAACATTGTATGTTCATTTTATTTCATTGTTTCAGTATTTACATGCTTCGCATACTGATCTGTTGATATCAATGAATTTTGGTATTTAAAGACAAAGAAATAAATATGGCCGGAGTTAGTAAAGGCATACCACTAATGTTGTTTCACCCTAAAATGTTAATTGAAATCATTATCTATTTTCCTATGTTTCTCTACACGATGTTCCCGTTTCCTCATTTTGTCTCACTTTACGACACTATCATGAATAGCGTGGTCTCTTGACCCGATATTTCTACACTGCACATATTAATATGAAACGCAAAAATATACAGGAAGTCTCAGAATAAATGTTTCAAACTTCGAGAAAAGGCAGGGCGATGAAGTCTCCACGACTGCCTCTGATCGTGACTTACCAAACATCTGAGTTTGAGAGATCTTCTGGTGCACGAACAAGGACAGGCAGGAAGATAAAACTCTTAACTGCTTAAAACGATGACTTAACAAACATCTCTGCATAAGGATTTGCCTCAAAATCTGGAACTAATATCACATTTATTCATCTATGTAATTCCGTTATGTTCAATTTCTCTCTGTATGTTCATGGGCAAAAAGTAACCATTTTCGACCTCTCTTCGTGAACTAGAAGTTTGTAACATTTATTCTGAGACAACTGTATTACTGACTTTCTATACTATTTTTTCTACCAGCACGGTAGAAAAAGTAGTATTTTACTGCTAATGAACGTGACATTATCATTATTCTACAAGTCTCGAGGCAATTTCAAAGGGTAAGAGACATCACATGGATCCATCGAGAATGTTGAATAGATGAACGCAGCGACGTTAATTACGAGCGTAATAACGAAGGGAAGTGCAGAGTGGCGCAATGCAGAGCAAAGAGAGACACAAACACTAGAGTTTGGGGAATCGACAAACTAGGAGCGTCGAAGGATTTCACGTTTCCGATGCTCTGCAGATTTTCGTAAAGCGGATCTTCCAGATTAAGAAAGTGAAATCCTCTTACTTCCAACCAAATTCTTGGATCTCAAGTATTCTTTTTTCTTTCGGCATGAGAGGAACGTCATTAATTTCATTGCGGTCTTTTGAACATTGAAAGCACTCTGAAATATTACTGTTCCTTCTTTTTTAGTCTCTCGTTGGCGGCAGCGAACACAGCTTTCAGAAGTGCTTATGGCTGCCGCATTTACGAGTAAACGCTCATGAAGGCGGAGTGTAATAAGCGGCGAGAGTGTCACATACGGCGCGGTTTCGACGATAACTCTTCCGCTACTCACACGTTTAAGACCAAGATATATATTTTTTCAAAAGAACAATAATGGAGAAAGAATAGCAAGGTTAAACGCGTGAAAATAAGAGTTCTCACGAATAAAAGAAGATAACTTATGAACTTCGAAGATACGAAGATAAAAACAAAAATTAGAATGTAAAATATAGAATCACGACTTTAAGAACAACAATTTTTTTAGGCAAGATCATAAATTAAAAGGGGTAACAACTAAAGAGGATATTTTTTTAAATTTTGACAATGTCCCAGGGGTTTCATGTAAAATTCCCTCCGAAAACTAAGAAATAGGTTTCAAATTCAAGGAGCCACGACATCTGCCAGATCAATTGGGGAATATCAATTTCGGAGAAAATCAGTTGGACGGTTTAGGAGCTAGCGTTGACAGACAGACGGACAAACACGTTTTGCTGTGAATCGTTTCTTCGGTATCAAGGGCCCTCAAAACGAATTGTGGCTAGACCACATGCTAGAGGAAGTTTAGATAGATCGTTAAGGCAGTATAGGCGGATAGTATAGATCGCTAAGGCAGTAGTACAATGGCGGTCTTGGACGGGAGGATCGCGAGTTCGAGTCCCGCCTCGGGCATGGTGGGTGTGTTTGTGTATGTCGGTTTGTGTGTGCCGTCCATTCATCCTTCATTATCATCATTTCATGTTCCATCCCTCCAGGACCAACAACCCTGAGGTAAAAAAATTGAATTCAGTCTAATGCTGATCCCCCTAATTAGTTACATGCAAGACTTGCAACGTGATAAATTGATACTGAGTCCGTGCATGTCGTCCGTGGTCCAAGATGACCTATTCGCAAGCAGAAATATAATAATAATAATAATAATAATAATAATAATAATAATAATAATAATAATAATAATAATAATAATAATAAAAATCATTATCATCACTAGGAAGAGGATTTTTATATCCTTAAAGATCTTGAAATATGCTTTTAAAATATACATTTATGATCGCAAAATTCTGAAATATGCACTAATATGCAGTTAACCCTCCAATAGTCGCGTGAATTACTATTGTAATACAGTCGTATTCATTCGCAGTTACCAGGGCCCAGTAATGAGAGTTTTGGCGCGGAAAATTCCCCGGCGCACGATTACATAACTTTCCCGTTTTATGAAGTAAAACTTTAGGGTGAAAAGTAAATCCGAGAAAATATTATTCTTCAGAATATTGTAAAAACATAATCACTTGAAATTTTTTTCCCAGAGGGAAATTACTGATGCATTTCAAAATATCGAAAGCCAAAGTTCGCAAAAACTGCTTCTGTGAGCGAATATACTGGCCTAGCGCAAGTACGCGGCCAATAACCATGAACTTAAAGCAAGTAATTAGTTCGTCGTGAGCTTTCGTGCGCACACTTATGTACTCTGGTGAAGAGGATAGAGCTGTAACGATTATGAAACGGTCTTTATGTGGTGCGTTTTGGAGCGGTATTTCACGGTCGGGTGTTTTTGGAAAAGACACACGGGTAAGCAAGATGAAGTCTTCGTTTCGTAATTGAAAGAACGTATTGTGCAGAGAAGCCTCGGCTTTTACAAACCTACATTTAATGAAAGCTATATGCAACGCATAGTAGTGAGCGGAGGTGCACGAAATACTACGGTCTGCACAAAACCTACTGTTGCGACCTCGTTTTCCAGACAATCCAACAACAACATTTGATTATGTTGTACAACGCAAAATAATACTTCACTTCTCAAGCTCCACGTAACCATCTACTCATTTTCGTTTGTGGAGAAATCTCATTGTTTTTTCCTGTCATAGCACATAATTCTATTGAGATTTATTGCATGATTACTGTTTCCTGACTTATAAATATTAATTTAAAAAATAAATATGAGTAGTAACAAGGTTTTGGGGAAAATTCGTAAGAAAATATTCTTTCGCAAGTAATAAAGCTATTTGCAAAGGCAAATCAGGTATAAATTCCGACTAATATCCCTTAGCATTCGTTTTCACCAATAATGTTTTCTTTGCGGTATCCACAGATTTCACTGGATGTGTTGTAGAGAGTGAGCCACAACGTGCTATTTATGAGGGTTCCAGAGGCAATTCTTCTTGGTGTCATGGGGGCATGAGTTTGTTATGAGATATACCTTGACATTTCTAGAATTGTTGACGAAATGCTGACATCATTTAGACTGAATATGATTATCAATTCAATATGCACTTCTTGATATTTATTTACTTTATAATCGACTGAAGGCAATAGCGAATTAAGAATGTAAAAATATCTCGAAATTTTGAATCAAATCCCAGAAGAATGTGAACAAGAAAAACGAAGTTATCCCAATTATCAGTCCCTATCCCTTCTCCTTCCTCCCTAAATTCAATTACTGTTTCAAAAATGATTTTTGACTGAAGCCAGTCGCCATCATTTCAATTACTAAGAATTTTGTAAACACCTGGCACAGTGATTCCAAAGCATAAATGATTGCAAACCCGCCAGCCGCCCTTGCTCGCCTCTGTGCTCCCACTTTCCTACAGAAAAAAAGAATTGCGCTAGTATGCTGTGTTTTACTATTCCATTCTTTTTATTACATTGATCCTCCGAAATCAAAATTGACACCTTTCAAAAATAAAGTAATGGACACTCAAGAAACTGCCGAATGTATTGATGTATTCGCCTGAAAGTGATCAGGTAAAATAACGTAAACAACTGATCAGCAACTCTTGGACAAGCCTTAGATATCTCAAAATCAGCGACAAGTTGGGAGTCTCCCAATTCATTGAATGTGTTTAGTGATAAAAACGGAATAATAATAAATAAAACAGTTATGATATAGTTTTTTCTAAGAGTATTTGCTTCCGATTCCATTCAGCGCACATGTATGGCAGACGGTCTTTTAGCTTCTCACTAGCCGCGGCTGACATGCCTTTAGAATGTTGACAAAAAAGTAGATTATCTGGTACTATCTCTTAGTGGTACTATTAATCCGACCTTCAAATACCAAATACATACATTATTATTACATGTTTCGCGTGTATGACCACAGAGTTCACTTTGACTGGCATTAGTATATAAACATTAATAAAAACACTGAATCACATTATATAAAGTTTCATTTTTCGTCAAACATAGCTGAGCGACGTTGAAGGATATGTATTTTCCCCATCTTCTGGCTGCCATGTATATTAACCTTCCTGAAGATAACCTTCCAGAAGATTCATGTTTCCGAAACATTGCTCACCTAAGAGAATAGTATACGAAAAGTAAGTTCACAGAATGTAAAACTCAAATACATAATGTGATTCAGTGTTTTTAATAAAAAACAAATATTTTTTTATAAACTGGTGACCTGTGTAGCCAAAATCGTCTAATATGTATCAATAGTGCATGACAACTTGCCTGATAATTACACAATTATACAACAATAAATAACAAATATCTACACCAAAATATTTACAAATTAAGCTTTACAAATTTATTATACATTATGTATTATCAAATCAAAGTTTCTATAATTTAGAACTTAGAAACCCACACTATCTCCCAGAAATGTTCTGACTAATAAGCGTGCGCTCTGTATAACTGCCTTCTGAAAGTTGATAACGTTGGCCGTTTCGATGTTTAGTTTTCCTAGAGAGTACTGAGAGTTGTTGTTGTTGTTGTTATTATTATTATTATTATTATTATTATTATTATTATTATAATTTTTTGTTTATGTAAAATCACATCAACATATAGGTCAACAGACCACTATTGAGTTAACGTTATGGTAACTGTGAAGATGAAATGATATGGTGATGATAAGGGGTGAATGGACGATCTAAATACAACCATGCCCGAGGCGGGACTCGAACCCGCGATCCTTCGGTGTGAGGTCGCTCCGACCACTACCGCCTCAGCAATCTCGGCCACCGGATAAGCTGTTATTACTAATAGGAATGAAATTTTTCATTCGTATCAGTGGTACGAGCAGTGAGGAGGCGGGGCGCGCGCACTCACCCGGCCCGCCGTCGCTGCGCAGCGCCTGCTCCAGCTCCATGCCCTGGCGCAGCGTGCGCGTGATGAGCGAGTAAGTGGCGGCCAGCGCCACCAGGGGCAGCACCAGCAGCAGCATGTCCAGCAGGATGTTGTACATCCGCTCGTAATCCGGATCAGGCCAGCTCTCGCGGCACTTGTGATGGCCTGCGCACGGACACAAGCGATTTAGGGCGCTCTGGCTTACCTTGCTTTCGAGGCAGGTTGACAGGGCACTCGCAGCTTCGAATGTTCTTACCGGCTGAGGTGGCTCAAGGCATCGTCTGATATCTCTGCAATGCCTCTGGCCCGGAGGTCGTAGGTCACACTAAATGTGACACACTAGTCATCTTACTAATTAAAAGTAATGTGAAAACACTGAGAAGCAAAAACCACGTCAATAGCAGATCACCATGCATCAAAGTAACAACTTCATCGAACGAAATGTGCAGTGAGAACGGTATTCTTCATTTCATCATTGGAAATTCTAATTCAAGAAGACAATAATAAAATGTTGCAGACATAATGAAAATCATGGGAAATCCAAACATGTAATCTCCCTAAAATTGCATCTACAGGTATATGCCTTTTTTACCACACTTCCTCAATTTTATCTTACTTTTCACCTATCACTTGAAAAGCCCCTAAACAAACCCAGTCTGGTAATTACACATCTTTGCTAGTTTTCAAAATTGAAAAGTGTGAAACGAGCTTTTTCTATACAAGTAAGCATTTTCGTTTTTTCCTCTATATTTATAACATTAAATGATGACCAGCCACCCTTTCAGAAGCGTTTTTTACCTGTAAATAAAAAGAGTGTAGTTGATAAATACGGCGGCGGTCGAGGCGGTGGCGACGATGCTCAAAGTTAGCGCGGGGTTGCCAATTCAACAAATTGACGTTTAGACACTAGATCTGATATCTAGCTTTAATATTAAAGGTGCGGTACTGATTCGGTAAAAAAACTTAATTTTTATAATAAAATTATCTAATATTGATAAATAGATTGAACGAAGAATAAAATTTCCTGCTTGAAATAATGAAGGTGTATTACAACTTCGGACAAATGTGAACGTAAAACGCAAACATTACATTAAAACATTCTTATAGAATTAAACAAGTGTGCGACACTTCATTTAAAGATACAATTTTTTTTAACAGAATTGATTAAGAAACAAACACTTCTTCAAAATTGGCGTGTGTCGATGTTATTTTTTTGCATTTTTCAAAAATACAAACAGTTCGCCAAAAATTCAAACTGCGACATTTTTATATCCGTAGTTTTTCTATTGTAGAAAAAATTAACGTAAATATTTACATTCGTTTTCCAGAAAATATTACATTGAAATATTGCCTATATGTATGCAGAATTAGAAAAAACTACTGGTATTTTCTAAAAATTGTGCTTTAACTTAATTAAAGATCACTCTTTGTAAAACAGAATTAATTCAGTAAAGATCTTCAATATCTTAGTTGTAGGGAAACGCCGAAAACATTTTTGTTCAACTCCCTGAATGTTCCAAAATTGCAAAAGTTAAAAATAATCTGATGTAGTGAGTGTTGTTCTATCACCACTAGTTGGAAATCAAGCACTCAAAAACGTAGGTTCTGATTACTCAGCTTGTTAGAGGAAGTAATGTACTACATCTAGGAGGGAGATTTATCGATTTTTTCCATAACATAAATTTATAAAACTCAAAACATGAGTTTTCGTTTTAAAAAACTTTCTTTTCCCCTGCAGCATTACAATACTTCTACTACGTAAGTACATAGTAGGAAATGAAGTAATAAGATGTTAGATGAATACTTTAATGATGTAATAAATCAGATTGAAATATAATTAATTTTTCTTATCCAGAAAAAAAAATACACTTCTCAATATTGCAAGAATTAACGCAGCCAAAGTCAGGACTATTATTACATCTCATGAATGAAACCTGTTTTCCTTGCTAACGATAGCAGAACGTGTACATTATTATGAAAAAAAATAATTCCACCTTTAAACATATCTTTCTTTTTTAGCATTTAGATTGTCAGATACCGTGAATATCATAGCTCAAAACTGGATGAATCAAGCATAAATGTGCGAGATTTCGTACAATTTCTTTTCAACGAGTACACACTCCTTTAAAACAAATGAGTGAGGCATATAGAAATACAATGAATGAGCTGTCACTTCCGCTTCTGTTGTAATAACAATGGAGCAGTTTTTCTCACGCACTGTTTTTCATGTCTGCCTGTCAGAATGGCAGCCAAGGGAGTCGTATGCTATGTAGTGAGAATTGTAGATCTACTCTGCGAAGAGGATATGAGGAATTCATAGAGCAAATGAAAATGTAAAATAAAACATTAGCTTCGTTTGCTCCTTCAAGTGTTTGTGTTAGTACCGCAAATCTCAACTCCACGTGTCACTAGTAAATTTTTATACTGCAAAGTGCTCACGAAGGTGGGGCGCTTCACATTCCATCACATCACGAAGTTAATTACGCTAAATTTGAAACCGCTTTATCATTTTTCCTTCACCAACAAAGAACGAAGTGAACACATAAATGTGTAAATAAATTCCCAATAAATAAAAAATAAAAGGTAAACAAGTTAATAAATAAAAGAATAAATAAAGAAAAAGGAAATAAAGAGTAAATAAATGAATAAAAGTAATAAATGAATATAAGTACATAAATGAATGAAAGTAAATGAATACACAGAACTTGAAAATGGGATTGAACATGATCAAGATTGTATTCACTGTTCGACCTTTCCGCGTTCTCCTGCTTCGACGCCGACCGTCCTTTGTTATCATGTTCGTGGGTGACGTCAACGCAGTGGGGGCGGAGGGGTGGTGCAGTGATTGTCCGGCTGCGGCAGTAGAATTTGATAGAGATCTTGGTAATCAATGGAATAATGCGTGGGGTATTTAATTCTTTGTGCATCCGTAGATTTGAAACGATTCATGGAGCTTGAGCAATTGTTCTGATGTATTTATTTTGAACTATTTGAATTTTGTTTAAATTAGTTCTTGAGGCCACACATCGGATTATATGTTTGTATAGGGCTATTGCATTGTTTAGAGAGATTTTACTTTTGTCATTAATGGGTGGTTTTATTTTTACTTGATGCGTTTTTGAATTTATATGGTCTTTCCATTGTAGTTTCATATGAATATTTAGTCCTAGATATTTGATGTTTTGGTCGGGTTTAGTCAAAACAATTAGTGACTTACTGACTTTAATGGGAAGAGGGGTGAACATTTGTCTGACTGAATGTGACGATTTTTGCATTAGATTTTTCAGCATTGAGTTTGAGTTTCCATTTTATGGACAGTTCATCTACTTTTCTGCCTTTGTTCTTATTTCTTATGATGAGGCATGAATAACTAGACCTTTGTATAATAGTATCCTCAGCGAATTTCCCGATGTTGTGATGGTGATACTGGAATGTTAGTTTAATTAACGAGTTTGGGAGATAAATGAGGTAATTGGGGGAGGCTTGCATGTATATTTCCGGGATTTGATGGGTGATAGTCAATGGTAACCGCAAAAGTTCTGTCTGATAGACAACTTGCTATTGCGTTGAGAATTTATAGCGGGGTGCCTATAGATTTTAATTTGTTAATGAGGCCGAGGTGTCGAAGGCCCAGGTTAGATCTAGACTCGTGACGATTGGAGGATGCTTTTTCTGGAAAGCTTCCTGGATAAATTCATTGACCCTTCGTAATTGCTGGGAGGTTGAAATGGTGTTGATGAATCCAAATTGATGGCGGGGAATAGTCTTGGTGGTATTTGTTGCGTTTTAATAGTTTAAGGATAATTTTTTCTAGTAATTTAGCCAATGTAGGTAGGGGGATCGATCTGTATCTTTCCGGATAGTTGAGATTTTTGTGGGGTTTGGGTATCGGAATAATAGAAAATTTTCAATTCGGTGGATAGTAGTCTAATATGAAAATTGAATTGTATATGTGGTTTATGAAAGCTGTAGTATATGATGGGAAATTTTTTAGGATGATTTTAGAAATTTTGTCGGGTCCCATATCCTTTTTATCGGGTAGCAATCTAATTAGGGACTTGATTTCTTCGGGTGGAAAATTTCATTCCGTACAGAACATTAAAGTTTGGGGCCAGGGCTGTTTATTTTATCGAGTTGTGGCCGAGGTGATTGAGAGCAGAATGCGATGAGAATGATTCAGTTAAGTAATCTGCTAATATTTCGGCTTTTTCTGATGGGATGTAGCACTTTCCTTTTAGGCGAATTTAATGGAGGTATTATTGATTGGTTTTTGAGAATCCGTTTGGTGAATTGCCAGACTATGATATAATGGGTGTTTAACGATTGAATCATTTTATTGTGAGAAGAAGTGTGATACTAGTTCTCAATAGATTTTTTTGTTATATTAGTTGGTGTATATAGTTCCTTTTTTCATTAAGGAACATTTGGTTTTTAAAATAGTCTTCTGGTCCTATTTATTGCTTTAATAATGTTTAAAATGGCTTTCGATATTTCATTGTGAGTTTTTTGTATATAACCGGAGGGTTAGCTTTTATTATTGAGCTAATTGTTTGATATTAAATTGTTTAGTGTGATTAATGATTGTTCTATTTTTATTTCACTATAATATAGAAAAAGTAATTACTTCCCATTAGTAACAGTGGGTTACTCCAGAGAAAGCGCTCAACATCCAACAAGGGTTAAAGAGACGTGTTGCGTAAACGACGACGCAGCAAATAGAAACAAATTCGTGATCAGATCAATAATAAATTCTCCTTCACATGTCACATTCAGTTTTAAGCTTTTTTTTTTGACGATAAATAAATATTTTTTCTACTCCCAGTGTATAATGCTGACATTTGTTGGCTGCAAACATTTGCATAATGATACTCATTACGATACAGATTTCATTATGATACCAGTCCTTGACCAATCACAGATAAGTTTATTCCTATATGTAGCAAATATTTTCTCTTAGTTGCTATGTAGTAGGAATCCACGTTTTATGTTTTTTTACCGACAAATTAGTTAACAACCAAACCTCCGTTTGTTTGTGGACAACAATAGCGCTTAAACCGCTCAGAGTTTTTGTACAAAATTGATGTAGCCTCAATCAATTTTCTCTGAACGTTCATTAAATTAATTGAAAATTTTTAAACATTTTTGAATTCGTACATTCAAAATCGTTCGAGAGACAGAACTGGTTCTTCGAATTCGAAATTAATATTTTGATTTTGGAGGTACTTATCATAAACCTCAAATAGATTTTTCTCAAAATGTCTCCAAACGTTTCTTTAATTTTTTGTAGAATAGAGAGAAGGATGTTTTAAAATGGGATGTATCTCATTTTCGTTGAAATCTCTAAAATTTTGAAAATTGTAAACGTGCAAATTTCTTTCGGTGTCAACAACAACAATATTCAAGAGAGATTTTTCCAAAATGAAAACAGTCGTTGAAAGACAAATCTTAAAGAAAGGTCATGTACAATTTTTCGGAAATGTGGTTAGTTTTTGGGTAATTTTGCATGAAATGTAGGGAATGAAAAACAGTTTCGCAAAGACAACTTTATTTTTGTTTTTTTAAGTTCAATAGAGCACAGTGTGCTTAAAATGACAGACGATCCCTTTTTGGTGACCTCTATGTATTTTCAAAGTAAATACGGAACAATTAAATTGCAAAAGTACAATTTTGATGATTGAGCCATTTTTATGAAACATCTTTTTAAAAATTGAAATTTTAAGTATACTATGAATTTTGTGACAAAGCGACTAGTATCCGCATTATTCATGCTCGAAGTAAAGGCAATTTACAAAAAAAATGCTTTTCTCAAAAGCCCTTATTTTTTCATTAAATATTTTCTTCGAATAGAGCGAAGAACGTTTACAAATAGCCCAGATGACGTTTTCGTTGAACGTTTTGATTTTTTGAGAGTGAAAAACTTACGAATAAAGCGAGAAAATATGTGCTGTTGTAGCACTTGTATTTTCGTACGCTGACACTATTTATGAACGTAGTATAGAAAAAGTTATTTAATTCTACATTATATAGTTGTGGACGTATTCACGAAAATCTATGTTTTGGAGGTCTCATACGAAAAAGTATTCACGGATCGCCGTGGCGAACTTCCGAAGAAAATTTTTTCCTGCATTTGTCTAAACTCTATTTAGAATGAATCAATTACAACAAAAATAGTACAAGTTAATTAAATAGAAGATAATATAAGAATAGAAAAATTTCATGAAGGATAAAATAAGTCTGAAAGAAAAGAAATTACTTTTATGGGATTTAAAATATGATTGGACCCCAACGCTTTATTCCTACAGAATATTGAAATAGTTGTCACTGTGCGTTGTGATAATGGATTACATAAAACAATTACATCATTAGCTTATTTTCTGGCCATGTGCACTTCTCATTTCGGGAACACATTCAAAATCGCTAGCACGCAAAAGAATTACATAACGTTCTGTATACTACGTATATTTGTACGTGTATACGAGAAGTACGGAAAACTGAGCATGTTCGTGTTCTATCGTGTCACCTTTCTGAAACTGAGAACTTGAGAGTTTGCTAGATCTCAAGAAATTTTACTAATCACACAGGTACTGTAGGTGCTAAACAGTGACTTTTCTTTATAAAATTACACAACTCAGAATTCACTTAGCTGGAAATTCCCTTCTGTTGCCGCTGGCAAGAGTTGCCTTGTTCCGACTCAGTGTAATAAAGGCGAAGGTCGTACGGCACTTAGCAAAGTTTCGGCTATTAGTCTTCGCCTTACAGCTGTAACTTATGACTCCACTGCAAACCTGCGGTTGCCGCTCCTGAATCAAAAGCGGTGGAAGGAGCATCTCCACAGTTTATTTTTTAACAGTGACGAGACGTTCTATGCTGTTAAAGGGAATATTCTGAAAGGAATCAGGATTAAAATTATATTTAGTTTATTAGATTCCAAGTAGAAATAATTCTAGATAAAATTTATTAGAAATATATATTTCGTATTTTTCTATCTGAATCAAAGTTCATTTTTCCGTTTTATCTCTCCTAAATTAATAATTTTTTTTTGCTTTATTTGACGAGATACAAAATATTTTCAAACGTGAAAACATTCGTGATTATGATTATTAGCGTAAACATCTTTTCCAGCTCGTAGATTAGAGAAATGGTGAAAAGTTGTATTCAGATGATCGAGAAAACCAAGAAAAAAGGACGTTACTTGTATGTTATAACTATTGTTAAAACTATTTCATTAATTTGTAAATGAAGTTCAAAATCAGCTCTCTCGTGATCACGGAAGCACTCCGAGTGAAAAGCGTGTAATTTCCATCAGTGACTTTTGTTTTGTTTGAACAAAGTTTGTTAGTGCTTGTGTGTACTGATCCCGAGTTATCGTAGTTGGCTGCGGTGGCAGCGGCACCAATGCACAAAACAAAGGGTTGCAGAAATGAGTGCTGTAGGAAAGCGTCCAGGCAGGTTAAGGTCATGTGAGAGTTCACCCGTCCAAGTTTGCGAGATTCGTGTTTCATCCTCGTCCTGTATTTTCTTGCTATGCGTTTCGCCTTGTCGCTATTTACGTAACGCAATTGACTCGGTAATTTTTAAAAGCCCGTAAGACAGGAATTCTAAAGTTGTGGGAGAACAAAAGAAAGTGATTAATTAACTACTCGTACATAGAGAACTTTCCTCTGTTTTTACTTTCTCGCACTTACTAACGTAAGAAAAAGTATTGTATTTGTGTATCGGAAAATGGCAAATTTTTGACACAAAACTCTTATTGCCGGACCCTGGTAACGAAAAAAGTGGATAAATCCAGTTGCTAAATATAGAACAAAATCCTCTAGCACGAGGTGTATCCAGAATCCATGTTTTGTGCGTTCCTCATACCCAAAACACCGATTGACGGCAAATAGCCTTTGTCCGTCCATCTGTCTGTGCACAAAGCTAGCGCATAAACCACTCAGTCGATTTTTTCCGAAAATAATATTTGCTAATCGTTTTGGCTGATGTTTCGGTCCTTGGAATTTGAAATCGATATTTTAATTCTTTACATGAAAACCGTCGGATATTGTCAAAATTTAAAAAAAAATTAAATTTTTTTAAATTTTAAAACCCCTTTTTAAAATTTAAAATTACAAAATTGAAGATAGAGATTTGTTTTAAAAACCCCAATTTTTTTTTTCGAAAATTGAAATCAACAAATTTAAAAACTAAAAAATTGAAGGTTTGCCTCAGACAGTCTGTTGTGCTTAACTAGCTCTTTAAAAAAGGTCACGTTCAATTTTTTGAGAAAAAAAGTAGCGTACATTGCGCTCGAAATTTATGCATTTTTTCTCAAAATCCCCTCCACATGATTTCTTAATTTTTTTCACATATCGAATGAGAGACGGTAAAATATATGATGCTTGTCCTATACTTGGGTTTTGCTCGTTTTTTTTCGAAAATTAAAAAAAAATCAAAACTACATAATTGAAGATAGAGATTTTTCCCTTAGACAAAGTCTATTGATCAAAATTAGCTCTTTAACAATGGTTATGTACATTTATTTAAAAAAAAACAGTAGTTTCGGAATAATTTCTGCTTAACATTCCGTCACCCGCGCGGTCATTCGAAACACGAGTACTCGCGTGTTGGACTCCGTCCAACGCCACCATTATTTAGTTTTCTACATCTTCTAATATTTATTTTTTTTGCAAAGTGACGAATAGGAACGCTTAAACACAACATTTAAAATATTAAACTCTCGCATATTACAAAAAAATATAATTTTGATCAAAAACACAACAACACCGTTACATATACAAGCACTCGCATTTGGTTTCTGTCAAATAGGCATAGCAAATTCACTTCAGAGTTTGGCGACAGAGTACATAACAGAGATAAGTTAATAGATACCCTTTTCAGATATCGTTAGAAGCATTGTTTGTATTCATGGAAGGCAAACATTCCTTTCTTAACTTGAAATCAAACTTGTTTTAGCCTGTCCATAGGCGGGAGTAACGGAGTGTTAAAATTAATGAAATATATAGTGTTTCCCACCAATTATGGGCCACGAGAAAAATTTAATGAATAATAAGGAAAATAATTAATTTAATTTTAATTATAATTTACTAATGGAAATGCAGATATTTCTAATTTATCACACTTTTACTTTTACTCAATTAGTATTCTCAATATACTGATATTAACTTTCTCATTTCTTTCAAACAATCCGAAAAGCTTAATTGAAATTTCAGCAACAATGCCGCAGTCGATATTTGAGAAGCACGTTGTTAGTGAACGTCGAGTGCTGGTGGTGATGAGATACAGGTGCTTTATTTAGCGGAGCTGGTGTTTCGGAAATTATTCGAAACCTATTTAATAATCCATTTTTTTCGGGGTTTTCTTTCCTGCCCTAAAAGAACCAGTGCTGGCAATAGCGCCATTTGAACCATGTAACCCCTAAACCGAGTGCCAGTGCTTCCGTTTCCGATGAATTTCGCAGCAATTTTTATAAATTATTCATCTGAATGCCCAGTGAGGTAGGTTACATTTAATATTATCTGATTCCTAAAACATTTACTGCATATTGAATAAAAGAAAAAGGCACATTAACCATATAACTTTAATAACTTAAAAAACAACATCCCACAAAGTTTTTCCATAAGAGCTTGTACTAATTCAAACTTATATTAAAAATTTGTTAGGGTGCTGCTCCAGGATAGCCTGGTGTTGAGCGTAGAAACCACGGGAAAATATCGATCAGAGCAGCCGGTCGCTAAAATTCTCCTCCAGGCAGCGACTGCATTCGACCTAGCTGACAAGCTAGTGTCGAAAATCCTGCAGCCGAACAGTGGAGCAAGAAAGGAAAACAGTTGCCAAAAAGTATTTTTAAGCGTTTTTCAAATTTTTTTTCAATGATAAACCATTTTATAATTAACTAAGGACTTATTTAATCGTTTCACCTGTAAATATTTATTTACATATCCTGAAAGTCAGAACTTTCATCTTGCGACGCTTCCTCAAAAAGTGATAATACTTGAAGCCATTACCATTGGTGTAACATCTAGATCGAAAGCCTTTGTGATACTTTTTTCTATTCCACTTGTGGAATCAATGGGTTAGATGCAATTAACTGTTTGCGAAGCACTTCTTTTTTTCTCCCAGGTTGCCCTTTTTTCGTTTTTTTTCTTTTCAGTGTGTTTAATAACACCATACTGATCCCTCCTTGTTAATAAAGAACTATCAGTATCTGATCATGAAGGAAAAATAAAAAGTAATATTGTAGGTAGAAATGCTAAGAAAACTAGTTGTGCATTATCATAAACATGGTAGGGCAAACATGAGCAAACTTTGATTAATGTTTTGAAAACTAGATGAACTCCAGAATCAGATTCAGTTAATATCATAGCACGGAAAGGGCCGGAAGGGAACCAAATGACAATATGAAAAACCGGATTATAAAATTTCATTGCATTGTGACATGTGAAGTCTACTTGGAATTACTAAATTATTATTTAAGGTATATGTTTAAAAAAAATCAGATTCAAAGTACATATCTCCAAGTATTGTATCCATAGCACGTACGATTCTGCTATTCGAGAGAGCAAAAATATTCACATCGAAAAACACATCTCTTCTTACTGTGCGAGTTAAGAAGTACGGCGTGTATCACTTGTTGATTGATTGATTTTTTCGTGTTTCCGGGCGCGTGAACTGCTTTGGTCATTAGTCCCGTTAGTGTTGTGCATGATTTTTCTCGGGAAATGGCGGTGATATTCCCCCGCAGGATGGCGAGAGCCGGCGCCGACCTATCGTCGGCTAGTGGGGTTTCCCCCTAACCAGGACCACCAGCGGGGTCCCCCCACCCACGCCCTTCACCCCACCAGCGGGGGCGCCGCCCCAGCCGGAACAAGATCTAAGCTACCGACCGGTATCCCGGAATATGTGGTAGTGTAGTGCATGTTAGTGTTAGCGTGTGTGTGTAAGGGGAGGATAAGGAAGGAAGAGGAAAGACAGAACGCGCTTTCCGTGGCCCGTTTGGTAGGGTACTGCTCTGGCATTCGCCTGGTGTTGATCGGAGAAACCACGGAAAACTACCGATCAGAGCAGCCGGTCGCTAGAATTCTCCTCCAGACAGCAACTGAATTCGAACTAGTTGAAATGCTAGTGTCGAAAACCCTGCCGCCATCAGGACTCGAAACTAGGACCTCCCGGTCACAGGCGCTGCGGTGACATCAGTTCATGCACTGAGCTACCGCTCCCGGTCGTATCACTTGTGCGAGTTCAAACTTGCACTGAATGGACTGGCTTGATTCTCCCTTTCTTTCCTGATCGGGTAACGATGAAGAAGACATTTTTCTACCTCTTTCATGCGAAGTGGAACTTCTGAAGTATATTTTGCTTTTGGATTTTTGCCAACTTTCCCCTCCTCTGGCCCAATGTGTGCCGTCGGGACTCGAACCTAGGACCTCCAGGTCAGAGGCACTGCAGTGACATCAAATCATGCATTTAGCCTCCTCTCCTGGCGGTCGTTTGAGCCGGTGTCAGTATATAATTAGATGGGCTACAGAATGACCCAGGCTTTCTCGTAGCAATTTTTTCTAGTTTCCTTGGTGTGGTCTGGCTTTCAGTTCTTCTTCCATTCTCTGGCTAGCTGCCATCTATTGTTACCTAAAGTACATTTTCTTGACGTTTTCTTAACTTTTCCGTAACTTAATAGTTGAACCGAAATATTACTTTAAGAATATTAACGAAGAGTAAAATCTCGTCTAAAATAGAAATTTTCATGGAAAAGTTTGAAGCCGTTCTTAAGAAAATGGCGATTAAACATTACTGTAAATGCAAAAATTAAAGGTCATTTTCACAGGAATCTATTGAGTTTTCGGAAAACTTCATTTGAAGTCTATTGGAGTACTTCCACTCACAAATGTATTAATCATACATATCGATGTATACAAATCGATGGAAATGTGCATCTTAACGGCGTGAGAAATCTTTTAAAAATGTTACAATTGTGTAATTTTTGAAAAAACAAAAGAACACCCAAAATGAACTTTACGTTATCTTAAACAGTGCATTATCACTATCAGTTGGAAAAGTTGGAAGAAAATATTTGGAGAAAATGGCGATTGAGCGTTTTTGAAAATTCGGAATTTCGAACTGATTTTTACAGAAAACTGCTGAGTTTTCGAGAAACTTTATTTGACATTACTTGAACATAAATCTAATAGTGTGAAGAAATCGCCTCTAAGGTAAATATTATTGACGTGAGAGACACGTCACACAATTTTTGTAATTTTTCAAAAAACTTTTGAAAAAAAGAATAGAGCAATATGATGTTTATGTCATCGGATAGGGTTGGTGCGGTATTAACCCTACCAAAACTTAAGAAAAAATTTGGAGCCGGTTTTCAGAAAATCATGTTTTTGTAATTTTCTAAAAGTGCAAATATTGCACGCTCTGTTGCACAAAAACTACTAACATTTTCAAAAAGTCTACCTGATCTTAATGAAAACTATTTATGAGTAACAAATTTCATTTGAAAGAAAAATCTGTCTTCAATTGTATAGTTGTAGGAAGACCCCCCCCCAATCCAAACTTTCGCAATTTTAAAAAATTTCAGAGTTAGCCGAGATATTATTATCAACGCCACCTTTATGAGTGTATTTTACTCTATTCTTACAAGAAATTTAAAGAAAATATTTGGAGCCGTTTTTGAGAAAATTTTGAAAATGTCCGGGGGCTTCATGTAAAGTACCCCAAATTTAAAGAATGTTTTCAAAATTATCAAGCTTGAACTAGAGCCAGGTGGACAGGGGTTTCCTGAATTTGAAAAGATCGTACGTGTGGTTTAGGCGCTAGATTTGTTCACATACGATAGACGGACAGACAGACGAATAGACCGACAGACGGACGAACTGTGGACAGACAGACGGACAGATGGACGTTTTGAAAAAAATGTATCATGAGACCCCAAAGCGTGTATTCTCGTTTAAATCTCGAAATCGATTTTCCGAAGCATTACATAACTTTTTCTATAGTTCGTATATTACTTCCGTATATATGAATATGGTATATATGAATAGGGTGGATGCAACGTAGATTAAAGGACTCGAATGGTAATGGCATCTGTGTGCTTTGCGGTGATAGGGAAGACTGGATCCACATCCTTTTAATTTGCAGTGCGACCGAAACTTGGAGAGGAAAATGGATGGGAATGGGAAATTACTACTTAGAACATAGGAACGTAACGCTCGCCCAAAACATTCTACGGGATAAAAGAGCTAACTTCATGAAAGAATTAGGAACATTTCTCGGAAAGGTTCGGACCACTAGAGAAACTGAAATTAAGGAGTGGGAAAACAGCATTGGTTAGTACGAGCAGAGCCTAGACTGGAAGAATTAGGAAAAGCATAAATGAGTCAATAAAAAATATAAGTAGATAAAATAATAATAAAATAAATAAACAATAAACAACAATAATTTAGTCAGTAAGTTATGTTAAGTTAGTAAACAGTACAAAAAAAGTTATAAATTGTAGTCAATTGTTAAGTATAAGTAGATAAATAAGTCAATAAAAAATAATAAAAATTAAAATTAAAATAATTAAAATAAGTTAAATAAATTAAAATTAAATTAATCAAAATAAGTTAAATAAATTCAAATTAAATTAAATTAAATTAAGTTAAATAAATTCAAAATAAATTAAATTAAAATAAGATAAAAAGAAACGGTTAAAATAAAGCACATCAGGGGGCGAAGGGAAGTGGGAATCGGAAATGTTAGGGCAGAGGCGTTGGTGCGGACGATTTTCTGTGGTGCTGTTTGTTTTCAGGTGCGGTGGAGGCCAAACACTGGAAGGAGAATGCCTGACGCCCGCGCCAAATAAATAAATAGTTAAAAACCGGATAGAGTAGCATGTACTCGGCTTCTGACGGCAGGTTTTTCCCTCAGCCGTACCTTATGGTCTCGTTTCCGCGGCTTTGATGCGATGGAGAGACCATTTGGGGTGAATACCAGAAGGCGAAAGGTTAGAACGCGCTAGAATGTAGGTATTGTAATGGCTTAAAGGCCTTCGGCCTAGCCACATTGCATCAAGTTTTCTAATTTGGCTGTAATAATTACCTATTAAATAAAAAAAATATGAATATATACGAGAAAGTAAAAAGTCGGTAAAAAATTAACTTGCTATTTCAAATCGTAGAATATAAGTAATTTATTTAGTTTTTTAGTATTAGAGTGATTTATCAACTACGTATTATGTACCATGACTAACCGATAAACAAATTGAAATTATTTCATCTCATAATGAATTTCTACGTAGCTTGTTGGAATGCTCACGGGGAGGAATCAGATTTAAGCAATAAATCGAATTAAGAAAAAAGCGGCTTAAGTCCTCGAACATAAACAATGGTACGAATTACATAATGAATCTTTAAATATAAGTGGAATAGGAGTACGACGATGTGTACAAAACGCAACCATCATGGAAATATATTATTAAAAAACTTTAGTGCTTATGTAGGGACGACCACGCAAAGAAAATAAAATGCAAAAAACAAATAACAGGTATAGCAAATTTTAGGTTTGAAAATAGGACCATTATTGTCTGGAACAACAAATGTGTTGGTGGTTCGTCTCCAGAGCGTACAATTTATGCTTTCGAGGGATTTTAAAAACGATTTGTAGAAAGTAATGAGGTGCAATGAGTTTTAGAATAAGTAAATTTCAACCAAAGTACCCACAAAGTGCAGTGAATAAGTAAACCGGAACATTTCACCAATTTTTAATATTTGATCATTTTTTATGTCTGTGAATTTTTTCTTTCTCTTCGTTTATTTGAATTTATTCATATTTTTGCCTAATACATCAAAGCATTATTAAAATCCATCACTTGTGAATCCAGGGAACAGCTGTCCTGCTCTAATCTTAACTTTCACAAATTTTGCAAAGCTGAAGAAAAATCCATCCCTGGTGGGGATCGAACCCACGGCCTTTGGATTAGAAGTCCAACGCGCTATCCTCTGCGCCACAGGGACGCACATTGTTACTTTCTTCTTATTCTCATTTTCAGTTCTCTTGCAAAGCGGAAGGAAAATCCATCACTGGTGGGGATCGAACCCACGGCCTTTGGATTAGAAGTCCAACGCGCTATCCTCTGCGCCACAGGGACGCACATTGTTACTTTCTTCTTATTCTCATTTTCAGTCCTTTTGCAAAGCGGAAGGAAAATCCATCCTGGAGGATCGAACCCACGGCCTTTGGATTAGAAGTCCAACGCGCTATCCTCTGCGCCACAGGGACGCACATTGTTACTTTCTTCTTATTCTCATTTTCAGTCCTTTTGCAAAGCGGAAGGAAAATCCATTCCTGGTGGGGATCGAACCCACGGCCTTTGGATTAGAAGTCCAACGCGCTATCCTCTGCGCCACAGGGACGCACATTGTTACTTTCTTCTTATTCTCATTTTCAGTCCTTTTGCAAAGCGGAAGGAAAATCCATCCCTGGTGGGGATCGAACCCACGGCCTTTGGATTAGAAGTCCAACGCGCTATCCTCTGCGCCACAGGGACGCACATTGTTACTTTCTTCTTATTCTCATTTTCTGTCCTTTTACAAAGCGGAAGGAAAATCCATCCCTGGTGGGGATCGAACCCACGGCCTTTGGATTAGAAGTCCAACGCGCTTTCCTCTGCGCCACAGGGACGCACATTGTTACTTTCTTCTTATTCTCATTTTCAGTTCTTTTGCAAAGCTGAAGGAAAATCCATCCCTGGTGGGGATCGAACCCACGGCCTTTGGATTAGAAGTCCAACGCGCTTTCCTCTGCGCCACAGGGACGCACTTTGTTACTTTCTTCTTATTCTCATTTTCAGTTCTTTTGCAAAGCTGAAGGAAAATCCATCCCTGGTGGGGATCGAACCCACGGCTTCTTGGATTAGAAGTCCAACGCGCTTTCGACTGCGCCACAGGGACTCTTTACACTCTCCTCTTAGAATATATTTTGCTGTGTTTCTCGAAGATTTTAAGAAAAATCCATTCCTGGCGGTTACTGAAAACACGAGCCCTGCATCAAAAGTTGAACTCGGTAACCTCCACCAAAAACAATCTGTACTTGCCTCTTAGAATTTACTTTAGCTGTAATATTCAAAAATTTTAGGAAAATCCATACTCAGCAGAGTTCGAATCCACTTTCTTTGCAATGGCCGTCCAACGTGCTATCCTCTGCCCCATGGAGACACACGTCCTCCACTCGTTCCAACCTTTTTTATTTTGCATTTCAAAGCTTTTTGGACAATTCATCCCTGTTAGCGTTTGAATCCACGGGCTCTTAATTATAGGTCTTATGCGTTATTTTCTGCACCATAAGCACGCCCATGACCCTTCTGTTCAAGTATTAGTTTGCTATAATATTGGAATAGTTTTAGGGAAAGTAATCTTTGGCGGGGTTTGAATTTTGAGTCATGAAAATAACGCGCCATGCTCCTCGCCACAAGAATGTGTCTTTTACAGGTATGTGTTTGTTTTACTATAATTACTTTTAAGTTATTAAGAAAAGTAATTCCTGGTGGAGATTCTAGCATTATTTTAAAGTGTTTGGTTTCAGTGCGGTCCGTCGGAATATATTAATAGTAAATTAGCGGATCTACTATAGCACACACTGTCTGGCATTATTTATAACGGTTTCGCAATATTATACTACTACACGAAACTTCTAATGTCTTTTCAACCAGCAATTTTTGTCAAGTCTAAGATTTGTTCCTTTCCTAGAATTATAACGAGTCTTTCCATCTTCTCCTTGGTCTACCCGCATCTGTTCTTCCCCTCGGCGTTTTATCTTTAGCAATCCTCAGGATTCTTTTCTCCTCCACTCTCTCAATATGATCATTCCATTCCTTTCTTTCCTTCCTTTCTTTTCTTTCCATTATTGATTCCTCTACATCTGTAACCCCTGTTTCCTCATCTAATGACACTGCTTCTATCACTGCCTAATTGCCATAGAACGTTAGCTCATTTGCAGAACTAAGTTTATTATTGTTATTATTATTGTTGTTGTTATTATTTTTGTTACTATTATTTATTGTTATTATTATTATTATTATTATACTTAAGAAGTGATTAGTCATTACTTTCGTTGCTCAGATAAATATCGTGTCGTGATCATTGAAGTATGTAACGTAAACTTCTACTCGCATCTTTCTAGGTAATGCAAGTTCATCATTCGTTGAATCGTGACCTGTAGTAGGCGCACCTGTTCAATTTGAGCAATCGTTTTATTAAAATAAAATCTTCTTTCGGTAAATGCTCAGTATCGGTTGATTTTTAGTATTTTAGTGGTATCTTTAGTTAGTGGAAATATTCCATTTTCTGAGGGATTGCCGACAATTACTCTAGACTACCACGACCGATGAAATCTAAGAATGCTTGTGCATTACTGTTTTTTTAATTGACAAGGATTTTAACCCGAAGCATGAAATTCACTTATTCAGCTACGAAATCTCCATAAAAATATTATACGCAGTTTTAAACTTCTTATAGTCTGGATCATTCATTTCACTCAGCGAATCATCGAGCATAAATTACGATGAGCATTCAGCCATGGTATGAGAAAAACAAGGAACTTACAGTTGTTGAAGACAGTGAATAAAACGTCGTTTTTACTTGCAAGGAATTTGACACGAAAAATAAACGCAATATTAGAAATGATTGCTTAGTGTGTAATCACATTTCTTCGCTGATGATTGCGTTGAAATCATAGAAATATCTATTTTCTCTATTCACAGAATTTTCAAGATCCATCTTAGCTGTCTAAGAAAACCTCAGAAACTAAAAAGAAAACTTTTGAAGGTAGATAATGGCTACAGCAGAATTTTATGCTCATTTTCTTCCTCTAGAAACGGCGATTTTCTACAATCGCGTTTTCGCCTTGAAGCCTTTTCCCGGTTCTAATACAATGGACAATTTTCTGGCAGATTTAGGCCGCCTCAGAGAATTGCAGGGAGCCGTTAGACCATAAAATAAAATGAAAAGAACATTGTAATTACGACACTGAAAGGCAGAAAAGAATTTCTTGGCTTGGGTGTCTCATTGAAATGATACTCGAAATGATACGAATCCTGACAATTCCATATTTTTATGTTGAAAGTTTGTAAATGAGTTATAATTAGGGCTATATTATACAAAAGAAAAATCTTTTATTACACTTTTACTTGAATTTTATGAAAGAACATTACGAAGAAATGAAAAAAAGTCAATTTCTGAATGGTAAAATTTCATAAAACTCAAATCCCCTTCTACTGCATTGCATTCTAAATTTAGAGGTGTAATTTAGGAGAGTAAAATACGATTGAAATGCATCATACGATTAAAAATAACTTGAATCTCAGCTTTGAATAAAGATGTATAGTTAAAAATATTACACTTGATTCATGAACAACTGCATCTCAGAACGTAAATCCATTTCCTCTAGATCAGGCGTGCCAATCTGCGCCCGCACGAGATTACTTGCCAACCTGAGAAGCCCGGCGCACCTGCGAACACGGATAACCTCCAATGACTCCGCTCTCGTTTTCCCTCCAATTCCAGAAACAGGTGTGAGTGTAGAATTAGATTTGAATTATTTTTATAATATACTTCATTACAGGACCCGGATAATTATGGACTTAATTGATAATAGTGTTTATATATATACATTCATATATATATATATGCTTGTGTGTGTGTGTGTTATAATATACAGAAATATGTACTAAAAATAAGAAATAAACATTAATAATTATGATATCAATTTTCTTATTCATGCGCTTTTATCTTAGTGAATATTGTTCTGTTTCATTAATATCAAGCCCAAAATTAAACATTAGACTGCTTATAATTGTATTATTTACAACGTTCTCCGTAAAAAGAAAACAAATATTTGTTTCAAATTTTCAGCAATGAAACTTTTTCCATTCTACATTTCCGTTCTCTTAGAATAGGTGAGCGTGTGTATATCTGACTAGAAACATTAAGAATATGTATCAAAGAGCACATGATGTTTACAAATAAATAGAAACTTGACCCTATTCTGGTCCTTGGCAAATATAGAATAGATGAATGGCTTATTTCACAAACAACGTAAGTCAGTTTTTTACTATGTTGACTTTTTAGTGGCGTTACATCCGCTGTAAGTATACGCATTTTTAGGCTGATCTACGGTATGTAAACAGATTCTGGAGGGTTTTTGGAAATACATTCTAAAGTCTTGACTCACTGTTTGTGATATACAGCCACCGACGGAGTTTTGTTATCGAAACTGTACTCTTCACTGATTTATGTTGTTTCTGAAATAAACAATTCAAATGTGAAGAAGGCTGTGAAAGAGTGTGCAGAAAGGTATCCTCATCGGCGGCAATATCGCGGAAAGACTTGGAAAAAGTATGCGAAAGACTACTTTCAAGGGGTGAGTGGCATGCAAAGAAACGAAGAACAAAACGTGCTACAAATGAAGACTAGGAAGCAAGTGTTATTGCATTTCTGCAGTTAAATCCCCATGTGAATTCTCGTACTATTAGTAGAGAGTCAAGATTAAATAAAGCAGTCTGCTTCGAATATTTCATCGGAACAAATACCATGATTTTCATGTTAGCCTTCACTAACAATTACGACGCATACGACTTTGAGCCCGGTTTGGCTTTGATTGATTGACTGCTATTTTCGTGTATCCGGGCGCGTCATTAGTCACGTAAGTGTAGTGTATGTTTTTGTAGGGAGATGGCGATGATCTTCCCTCTCTGGATGGCGAGATCCGGCGCCGACCTACCGTCGGCTAGTGGGGTTTCCCCCTAACCAGACGGGGCACCGCCCCAGCCGGGCCGGCTTGGGATGCTGAAGTGTGTCAGTAATTTTAAATTCCCCATAACAGGTTACGAGTCTATTGATGGGTAAGTCTAGTGATGGGACTGCCATCTTAATGCCTCTAGACATGCGTCCTCATTTGTTGTCCTCAAAAAGGAAAGTTATGTCTTCTGCCAATTATGTCATTCCAGAAGCCTCTCGGGTGCCTCTTCCGCTCTAGCTGCCACTGGGATCTTCACCGTTACCCTGGCAAGGGACCCTCACCAGGTACTACCAGGAGGGCTAGCTGGACCAAGGGTTTTTAAAAAGAGGTGTTTCTCCTCTATCACTCCCCTCTTTATCTTGTACCCCTTTATCCCCTGACTTGCAAAGAAGCTAAAAAATTGAAAGCGCCAGGTTTTCATGGGATTAATCTGGAGGTAATTACATATGCCGATACCGCATTAAAAAACAGATTTCTTAATTTATTGAATAGCTGTTGCGACAACTCTTCTAAACTTTCTGACAAAACGAAAATTAATCATTTCAGTTTCCTGTAGTGACCTTAAGTTATGGAGAAAGGCCAACACAGATAATAACGTGACTAATACTCTGCCTACAGTAAAACAAGGAGGTTGATCAATCATGCTTTGGGACTGTATGCCATCGAACGGTGTGGGAAAATTACATTGTATCGATGGCATAATGGACAAAACAGTTTATAATCATATTTTGAAAACAAAGTGTACATAAATTAGAAATGACATCTGTTTATATATTTCAGAAAGATAAAGAAACTGCAACACTTCACAAGAAATGGCTAATTTGGAACTTACCCAAACAGTTGCGTACTCTTCCACGATCCTCTGATTTAAATTCAATCGAACATATGAGCCTAATGTGTCAGAACTAGAAAACATAATATTACGTCGAAAAATGGCCTAAAGAAAATTGTTTTGAAACAGTGGCAAAAAAATTGTCTGGAAGTTTTCTAGAGCGTAGGTGGCAGTTAATCGTGATGATTATCAAGATAGTAAATTCCAAAGTATTGATAGAAGAGGTGAGAAACTAAAATGTAAAAATTTCATATTTCGGATACGAATTGCGAGAAAAGTCAACTCAAATGGAGAAATACAAATAAACGGGAAACAGTTCCATCCAGATGGCCATTGAAATCAATACAATACAATAGGATTTCGCATTTTCCTTGCGTTCCCTTCTTGACATGTCAAGAAGGGTTGTGTGCACCGTACGAGGCCAACGTTGATTATATTGGCGGTGACAGCTTTATAACAATGCCATCGTAACGATCGAAGTGCCTGCTGTAGCATGGTCCAACTTTATATCACGTGCCTAGACAGGACTGCAGGTGCGCCGCGACGGGGTTGTTGCCCCGATAACCAAACAATACATTTTCGGGAAGTTCCCTTATCGTACAACTTGACGCCGAGGCCGGCCAACGCCCCACCTCCACGCCGAAACCATTGTGGAGTGTGCGACGGGAAATTGCCACGCGTGCCCTGTCATGTTGCTACAAGCTCGGGAAATATTTGGAGCATGTATTCTGCTGTTCGTTGAAGCAAAAGTGCTCGTATCAGCAATAAAGGTGGTGGTGTTTACACCTTATGTTTTGCTATTTTACAGCTTCAGACTTTCGTTCGGCTTTCCACTTGCCCACTCACGTGGTCCAAGGTTATCATCCGTTCGTCCGTATCCGAAGCATTCGTTCTCCGGTATTAATAAAAAACGACAATTAAAGAGCAATAAATGAAAATGAATAATAGTGGAAAAATTGAGTTTGATGTGAAATCGTGTGGTTTTTGATACGTTCTACACGCTACTGCTTGCAGATTTCTTCAAAAATATATTTGAATACGGTAAATTAAATGTGTTTGGTAGAAATATGAAAGCAGAAGTGTGTAGAGCGTATTAAAAACTACACGATTTTATGTCAAGTTCATTTTTTCCGTCCATGGACAATATGCGTTATAATTGGTTGTTCCACAATTGTTCCCTAGTATCTTAGCAGGAAATCAGTTTTGTTTGCTCACTACGGAATTCATTTCAATAGCGTTCATCGTACTACTCGGGGATACTGCCCTTTCGCAAACAATTCGAATGTCTCATGATGTCTAACTGCCATCGTTCCTGAAACTTCAAATCAGCACACGCAACATGCAACTGTGGGTGTCGTCATCTCTGTTCAAGCAGAGTGAATCGGGGGCGCGGAGCCGTTGGCTACCGAGAGCACGCCACCGGAGGTCCGGCGTCGCGCGGCCTGCGATAACCTCTGTCGCAGTATCCCTATAACTCTTTCATGTTTCCCCTCCACAGTAACCCTGAGGAAGCGGGAATTTATTTTATTTAATTGTGTACAAATTATGCTGCTGCCTTGCGGCTTAAGCGGCTAAGGGAGAGGTAAAGAAAAAGCTAATATTAACTAAGCTAACTTAATTCTAGCTTAAATCTAACTTAATAATTATGTTGTAGCACTTTGGCATACTTAATTTACATGAAACATGTTTTTGTTATTTTTTTCTCTTAATTCTAAATGTTTTTGTGTGGTTTGGTTCTTTCACTAGTTTTTTTTTTTCGTTCACGCATCATTAATTCATTATATACATAACCATTCGTTCCCTATAACTCCAGACGCGGAAACATAGAAGTCGACTTGCAAATCGAAGCGTCTACACCGACAATTTTCAATGCAGCGTGGAAAGAAAAGAATCTTTTCTCAAATGGCGGCAGATATGCCAAGTGTTCGGTTTGCAGAAACGTGCTTAATTGCAGTACAGTGCAGTACAATTTGCAACGACATTATACGGTTAATCAAGCTTGTGAATATGACAAGTAATCTAAAGGAGAACGTAAGGAAGTTTGCAGTGCTATAAGAAACAATGCGTTTTAAGAAGTACGTTTTGGATATATTTTGATGTTCCTATACTGTTTAACCGTAAAGTAACACAATAAAAAAGAGGTTAATTTTATTTATTTTAACTGTCCCTTTAGAAAAGAAGTATCTCTCATTGTTATCAATATTAGCTTCAGTGTCAAACATTCACGAAACATTGAATTTTGAAGAATGTGTAGATACATTCAGAACATTGCGTTTGGGATTTAAATTCCGATTTAAGGATTTGTTTGAATTGCAATTAAAATTTAAAATATTTATAACACCTTTTTCTCTTGATTTTTCTCTTGGCTTTTTCCGTTGTGATTTTCAATTAGAAATAACTGATTTGCAGTGTGACACACAATTAAGAGAAACATTTCAAACAATGAAACATTTGTAAGATTTTACAAGAACGTCACTTTCAACGAAACTTTTCCGAAACTGCGAATGTTACATATGTTGGGATCAACCAAAAAATATTTGCGGTATTTTTTCTTTGAAAATTTGTAAATCTCGAATGAGAATAACCATTACAGATCACAACGTTAAATGAAAAAAAAATAATTGATTTGCAATTAGCATGATTTTTTAAACATTTTATTCTCATTCACTGTCAGTATTTCCGTTATTAGTTTATTTAATAACATTTGTTTCGCTAACCTTCGCTACTTCTTCGAAATCAGCAACATGATAAACTGTAAAGTTGCAGCAATTATATTTCTTAATGCGCTTGAGCACTCTTTTGAAACTAAAAATTTGGCATATCTGGTGTACTCGTCGAAAAAATATTTTCTTTCTATGCTGCAATGTATGTTGCTTTTTTAAACTTTCTAATAACAGAAAACAGTGTATTACTAGCAAATATTCCCATAAATGTTAAAAAATATTTCTTTGTTTTTCTGTCGGAATATCCTTCAGACATTTTCAGTTCGAGCAATAGAAAATCCCCCTAAAAAAACAAGACGCGACCCACTGTGCCGGAAGCAGCCGATAGATAAAATATGACGTAATCTGCCCCGTCCGCCTCCGGAGCTGCTAGGTGAGCGATCAGCGGCTCCTCCTTGGAGCAGATCGCTGGGCGGCCCTAGTCTAATCAGCATAAGTAGATTTCAATTAGTTCTTTTTTGGTATTGTCAGAATGATCGGCGACGTATGAAGGAAATGTTTCATAAAAATCTCCATATAGATAAATAACGCACGGAATCCAACTCTAGGAATTGCCACAAGGATTTACTTCAAGGATGTTCAAAAGTTTAAAAACAGATCGTGGAAATATTGTTTTGAAACCTTACATAACATATTTTAGGGGATATTCTATGGCCTTGAATATATAGCGAAGGCTTTGAAAGGGGTAGTATCAGTGTGTGGACGAGCGTACGTGTGACCTGAACAAACGGTAACAGACCTTAAAGGGGCACCACATCACAAAATGCACGCAATGTTTACTGTAAACTATTGGGAAAACATTAGTAATCAGGCGGTTGCACGTGTAAAAGGGGATAGGTCAAGTATTAGTTCAAAACGAGTATGCCAGATCACTGCTTTACTCCGATACTATCGTTGTGTGAAGGCGGATAAGTGACATTTCAATTTTGCAATTACAATTTAATTGTAAAATTGAAATATCACTTATGACCCTATACACAATGATAGTATTGTAGTAAAGCAGTAATATCCTGGCATACTCGTGTTGTATAAAAACTTGACTTATCCCATTTTACACGCGCATCCACGCCAAGCTTGTGGTCTCTTTCCCCTCCTACTCGTAAACTTTTTGGAAATACCCATTTCTTTGGTATCGATTCTTGGGTATTCTATATTTACAATTGCATTGCAGGGCCTAATTGTTGAGGTTGTAAAAATGATCATAATAAGGAAGGATGTGCTAATTCTTACAAATATTATAAAACACAAATAACATCTACATTATGTAATTTATATAGGTTGTACAGGTTCCCATTCTAATAAAAGTATATTTATTTTTCATTTGCGTTTTCAAATAGACAAAAAAGCGTATTGCTTCAGAAAACCTTTCACTGCATTCGAGTTGTTCACTCGTTTGAAATATCTTTATAATTCAGAATATTTAGAAGTGAGCTGGGGGGGGGTGAATTTAAACTTTACACGTTAAACTTGGATTTATTTAATGAACGGAGTTGGAATAATTTCTGAAGGTTTTACGTACAATAATAGAGGTGCGTTACACTTATATTCATGTAAAGCCAGACCTAAAAGGAAAATGTTTATGAACGGAGTATGTAACCAGAGAGCAAAAGGCGTGGCCTTAAATTCGGTGAAATGAAATGAAAGCCTTAGAAGACACGAAAATGTAGCCTCACACTCCCAGGAATTTCTTCCTCGTGTGCCCTTTTGCTTGTTCTAATTCGTGTCTTCGAAATTACTCTATATCGATTCACTGTACTACACAAGGTAAATCTTTTATTAGGCTGGAATCCGTTAATATTCATTCCTACGTTAATGGCTCAATAAAGGAAATGAGTTACCCGGAAATATTCCAGGAATGCAATAAACGTTACTTTGTGAGAGGTTGGGAGAGACTCTGGAGAGCTGGGGTAGGAGTCGAGTATCCTATTTAATCAATTATTTTCAATAGCTCTTGCCTGCTTCCTGGGCGATATCTCTTCAAGTCCATTCAGATGTTCTCTTAAATCCAGCTTGCTCAGCCAACTTTAAATTATACAAGATCAATTTCGCATTCATATTCGTTTATTCTTTCAACTTATAGGTCATAAATCTGGATATCTTTTCCTGCTTACTATGTCTTTACACTTCCTTCATTGGTATTTCGCGTCGTGCTTAGCGTCTTCAGTGTATTGTTTATTTGTATTTATATTGTTCACGTAGTTTTGATTTTCAATGTATTATTCTGTTGTTTCAAATTACGTACTCCTACGTTTCAATTTCCGATCAATAGCGTTTTCCTTTTGACTATCTTTGAACGTCAGATATACTTCTGTGTCTATATTGCCTTGCCTGCTCTACCCGCCTTTATAAAAAGGCGGGTAGTTATTTTATGCTTTCTAAAAAAGAACTTCCTGTCAATGATAACTTTTTATTTCATTATCCATTGCAAGAAATTATCACTAGCAGTGTTTCTACGAATTTGCTGATCGTACACTGCTCGAATACTATTCGTATTTGTAATTTTGCATATGTACAAATTAAGTTTTTGCCGTCTCTCGCATCCTCAAAGCCACAAAAATATTTTTACAAAAGTGATAATGAATAATGCAATCTGGTTTTGGTATTTTCAGAAAAATAAGTTGTTGAATACAACTTTCTTTATCTAAAAAAATAAAAGTGTGTATTACTTAAAGTGTATTACAATTGTTGCAATAAACCCTAAAATACGAAGGGGCATAATAAATTTTACATGCATTCCCTTAGTACAAAGCTCACTTGTTTTTTGAATATATCCTTTTAAATTCTCCCACACAATTCACGTATGTCTACGTATTGAATAGTTACTTCCCAACCTAGGAAAATAAGACTTTAAGATTATTATTTGTAAACATGGATAATTCCATTGATCTTTTCTTTCCCTTTTTATCAAACAAGTTTTTCCTTTTTTAACTTGATATTTTATGTGAATTCATTTTAAATATAATTTATATTAATTATAACAACTTTTAATAGGTCTAATAATTTATATTACTTGTTTTGTAATAACTTTTGGGAGCACAGAAAAAAATCAAAATAATGTTTCACTACAAGTAAAAACTAAACCATATTGATACTCCTCCGTTCTCGAACTCCAAGTATCTTAATTATCTATTGTGTTTCAAATGTATTTAGTACTGTAGCCCAGTAATTTTGGGAAAGCTACAAAACGTCCTAAAACTGTAGTCAGTACTGATGCTTTTACTTCATATATTTATTTGCTTAATTATGACTTTTATTAATTCATATTCCTAGTTTATTTTAAGGTCTTAGAGCCATGTGGCACGGAATGCCTCCAAGATCATTAGTGGATATCATTCTTTCGTAAAACTCAGAATACATTATAATTGTGGTATTAACAATATGCACAGTTTACAAAATTGAGCGATAATTGTTAATGTAATGCGTTTCCCTCCAGAGATCTCGAAACGATAAATTCTTTATATCAAAGCAAAATTACCAAAATGATGCGTGTAAACATAATCCATTGTCCACAGCCCCCTCTATTTTTCAAAAATTAATAATTTAAAAATTCTCTATATCAGTTTTAAAACAATATAGTATACATATAAATTGTAATGATACTGATACAGATATAGGTGTACAGCATGGGTATGGAAAACGGCGTACTTGAACATTAATGTTTATATTGTAAATTCAAATAGAGCTAATTGTAATTATCTCATTACAATATACTTAAATCTAATGACTAATTAAATCAGGAGTCGTGGGGGTAATATAGTATATTGTTTGATTTACAGTTTACTGAATACAAAACAGAACATTAAAAATGTAGAAGCACTAAATGCTTCCCTTTCATGGAACTTTGCATTGCATGCAAATAACTTTTCAGCACTCAGTACTATTTCATCCGCTTACTTAATTTTTCATTACATTACATGAATACGTCACAATATGAATTATAAGTAAACATTAACATGACATATTTCAGAAGAATCCAACATATTTCTTTAAACCAATACAATTACGAAAGAAAATAAAACGACAGGAATCTCCCAAACTGACCCTAATATATTTAGGCGGAAATTGGTTGGTCAATATTCTAGTCTAAAAATTGATTGGTCAATTAAAGCTCCCTGCTTGTATTTTTCATCCTTTTTCGCGATAGGCAGAGGACGTTGTTATTCTGCTTAAATTACTCCTTTTGAAGCGACGAAGCAACCTGATTGGAAACCTACGCAAGACTCATTTAAGCTGTCCGCCGCTAAAGCGGCTATAGGTTGGTTAACAAGATCCACCGGATTAAATGGATGAATGCCGCGATCTGTGTTGGCGGATGAATCGCCTTGATCAGGGAGCGGCCGCTTTGTTTCATTTGCTGGCGAGGCAACGTGTCTGGGGCGCGCGGCGATGGGGGGCGGGGGCGGCGAGAGAGACAGCGGAGAAGGGCGCTATGAAACAGCGAGGGAGGGGGCATGTGTGGAATGTCCGGCACGTTGCCGCCCAACACGCATTGCCACGCAACCCGACGGCCAGCGCGTGGGGTTTCCCCCCCCTTGCCGCCCACGCCGTCCGCTAACGCGTTTTTTAGCAGTAATTGCGAACGGCATTCGCGGATCCCCACGTCCCCCTGAGCTCGCGATACCTCCCTGTTGGGGCTGCAGCTGCGAACTGCAACTTCGCCCGGCCCGCGAAGCAGCTGTACCCCTCCCGAGTCGCACAGTGGGCCTCATGTTCCAATTTGCCGGAAGAGTCGTTTTCAGTTGCAGTCGCGACGCCCGCGCGACTGCAATCGTGTTTACGCGTGTTTAAATGCGGATACGTATGTATGTGGGCGAAAGCAATTAAACGAGAAGCGGTTTGGTCAGCGCCTTGCTTAATCCGTGCTCGCATGCCACTCAAGTCGCAAATTGGTTATTTGCGAAATTTTAGTTGTCAAATATTGCGAGAACTGGGTCGCGCTTAAAAAATTAATGCATTAATTGATGATAAGTAATTTATTACGGACAGAAATACAAGGAAAAAGTAATGTTAGATGTACTAATAAAAAAGTATATAACAGCATATTTTCTCAAACCATGTGAGAGTATCAAGTAAAAATGTATACTATTAATTCAAAAACACAACCAATATTTCGTTTATATTTCTTAATGAAAGAACCTAAACGGATTCAAGCAGAGCTTCAAATGACTAATTGCTAAAATATTCGAGGACTCGCTTTATCATGAATATTTAACAGAAAATTCCTCGTGTGGCAAACTTCAAATGCAATATTCAGATTTTCTGTGGTAGAAAACAAGTGAATCAGATACAAAATACTTCAATATTTACTGCATTTGAAACTTGTTGTATGAATACTTAAATACTTTTCTCAGCAATGGACATTAAAAGCGCATTTGAAATGATCAGAGAATTTCCGCTTCTGTTATTCATAAAAAGAATGGTTCTGATACCGCTACTGCAAAAACCTTTCTGATTTGCTCCTGTTTATGTATTTTCAGGAAGAATGAGCTAAGCAAGAACGCTCTAATTTCGTTTCTCCCTGTATCTCCTTCTAATTTCACGGAATTTCACTGCCTTTAATTTAAATCTTATATTCACTTCTCTTAAGCTGACAACCAGTTCACTCAATTTGCGAAACCAAACAGTAGAACGCACCAGCACGGACGCCACGTAATTAGTATTTAGCTTTGTCTCTATGTTTTCTTTCCAGAAATATATGTACCATCATCTTTTAATGTATCTCTAATTTTTTAGCGCGTACAAACGAAACATTTCTTTGCTGAAAGTTTGTTGACGTTTATATTTCATAGACAATCGGCAAAAATAGAAACGTAGTGTGTATTTGGCTTTACACTAGTGTCAAAGTAGGAACCCTGATAAAACGAAGTGTTAGTCAATTGGAATCTTTATCAATATTATAAAAAACTTACCAATATCCAAAAGGAATACGACAGTCTGAACACTAACATCAGTTACTCACATAGTAGGCATTTGTTCTGGTTACACTCATACAATGCCAGAGTCATACGGATACATTATGCTGAAAACAGTTTTTTGTAGACAACTTAACATTTTTTCTTATTACTGATTTATTATTAAGCACAGATTGTCACACAATTTTCTCTTTATTATTGCTGGTTATTAACATATTTTCTGGATATTAGCAAATTGTATGATAAGTGACAGCCTGATTGTTTAACAGTGATACGAAAAAATGTTAGTTAATGCTTTATTTTACTTGGCGAGACTCGGGCCATCAGGCCCGCTCTTCCGTCTGACCACGTAAATGTAAAACTTCGCTCCTTTCACCATCTGGCGGAGGACGGACGTATCATCCTGGGAGACGAAACAGGCGATTTGAATTTAGCACAGAGGCATATTTTAGGCTTGAGTATCTTTTACATGCAGTAAGTCTACTACATGGGACAGTCAGATTTACTTTCCCACTCAAAGAAAGCTTACGAAGGATTTTTCACCCTTAAAAACCCACACCCTCGATCAGATGTGAACCCGCAAACTTAGGGACGACTGCCATCCAATCCGCAAACGTCCAGTTTTCGTCAAAAATATTTGAGGCTATACGTTTATGAAAACAAAGAGAACTTCCCAATGAATATTCCAACGCCATAGCCATCGTAAATAATGACGACAATCTACAATTGAGAAACTCACTGTGCAAGTATGCAAACGAATTCATTTGCTGCAGTAAGAATGACAGTTGGCTGCTTGAGCTGCGAATAATCCACAGCAGAAGTGGGAAAAGCGTGGTGACAAAGAGTAAATGACACAGAGTAGTAAAAGAGAGTAGCACTTTCCTGATTACAGGTCGACTGTTGGCATAGTGCAAACGGTCCTGTTGCGCGTGTGCTTTGTACACGTTTGCCAAAATAGAGGGCAACCTAGTAAAAACAACGCTCGCTCTTCGGTGAAAACATTTGGGTCAATTAAAGGAAATTAAATCGTGAAACGGAAGCTTGAAAGTTAATTTTCAGAACCCATTTTCACACGATCATTCAGTGTTGCCTTTTGGAAGAATGCACGATGTTGCCAAAGTTTCGTGCGTCTAATGATGTGAATATCGCCCGAGAAACATTATTAGTAGAAACACGAAAGAAATAAATCAATTATTGTAAAATCTCCTGATATTATTTGTAAAACTGTTTTACGTAGATTGTTTTTCTTTGTAGACTAATGATTTACTGTAAAAATGCTGCTACTAGAATGCCTACAACGGCAAACCGAGGTCGAAAATCTGATTTTTTTGCAAAAATACTTATTTTCTAAAAGTAGGATTTTTACACCAAATCGTTATCATGGCTAGTAATACTCCAAATGATTGGCAGACACTGCTAGTAAGGTTCCAGAGTAGTGTCACAGTACTTAACTGAAAGTTTGTTTTGTTGTGTTTTGCTGAAGATGGCTAATTAAGAAGAAAAAAAAATCGAGTTGTGAAAATGACGTAAATAGCCCAACCTAATACATGTATAAGACACTAGTAACAACGGTAAATGTATCAAAATATTACATTTGTTGAAAACTATTCTTTGAAAAAAAACAACAAAATAGTACATAAAAATGCAGTTTATGTCTTTCTATTCATGAATTTAGAATCCATACAGAACTTCTTCTTCTTCAAGCATTAGAACTTGCGAACATTCTGTTGCGTCTCATACAGTACGTTTAAAGAACAAAACTATAATGCTGTTTTGAGAAAATGTTTTTAATATTGCATATTTCTCATATTTCAATCAATTCTGCGCGTAAACAACTAATATTTTCAGCAAAATTTACGTAATATTTTACAACTGTTTGTAATAATTCGTTTCAAATTGCAATGCATCAGTTCGGACCACATCGATAGTGGAATGTTTTTGGCAAAAATTCTACGAATAGTTTAGGCACTAGTGTGTTCAGACAAGTGGACCGACGGAGGGATATTTCGAAAAACACACACTATTTTCGTATCAGAGAACTCCAAAATGTCTACTTCCGTTGAACTCTCGAATTCGATAACAATATTCTGAGCGAATAAATAGGAAGGATATGAGACGTCTCGTAAAGGAAACCTCGATACGTTTACGTTTCAGTTCTTTTATTTTCTCTTCAACCAATTTACAATCAGTTCATTTTTTAACATTGAGCAAATCGTATGAAGAATAAAAAAAAAACAAATAAATCACTAATATTTTTTTTTTTTTTTTTTTTTTTTAATAGGTAATTATTACAGCCAAATTAGAAACTTGATCCAATGTGGCTAGGCCGAAGGCCTTTAAGCCATTACAATACCTACATTCTACCGAGTTCTAACCTTTCGCCTTCTGGTATTCACCCCCAATGGTCTCTCCATCGCCTCAAAGCCGCGGAAACGAGACCATAAGGTACGGCTGAGGGAAAAACCCCTGAAGGGGGAAAAACCTGCCGTCAGAAGCCGAGTACATGCTACTCTATCCGGTTTTTAGACTATTTATTTATTTGGCGCGGGCGTCAGGCATTCTCCTTCCAGTGTTTGGCCTCCACCGCACCTGAAAACAAACAGCACCACAGAAAATCGTCCGCACCAACGCCTCTGCCCTAACATTTCCGATTCCCACTTCCCTTCGCCCCCTAATGTGCTTTATTTTAGCCGTTTCCTTTTATTTTATTTTAATTTGATTTATTTTAATATATTTAACTTATTTTAATTAATTTAATTTTAATTTATTTAACTTATTTTGATTAATTTAATTTTAATTTATTTAACTTATTTTAATTAATTTAATTTTAATTTATATAACTTATTTTAATTTATTTAACTTATTTTAATTATTTTAAGTTAATATATATATTTTTTATTGACTTATTTATCTACTTATACTTAACAATTGACTACAATTTATAACTTTTTTTTTTTATTATTTTTTTGTACTGTTTACTAACCTAACATAACTTACTGACTAACTTAATTATTGTTAGTTTATTGATTTATTACATATTTCTCTCCAGTCTAGGCTCTGCTCGTACTAACCACTGCTGTTTTCCCACTCCTTAATTTCCGTTTCTCTAGTGGTCCGAACCTTTCCGAGAAATGTTCCTACTTCTTTCATGAAGTTAGCTCTTTTATCCCCTAGAATGTTTTGGGCGAGCGTTACGTTCCTATGTTGGAAGTAGTAATTTCCCATTCCCATCCATTTTCCTCTCCAAGTTTCGGTCGCACTGCAAATTAAAAGGATATGGATCCAGTCTTCCCTATCACCGCAAAGCACACAGATGCCATTACCATTCGAGTCCTTTATTCTACGTTGCATCCACCCCCCGACCCTGAACCAAGCGTATCCCCCTCTTGCGTCCTTTTGCAGTGTGTTTACGTAACGTTCGCAACCCCATAACGGACTCGCGTGAATTTGCGCAACTAGCGAACGTTTTTCGGCCGTTGCTGCCAGGATCTCTTGCCTTTTAATATCCGCAAGTCTATCCGAAATTAACCGTTCTATGTCACGTGTTCCCCTATCTCCCCCCATTTCCGGAGAAACGTCTCCCAGACCTGAACGTTCCAGTAGCAAAATCACTAATCCAGTAGCGTAAATCACTAATATGCTACGCTTGTTATAGGTTTCATAAGAAACGTTTCTATCCTCTCAGTCTGTATACGTATTGACATATCTAGTAGGTTAATTGGAAGGTGATTCGTATACTCATACAATCTCTTCTGATATAATATTTGGCGTCTTTTAAAGATGAGGTCACCCAATGGAATTATTTAGACGTCGCTGTAGAAAGTCTAGTTTGTCACAAACCATGGGTCGTCGCAAAGATGTCTTATGTTTTAGTTTTAAATATTCGAAGAGTATACAATATTGTTATTACTTCTCTGCGGTGTTGGGTTTAACAATTCGCGTTCCAAAGTATAATTTTATTTGTCAGCTTCATTAGTGCATTTTGGATTCGAATGTCGTTCGTACGCATCTAGGCGTTACCTTGCAGCAGGTTCTCGTATGACCGTACAGCACCGATGGCATAGAACTGGCGTTTTCTTTTTATATGGTGGTTCAAATTTGATGATTGCGTTCAAAATTTGTGAAGTTTGTAAATTTTTGTTGCTTTATTTCTAAATGTATAATATGCAGAGAGAGAGAGAAAGAGAGAGAGAGAGAAAAAGAGAGAGAGAGAGGGAGAGAGAGAGAGAGAGAGAGAGAGAGAGAGAGAGAGAGAGAGAGAGAGAGATTTTGGTTACCTGATGTTGCACGTAATGTACGGGGGCATCCAATAATTAAAGAGACAAATTGGTCTGGAAAAATAATTTTTTTTCAAAACAGGACTTTTCCTATTTTTCAATACAATTTTCACATACAATTCGACACTTGTCTCAGTGGGTTACTCGCTTTTTTATACTCGCTGCAAATAACATTTTATCGTATTGTGTGAACCAATTTCTCACAAATGTTTTGACAACCTCGTTATCCTGGAACTTCTTCCCACGTAATACCTTCATTAATGGACCAAACAAATGGAAATCAGATGGTGCTAAATCCGGATTGTATGGGAGATGCGGCAGTACCTCCCAACCCCTTTTGTCGATGGTTCCACGTATTTCTTGAGCAGTGCGTGGACGTGCGTTGTCTTGCTGGAGAATCACATCTCTCATCTAAGCTCTACGACGTCTCTCTCTCATTTGAACTAGGTGGCTGAATCCACCTAGTTCAAAAGCTTATCGGCTATTTATTGTACGCTGCTCTTGAAGATAATCGCAAGAAAAACGCACCTACAGTGTCACAAACACCACCAACGGGACTTTTCCTACTGATGAGGCCAGAAGGCCAGAACCATGACCATTAGTCACTGACTCGACAACTTATGAACTGTTCTACGCACATGTAAAATTTTACGCGAATCATACAACATTCGTCACAGGCTTTAGGCATTTAAGAGTCATGTTAGTTGATTTTACACCTGCAGGAAGTTGAAAGTGAATCACAGAAAGTTGTTCAACCAATGTGGAATTTTCAAGTGAACTCACCATCGCTCAACCTAATTTTGAGGTAATGAACAAAACAATGATGATCATCCAGGTGGTGAGGGCTCATCTCAACATTTTGTCTCTTTAGTTATTGAATGGCCTACTAATGTTATGAAGAATGTAGCCCTGAGATTTAAGTCCATCTTTGATTTCTTCTTCGTTTACTGATGTGTGAATGTAAAAGTACTGGACTCTTTTTCGTCCAGTACTTTAATTATGTTTCTGTATGCTTCAATACTGTGTATACTATTATTATTATTATTTTTCGTCACTAAACATTTTAATGTGAATTCCTTTACATGCGCGTGTTAGTTCAGAACTTCCATTAATATCCATTAATTGGTAATATTTGGCACGAATATTGGTGGTATACTCTTATTTGCCTCAATTTTAGTTTACTTTTCATAGCGTCAAATTCAGGTAGTTATATTATGTTCATCGAACCCCAAAATATCCAAGCAGTCATTTCAAATTCAAAAATTCTACAATTCCGTTGCCAATAATACTAACCTGACATGCTTTTCTACAAACCATTAAGAGGAGATGTGGACTTGCCTCAGGCCGAAAGGATAAAAAGCAACGAGTGACGATGACTGACTTCATTAAAAAAATATTTTCAAGGAGAATTATACACTCAATGCCTCCAGAAGGACTAAGATGCGTTAAGAAAGCGCAACCAATTTTTAAAAATCTCATTCTTCATAACAATGGTTATTATTAGTTTAAATGATAGTTTTAATTTTGCTTTCAGAGACACGGGGTAATTTAAAGAACACAATAAATTAAAAAATTGTGGATATTATACTATTATGAGGTAGTGGCCTTGTTGAAATGACTGATTCTTTCATAGCGAGATTTTCTTGTTGCCATAAGATGATCTTAGTATCATAAGATGATCTCGTCTGAGCATGTACGTATTTAGGTAACGTTTGTAAGTTTCCATGATTTTGTTGAAAGAAGGCTTAAAAACCGACTGCATTCAAGGAGTTTAAATAGCATTGTGGTGTCAGAAAAGGGGAGAGTTGTGGGGGAACTGTGAAAGAATTGGCTCTCAAAACAATGGAAGTCATCATGAGATGTTAATTTGCTTTAAAAAATTACGCGTCTCGGAAACGAAAGATGATCGCGCCAATCGGATGGCAAAATAATGAATCAAAATTAATGTCAGTTTAGAAAAGACAATACAAAATTTGCAAAATTGTAAACAATTTTCAAATTTTGCAATTATGAAGTGAGAAAGATTCCCTGATGTCCCAGAAACAAAAACTGCGAATTAAAAGTTTTGAAACAATTTACAATTTTATAAAAAAAAATGCGCAAGAACCGCGGGGAAGGCCCCGAAAATTGTGTCTGAGATGAACATTTTAAAACACCAGTTTGACTGGAGTTACAAATCGATTGCTGAAAGTTGCTAAAAATTCTAATATTTACTGGCCTATTGGCAGTAATTCTAGATAAATACTCCCGCCCAGAACATTTTTTTTCGTCAAGGCATACTCGCAAGCAAAATCTCCCCTTTGGCTAGGAAATATGACGATATTTTCGCTTCATACGTAAACGAAGTAGCCCCCCTTCCCCCAGAGGCAGGGTCCATTGTGCACCTTGGAATATTGCGCCAATCACAGACACGGCGGTTCTACCTGCTAGCAATTGGTCAACGTGCCTCTCCCATGGGCCGCAGGAGGTCCAAGTTTGTCGACGAGGTTGCGAAGATAGAATTTACCGGGTTCGCAAGGGTTGCAGTACAATGTTTCGTCTACGCTAGAAGTTTCCTAAATTTAGTGAAGAAAATATTAAAGAGGGAATATTTGTGAGTCCATAAATACGATCTCCAAAAATGTATCTGCAAGAGAAAGCAGCTTGGAAGGCAATCAACAATGGTATTCACAATTTTTTTGACATTCCCGAGGTATTGCCAACGCTCTTATATCACCGAATAAAAATTTGGGTTGTAATATCTCTTTAAAAGTTCAGCATCTTGGAAGCAGCTTGGAAAGCATTCAAAATGGTATTCACATTTTTTGGGGAAATTCCCTAGATATTGCCAACGCTCCTATTAACATCTAATAAAAATTTGAGTTGTGTAGTATCCAAACAAAGGCAAAACTTCATAAACTGGTTTTCTATTCAATATCCAGGTACAATAATGAGAATCCCGTTTACAATAGCCTAAGTTCCGAAGAACCTGTAGAGTGTGCCAATTGCGAAGCCGTTTCACAGTAGTCCAGTACAAGTCCCATACACAGCCGAGTCGTAGAATATCCACCAGAGTTCCGTTTCCGTAGCACAGGTCGTCGTTATCATTAATCACCACTCTACACTCCGTACACCACTCGCCAGAACACCGTTGTCAACACCGTCGCTAACAGTCTGCCCTAGCGTCGGGTCGGGGCCCTCTTATAGCCCGTGGGGCTAGCGGCCAGCCGACTAGCTGCGGAGTAGGGGCGGTGGCGAGTCCCTACCCGCTTGTTTAGGCGTAACGGCCGCGCGCGGTCAGCCCCGGCTGGCCCGCAATGGTCACCTTCCCCTCCGGCCGAGGGCGGTGACGCTCCGCTGACGTAGCTCGGCGGCGGGTCTTTCAACCGCGCGCGGGCGGTCACGACGGGTTGTAATATGTTCTTAAAAGTATGCATCCTTCACTTGTGTCTAGATGTCTTAACACAGTGAGTGATGAGCACGCGAGCACTCCATTAGGAGGTTTCAGCCATAGAAAAGAGATATCTAGGTGAATGGACACCTACTATGCTGGCCGCTTATTATTGGACAATTAAGAGGGATGCTTTAGAGGCAAACAAAGCAGAAAATTTACACTTACTAGGTGAGTCAGACTATTCGAATAGTGTGTAATTAAGAATGAACAAAGTATCAAAATGAAATTCTAAATACCTGTCTCTCGAAAACCTTCTATGAAAACCGATATCGAGTTTGCAGTCAGAAGAAGAAAATTCTATCAGAATCACATATTTTTCATTCTGAGACAAAGAAAGTCTTTTTGTTCCTTAGTGTTATCTTTTAATGACTTCTCAAGAGCAATTATGACATCTAACAAATCCAAAGAGCAATGCTTAAAACTTTTAGGTTTATCGCGAAGAAACATGTCGCAAAAGCTCAAATGATGTTACGTATTTCATTTTCAAATATGTGAACTCTGAAATTAATGAGAATTGTAGCGATGGGAACAATAACCACTTTCTTGTAAGGTACTGCATTACTTTGATTGAAAAAGGGCAATTTGATATCCTTCAATTTTACTCTTAACGAGGCCATTCCTTCCTTAAGTATAATGGAGCATTAGTAAAGAAAGCAATTCATAGAATTTATCATATCTACACAATTCATGTGTTGACAGAAATAATAGTACTACATCGAATAAATTTACTGTTTTCATGCTTTAAATGCGTCATGTGTTTAGTTTCCTATATTCTACAAATTCATCTGTATGCTTGATTCATCGAACAAGCAAGGTGTCGATCTAGCAAAGAAAAGCAAGATACGATTCAAAATTTCAATTTTTTTTACAATATATACACAACACTGAAAACAAAGGAACGCTTTTGGAAACTAAGTATAAGATGCTCGTTGCACAGACAACTTCTCCATAAGAATACTCGTAAAAGTTATTTACCAAGGAAACACTATTTGCCTACAAATGTTGCCTATAAAAGCAAAGTGGAAAAGTATTATCTGGTTATTTTTCATTTATTATCGACGCATGGGAAACCATCAGTACTCCGTTCACTGTATCTACGATTCGTACTGCGTTAACCCTATCTATCGTATTTAGTCTACTTGAGATTTTTTTGTTGCACTACTATATAAACCGAGACACATGTATTGGAAATCTACATCTCACGGAAAGCTAGAACGCTCTCCGTGAGCCACCTGAGGGACAAAATCGTGAATTATTACAAATACGTTAGCAGGATTTTCTCAAAATGCGAATACGATTTTTTTCTTCAAAATTAATGCTCGAAAAGAGCAATGTTTGTCGAATAATATGCCGTAGACATAACTTTCATTAATTTCTTTGAAATATCAAAAATTACAAAAGATACATTGTTACCCGTGTTTACACCTTCCATGTTGAAGCTGAATATTTCTCTCTTAATAAGCATCCTACTTATTATTTTCATTTCATAAAAGACAAAATGCTGGCGCCTTGGAGAAATTTAAGGATTCCAGGAGACGAGGCAGCCCTCTTGACGACCTCGTCAGGCAAATTGCCTTCCGCTCAGGTATCGCTTTGCCTTTCGTTAAAGGAAGGACTCTTTGATCTCAATGTTAACTTTTCATAATTATATTGTGTTTTCTCAGAAACTTTTGTTACTATATTTTAACTCATGTTAAAGATATATGTAGTGTATCTATCAATTATTTTTAAGCAATATTACCATTCAACACCAAAGCATAATTGGTTACATTAATAATTTTGAAGTAAGGATGTTGAAAAGACTCAGGTTGTCGAATGGGAGTTTATAACCACACATACACCAGTGGGAGACGGGTATAATCAAGATGAAGATCGCATTGATTACAAAAAATACTAATGTAATTCATAATTGTTTTCTCATATAAAGCTACAAAATACTTAACAATAAATTATAAAAATACTACTTCTCTTTAGAATCCGTTGTTCATCGATAGGATATTTAGAAACTCAATAAATGATAACTATGTAGCTACAACATTATCCTTTTATTGCAAGAAAATACACCTTGCAATACCCACGGAAAAAACGAAATAGCCAGATACGTAAAAAATTACGACTTTAAATATTTTCGAAAATATTGGTATGTGTAATTCCCTTTTACGTGCAATTTTTCTGTTCTAATTATGTTTACGGTGTATCATAAAAAACTTTCTTTTGAACGGGGTCGAAGCAAGGAAAGTTGGAAACCCCTGATTTAAAAGTGGGGGTGAATGATAGAGAAATTCATTATTTCGTGTTTCCGGGCGCGGCAACTGTTGCGGTAATGAGACCTGTAAGTGTAGTGTGTGAGTGTGTGTGTGTGTGTGTGTGTGTGTGTGTGTATATATATATATATATATATATATATATATATATATATATATATATATGAGCGTTAAAGGGACATTAAAGCTGAATTCGAAAAGAATTTCATAGGTCAATTATAATTTCAGTTTGAACTCATTTTTCAAACAGCAAATATTTATAAATACTTAACTTCAATTAAAAATGTGTATTCATGATGATTATTCATGATCTTTGGAATAGGATATCAATACTTGGCAATTAATTCAAATAAATTGCTAAAACCACGTGTTTACAACTGGAAGGTATCTCTCAACATGGTTTTCAACTGGAAGTTGACATGGACCTTGACGAAAAATAATTAATTTTGCAACTAGACGTAAATTTTGATTTCTTTTTACGACAATGTGAAACAAGAATTAGTACATTCGTTGATATGAACTTATATTTTCACGTAAAATACTTTCACGACTATGATGAACGAAGTCGATATAATTTTAATTTAAAACGTCTTCAAGAGGCAAAGCCGCTTTTATGAGTCAAAACGTTGGAAATGGTATCAAGATACATTTATTCAAACCATCTTACAAAACAGAGAATGTTGTTATTATATAAAATTGTTTTTTTATATATGTAATTTTTGAAACAATTTTAATATTTCCGCATATAATTTTTATAATTATGTAGTATGGGAGCCGACCTGGATGGCCGAAGTGGCTAAGAGCGAGTACCGACGCAGCGCTTCGGTCCGAAGGGTCGCGGGTTCGAGTCCCGCCTTGGGCATGGTTGTTTGTCCCTTGACTTTGTATGTGTTGTCGCGGAGGGCCTCGCGTTCTGCTGACCCCAGACCAGAGGAGCTCGCAAGTGTGTTGGTGTCTAGTGTATGGTCGAATATGCGTCCCATCGTGACGTAAAGGGTAACCGGCTCTAGACTGGATAAAAACCGAAGAAGAGATTGTGGGAGAGTTGTGGGGGTGAGGCAGAATGGGCTGAGGCGTGACCCATTCCTGACAACGATCAGCTGGGAAACGTTGGGGTGCGCCGCCTTGAGTCAGTCGTATTTTTTTCAGAAGGAGTTGTTCAGCAAGTAAAAGGAAGAAATTAGGTACAAACTGCTATTGAGTGATAGAGAAATTCCTTATTTCGTGTTTCCGGACGCGCCAACTGCTGCGGTAATGAGACCTGTAAGTGTAGTGCATGTTTTTATCACGGAAAGTGATGATAATCTTCCCCTGCTGGATGGTGAGATCCGGCGTCGACCTGTGGGGCACTGCTCCCTCTATTGCAAGCTCTAATATCCCTGTCCTGTGTGGTGTCCTGTCGTGTGTGGTGCCTGAAGTGTGAGTGCAAGTAAGGGATGGCCATAGCAAAGGAAGGGCCCGTGGCCCGTACGTTAAGGTATTTTACGGGCATTCTCCTGTTGTTGATTGGAGAAGCCATGGAAAACTAACAATCAGAGCAATCCTTATCCTTCTCTCATCGTCCATTTAATCCTTTTTGTCTTTGTCTTTTGTCCTTTTTGCCTTTTTCTTCTTTTAGTTCTTTTCGAATTTTATATTTTAATTAGTTTAATATATAAAGTATTTAATATAACACCCATATTTTAACAATATGGGTACCCGTATGAATACGGGTATCCATATGAATGCGAGTATCTATATGAGTGCGGTACCTGTATGAATGTGGATACCCGTGTGAATGCCAGAACTCGTATGAATGCGGATGGGTTTGACCTGTTAGAATACCAGCTTATACGGGTCGTACATACAGGAGGGATGCATATGTAAATATTCAGAAAGTGTCAGAACGTGTACTATATTTGTATCTGTTCTAAGACCGTTTTTCTATCCTTTCAGTTAATCATGGTTGGTAATTTGAGACTAATTTTGTTATGGACTTCATTTGTTATCAAAGATGAAGTCTTTGCAAGAAAACCACGCACTGTTCATAATATATGTTAATTCATATGAGAATTATGCCAAGGTATAAATATCTTGTATATTGTTATATTGTAGTATGTATAATAATAATAATAATAATAATAATAATAATAATAACAACAACAACATCAGCCTCTAAAGCTCCCATAAAGAGGTTTCATTATTTTTTTTTTTTCGTTTTATGTTTCCTGTTGGATGCGTGTTGATCCACCGCCCGACATCTGGGGCATTTCCCTGTTTTTTTTCTTGGCATTCTATTTCGCCCTCATCGTTACCTCACTAACGCTTGCGCAGACATAACGCATGTTCTCCTGACAGACGTGGCAGTACACCTCATCATTCTACATTTTCTCTTCACAAAAAACACAATTCAACATTTTTAGCTTATTTTTATATATCCAGAAGAGTTTCCCTATACTTTGTTGAACCGCGAATTCCTCCACGCTGCTGTGTATTAGGCCTACTCTCCAGCTGTTGACTTAACGTGGTGGTGGGACAAAAGTGTAACTTTGTTTTTCATTTTTTCAGTCATTTTTTAATTCCTTTCTCTTCCTAACATTAACACTTATAAATTACGCATAGTTGTTGCAAAGAAAACTATGCGTAATAAACTAATAATAATAATAATAATAATAATAATAATAATAATAATAATAATAAAGAACTATGTGTTAAAATGTACTTGAGAGTACAAATCAGACTACAGAAATGTGTAGTCAGTGAAGGCCAAACATTTAAGCACTTGAGACATGGCACTTAATTACAATTTGTATGTCATCCCCATTGTGAATTCATTTCAAATCTATTTTCTGAAATAAATGTTTTACTTATTATTTCCTCGTCAAAATAAAGAAATTTTCCTTATTATATAATCATTGAAAATAATAATGATGAAAAATATTTAATTAAAATAATGATTTTCAAGTAAATATTTTGCAGAGATTTGTTATAAACATAATTGAACATTCTTTCATAATATTTTTTAATTAGTGGTGCTAAAAAAGCACATACATTGTCGCATTATTTCTTACTGATCTGTTATGTTAAACTACTACATAAACCTGCAAAATTATTTTCATCCATCAAATTTTTTTCTCCGCTCCGAGACTCGAACTCAGAACGTCCGAATTAACTTGCCGACACTGATGCTCAACCGCTATGACACAGATGTACTGTATGGCTTCACTTCCGGCAGAGACATAAAAAAATAAATGCCCGCTTCATGTAAAATCCCTCAGAAATCAGAATATCCGTTTGAAACTCCCAAAGCCTCAAGTTCGATCAGATCGATCAGACATTATCAATTTTGGAAAAAAATCGGCTGAATGGTTTATGAGCTACCGTTTACCACAGGCGGACACACAGCCTTTTTGCCGTCAAACGTTTTTCGGTATGATGACTCACAAAACATAAATTCTGGTCACATCACATTTAAAAGAAATTTGTTATATTTTTTACAACTGGATTTATCCACATTTTCGTTGCCACTGCCCGGCAATAAACGTTTTTCTGCCAAAAAGTTTTTCAGCAATAAAAGTTTTTCAGCGCACGATTACATAACTATTTCTTATCAAGTACCTTCTTCAGAGCGAGAAAGAAATAATATTCGGAACCGTTAGGGATATCATGGTCGTAATGTATTTAACTTTCTTGTTGATTGATTGAGTAATTACTTAGCTCAATCGGTTCGTACAGATGGACGGGCTGACCACAAGTGATTTCACGTGAGATAGGTTTTAGTAATCGAATAAATAAATTAAGAAACTTTCTAAAAGTTGGAAATTCTATCACGTGCAGACATTCCGGATTCTTTATCTGTATTGATTGCATTTGTGAGTAGAAGTGCTTCCAATTTTTTTATATAAAGTTTCTCAAAACTCAATAGTTTTCTGTGAAAGTTGGCTTCAAATATCTCATATTCAGAAAAGCTAAAAGATATTCTTAAAATCGGTTCCAAACTTTTCAACGAAAATTTACATACAGAGTCAGGTTATTCCTCTTTTATTAACTATTTTATCCAGTAGACATACGGTCACTCTTTACGTCCGGATTGGGCGCATATTCCATGCACTAGACAACAATACACTTGCGGGCTCCCCACATTTCGACTCAGCAGAACGCGAGGCACTCCGCGACAACATACATGAGAGACAAGAGACAACCAGGCTCAAGGCGTGGGAGACCATGCTCAAGGCGGGACTCGAACCCGCGACCCTTCGGACCAAAGTCCTGAGTCGGTATACGCAAATAACAATCTCGGCTATCGAGGTACGTCCGGATCTTACTCTTCTATAACATTCTTAAAGTCATGTTTCAGTTTTTCCATCAGGTATCAGAAAAATGGAGAAAATGTAAAAAAAATGTCCTTTGAGCTGCAAACGATGGGAGCTAGGAACAGAATTCGGCATAACCAAAAAGCTAGTCCAAACTAAAGAGATTAGAAAACTAACTAGTGTCATAAAATCTGTGCCATTCTATAGCACCATTAGTTTTTCTATATTTATTAACAACTGGATTTATCCACTTTTTCATTAGCAGACTACGACAATAAAGGAATTTCTGCCGAAAATTCGCTTTTATCTTGCGCACAATAACATAATTTTCTCTTCTTACGGAGTACGTTTGTAAGGGTGAAGAAGTAGAAATATGCTAGTCCCATTTTTAGCGAGCACTTCGTATTTTCGAAAATTGCTGGGAGAAAATGTTGCGTTGACACAATTACATTTTTAAGCGTCGGCCCAAGTTGGCACTTTGCGTTTCTTTTGCAGCGTAGTGGAATAAGTGACGGCCACTTAACAAGGACCTGAGTTTGTATATCGCTGCGGAAAATAATTTTGGTTGTTCCTGTTAATGTAGAAGTTTAATATAGTGGAACAGTCAGAAATAATCCGAGCAAGTCTGTACTGTTTGGCACCATTAGTTTTTACAATACGTTGTTATACACAAGGAAAACCTTTTGTGAACTAATTTCGTACGGTTTTTGAGAAAATATTTTTGTTAGTAATTGCACAAACTTCATGCGCAAATTACGCAAGAACTTTTTTTTCAAACAATTGTACATGATCTTTCTTAAAGAGCTGATTTTTTTACAACAGACTTGGTTGCAAAAAACCAAAAATCGCTCTCTCCAATTTTATAGTTTTGAAATGTTAATGTTTTGCAATTTTCGAGACAGTCAACCGATAGAATCCATCTGATATATTGCCGAAAATGGGTCTATCACCATATTTTATATCGTCCCTTATTACGTATGAGAACAAAATTTCAAGAAACATTTGGAGCGACTTTTGATATAACACTTTTTTAGAAATTGCATAAAATGTACACATAAATTACGCGAAATCAGCTTGTTTTTCAAACACATGACCTGACTAAAGAGCGTATTTCTTTACAACACTCATCATTTAAAGCAAAAGTCCAAATCGTTTTCTCCGACTTTCTGGTTGTAAAATGATACCTTTTTGTCATTTTTAAAGAAAATGGAACGATAGCCGAAAATGGTACTAGCACCATATTTGTAACGTCCCTTACACATGCGGAGAAAATTTAAGGAAAAATTTGGAGCGGTTTTTTTTAGAAAAAATGCCTTTTTCGCGCAAAATTACACCAAAACTACTCATATATTTGAAAAATTGAACAAAAATTTATTTAAATATCCGTCTTTAGTGAACAAATTTCATTAAGGAATAAATCTCTATCTTCAATATTATAGTTATAGGAAGACATCCAAAAAAATCGAACTTTTCCAATTCTCAATAAATCTGGAATTTACAAAATATTAATCCTGCAACATTCACTTTAGCGTCATTTACACTATGAGTTTGATCAATAAATTTCGTTCCATTTTTTAAAAAAAAATTCAAAATGTTTTTGAGGCTTCATGTGAAGTAACCTCAAAAAGCAAAACATCCGTTTGAAACTCCCAAACCCTCGAGTTCATTCAGATCGATTTAGGAATATCAATTTTGAATAAAATAGGCTGAACGGTTTACACGCTAGCGTTGAACACACACAGATAGTCGTTTTGCCGTCAAGCGATATTTCGGTATCGAGTACTCACAAAACGGATTCTGGCTACACCACGTGTTAGAAGAATTTTTGTCTATATTTAACAACAGGATTTATCTACTTTTTCGTTAGCAGTGTCTGGCAATAAGAGTTTTACTTTCTCTTCTTACGAAGTACCATCGTAAGAGTGAGAAAGTAAAAACAGTAATATACACTTAATTAAGAATTTGGAACTTTTATAGTATACTTGTAAAAAATATTACTGAAAGATTGTCCTTTAACATGGAGAAATGTTGAAAGTATTGAGTATAATAGGGTCCTAAAATGAAATTAGAAATGTTAAGGATATCAATCAAAAATATATTATTATTTCTCCTAGAAGTATCTTGCCCCGGCGGGCACCAAACCATTCGGGGCAAAACTCTAAGCTACCGACTGGCCTCCCAACATGCATGGTCGTGTAGTGCATGAGTTGTGTGTGTACGGTGAGATAATAAGACAAGGAAGAGGAACGAAAGATCGCGTGCGGTCTTCGGCCCGTTTATTAGTTTACTGCTCAGGCATTCGCCACTTAATCAGAGAAACCACGCAAAACTATCGATAAAAGCAGTCGACTCTTCTACATTACAGCGGCTAAATTCGACATAGGTCTGTAGCTAGTGTCGGAAATACGCCACTCTCGGGACTCGAACATAGGGCTCCCGGTCAGTCACCGCAAACAGCAGGTTTGCTGATGTTTGCAGAGACTCTGAGCTCAACGTCACCGGTGTACTAGATGAAGGAAGCACAAGCATTATGTGTAGCCTGAAGTCGGGGGGAGGGAGCACAAGTTGCCTTCTTTTATTTTTATTCAAGGTCGTTTCAACATCTAGGTCATTAATGACCATTATTAGAGTTAACGTTATGGTAACTGTGAAGATGAAAGGATATGGTGATGACAAGGGGTAAAAGGACGAACACAAATACAACCATGCCCGAGACGGGACTCGAACACACGGCCCTTTGGTCCGAGATCGCTACGACACTACTGCCTTTAGCAATCTTGGCCACCCGATCGTCCCTCTTTTTTACTTCCTCCAAAAAAATTAATTGACTATTTTAAGTAAAACATATTTCATATGTTATGAATTTTACAATTAAAGAACACCAAACGGTTGCAAACGCAATCGTTCAGTATCGATTACATCTTTTTATTATTTTTTACAATATTAAACATCTTAATAACAATACAAACTTCTATCAACAATCCTGTTTTGTCACAATTTGATCGACACATTCTACTTTTAGCTAATCTTCTAGCCACCACTTTTATACTTATACTTTCAGCCCGACTATTTTGCTTTAAGCTTCAGGTGTTTTCTGGAAAACAATTGCTTTTAAATCGCTGTATTTTTTAACGCCAAAAAAGCTTCAAACTGTATTTGACATTTGATGGAGAAGAACAATTTGTATAAGTATTCTGTGACATACTCATTAAATGTCATATAATTTATCGTAGGAATAATGTTGAAATGCTATATACCTCCATTCTCCCATATTTTGGTTCAAACATTTCTCATGTGCAAGCAGGATTACGGCGCATACACTGATGAATGTCTGCAGGGCAAGTATCAATCACAAAATGAATTAATGGTAACGTCCTAGGGGTCCGATTTAGAACGCTACCCATACCTCACAGTACTAGTTCTGTTACGCCTTATCATGTGTAACTGTTTGACATATCTAAATTAATAGTAAATTTCCGGATGCGAACATATTGACATTAGAATGCAGGTTGCATTTCTGGTTACTGTTAATGCGTATGGTCTCTGCAAAACTGGCGATTTTCTTCTTTTCTATTTTTGTGGACTTAACTAAAATCAAGCATTTGAATATTTAAAAAATATTTTAAAATCTTGAAAATGTCAGAGAAACATAATTCTTATCATTAATAAATAAAAAAATTCTCATCCAACAATAGTCATACACGTCATTTCTACAATAATTTTACAAGTTAATTCATCATTATGCGTTCTGCCTTCACAACTGTGATAAAATACAACTCATGACTCATGACCTGTAATGATGGAGAACAGACAAAATAGAGATACTATTTGTTAAATTCCTAAAAAAAGAGGTTAATATTTAATTTATTTATAACTCTCTTAGACAAGCTCGTTTTTTCGTGGAAGTATCGAAAATCGTATTAACTGTAGGCGTGGTCGTAAAAATAATCAATTTCTTATAAATATTGGTACGTAACATAGGGTCATATGCCTATCATTTATACGACATAACTCATATCTTCACGTTCGTAGATAAGTAATATCTTCACGTTCGTTATCATGTACTAAATAAATCTATATTTCCATTTAAATCATGAAAGGTTTAATAGTATATAGAATCTTATCTCTTGAACACCCGGACCTTGCATTTACGGACAATGCACAAGTGCCATCATTTTGTTCATGTATTCATTGGGTTATTTTTCGATTTTGGAGAATTTATGCACGTCAATACACACAATACGTTCTTTAAGTTTTCCTTTTATTGATTGATTACAGCTATTAGATGAATATATGCAATTGGCAAAAACAATTAAAAAAATTCTGGCTGCTCAGTCGTGGGTTGCTTTTCGTCGTAAGATGTCACAGACGGTCCCGACAACGTGTCATTTATTTATTTATTTAGTCAAAAACAGTCAAAAACTGTATGTGACATATGGGGGAGAAAATCATCGCGCACGCTTTCTTGAGTTTCAGAATCCCTTCCCAACAATTTAACTATTAATAGTTGAAAGATGAAAAATCAGAGTAATAATAATAATAATAAATTTAAAAAAGCAAGGGATTAACATTTCAAAAACTAGATATTTTCGTTGCAAAGTTACAGAAAACTTATTTTTAACAATAAAGGAACAAACAGATTTGATTTTTCTGTATTGTTAACAAAATAGAAACTCACCCTAAGCTCTACTACTACTACAAGCAAAAGGAAAGTTCAACAAAACGTGCGCATAGTGAAGCTACAATTACGTCCAGAAGCAAAGCAAGGGGCCATCTCAGCATTTGCTCAATGGATCAGGGAAACTGGACAAAAACCCGATCGAGATGGGGGTCATTGACCCGGAAGTACATTGTTACAGGTATATTGAGTCTTTTTTAAATTATATAATGCAAATGTAGTCTAATTCATTATACTATATCTTGTTTTTGTTAAAGTAAACGTTATTTTTCTTTTTGACGATCAGTATAGTCTCTAATTGTATAGAAAAAAGTTTTGCAGCAGAAAAGATTTTACTTTTAACTTAAATTTGTGTACCAATTTTAATTGGTTAATTTCATCTGGCAATGAGTTCTAAAATGTCATCAGCAACTTCGACACTTCAGATAAGATGTACACTAATGCGTTTCAACAAATTTGCGTCCATGGTTTCTCGTAACAGAGATGATATAGACAAAACAAATTGGCACATGGAGCGTACAGTTTAGCAGATATTGGGAAGCACTGAATTTGACGGTTGTCGGGCGTTTAAGATAAACTGATCAACATAACAATTTCGAGTGGATGAATATTTTCGAAATTTTCACGTTAACTGTAAATCATAAATACATTTAAAGCCAAGTAATCACAGTGACTTACTGTTCATTTTAATAAAGATTATATTGCTTGAATATGTTGTAGCCGTGGCAGCGCCGGTCGTTCTAGTGTTATGTACCGGTCGCATACGTTGGTTTTAGTGAAAACCCCATTTCAATACCTGCAGCGGTTCTGGAGATAGGTAAGTGAGGACGCTGGTTGTGGCTGGGGTGGCTAATTTTGTTAACGCTCCAAATCCTTCATATGTTAATTGAATCTTATATGAATATATAATAGAGTTTTGAAACGTTCAAAATATTTCTAATTACGCTTACATATCAAGGTCGGTTTTAATTAAATACAAACGTTTTGAAGATTAAAAATGCTAACTTAAGTTATGAAACTTTTAATTCCAATCAATACTTTTTTCAATGATCCAAAACAATGAAAAACTTTTCAATTAGGACGACAAGTACTCAACAACGCGGCATTATTGTGTAAAATTAAAATTTCTTGGGATAATAATGTTTGAATTACGTTCTCCACTCAGCCTACTTTTGATTTCACGTCGTTCTTTGATGTCTTTAAATGTCGTTGAACAAAACTTATTTCAAAAACAACTTTCGCAAACAATTTAAAAGCACTCAAAGCTTTTAAGAAATAAAAGAAGATGAAAAATCTCCGTTCTTATGTTCATACCGCATATTTAACATTAAATATTTATAACGTTGGAATGTTAGACTTGAGTACATTTGCGAAACGCATTAAATTATTGGAGAAATGTTAAAAAGTTTTAAACGAAGAAAAACAAGAAAGTAATTTACAACATATGTATTCATTCTATATTCAGACACAAAATCATGGAAAATAGTTTCTGATTGCTGAATTTTATGAATATAACATAAAAATGGCATACTTTCAATGTCCTACTAGTGGTGCTAAAGCAGTACGTACTTTCTTGTCATTAGTAATGGAAATTAAATAATTTTCAAGCAATAGATTTTTTATTCAAACCTTTAAATGAAAATACATTTTTGGCATTGAATTCATTTTATAAGGTATGCAGTATATTCATGACCATATGGGATGAGTTTTTTAGCCACACAATATTCTTTCCAAGCAATATGCGAGAAAGTATAATAATTAAAAGTTAATAAATAATACGTTACTAATAGTGTTTGGAAACAAATACTAAAAGATCTAAAAATACATAATAGTAATTAATAAACACTATTGTATTGTAATATTCTACAAATATATAAAAGTATTAGTGCATATTACTGCGAACGAAAGGCAGCCGTCATTACCGCCTTCTGTTATCATTGCGGTGTTATAACAATGGGTTACTACAACCAACAATGACAACCCATCTATTCGTTTTCACATTTAACACAATTCAAGGACGCAATGTAAAATAAAAAAAACATAAATATAATATAAATATAATAAGTAATAATAAAATAAATATGAAATAATATACAAATTCTAACTTGGTACGTAGCATCCAACTGCGTAAATTGGGAACGGGTGACTGTAGGTAAACAATCCTTATTTCCTATTTCTTTCAAATGGGTTTTAAATCATTTCTAAAAGATTAATTTGTAAACGTATAACAAAAGCTTCAATGTAAGAAGCCCACAAAGAAATATGAATTAATACACACATTCTAACTTATGTAGCAACTACCTCAAAACCCATTTAAAATTACTATCACAAAGAGCAGAATTTTCACACCAGTTGATTATTCATATTTTCGAACAATTAAACTTGACCTTATTTGAAGATCAGATTTTAATAAACATATTTCCTTAAGAAAAAATGTATCTTCATAATTGTAGTTTAAGGAAGACGCAGAAAAAAATTGATTTTTTTCAATATTCGAAAAATTAGGTTTTTTCAATAAACACGCAACCTACTCCATTCTCTTAAACGTCCTTCAGACTATCCAACAACAAAACTTAATCAAAATCGATGGCGACATTTTTTTGAAAATATCCGAGGGGCTGCGTGTAAAGTACCCTCCAAAATTAAAATATCGGTTTCTAATTCAGAGGATCGCGACATCAGTCAGATTGATTGGGGAATATCAATTTTTGAGAAAATCGACTGAACGGTATGAAACGGTTGTTCATAGAAGGACGGACGACAAACATTTTGCCGTCACTCGATTTTTCGGTATCAAGGTTCCATAAAACACGGATTCTGGCTTCACCACGTATTAGAGGATTTTTTTCTAAATTTAGCAACATAATTTAACCCCTTTTTCGTTACCAGATGTCTGTAATAAGAGTTTTTCTGCCGAAAATTTTCCGCTTTTTCGCATAGCATTACATAACTTTCTGTTCTTCAGAAGTTTCATCTTAAGCGCGAGAAACTAAAAAAGGCAGAACACAACTCACAAAATATTTAATAGAAATAAATCTTACATTTGAAGATGTTTAACTTGAGCATTTTATTTAAAGGGCATAATAACTTCAACTTTATTTTTTAAATAAAACTACTACATGTTTGGGTTGACAATAATTCTGTGAGGAGAAAAAAGTTAAAATATTATAAATATTAGTTGAATATTTGTTAAGAAAGCACACTATAGAGAATTGTGATATCTCAATATGTTCTTTCGCTGATTCTACATCGTGAATGAAGGATTTTATGGTCTTGTTTCAACGTTTCTTTTTGCATATCTGAGTGGTGTACGTGCTAGCTGCCCAACTTTTCTGAAGATATTGCAGGAGGGCGATCTTAAACGATATCGAGCTAACTTATACTGTACTTATTAACTTTCCTCTCCCTGCAACTTTATACTTGTCAGAAAATAGTTACGTTAAAACAAAGTTAACGGCTAAATTTCAGCATGAAAACCCCTCAGGTGAACCTCAAACTAGTCCTACGATGACAGTGATTTATTTTGAAAGCCATATCGCAATTTAACTGTATAAATGAAATTGAAGAGGAAAAACAGATGTTCTATACCTAACATATTAATGCGTTTTCACATGGAGAAAGATGTATAGGACTCTATACAGACTTCTTTATAAAGTCTAAACAAAATATAAATAAAGTCTCAAAACACAATTTTAGTTCTTCTTTTCTTTAAATGTAACAATTTCTTGAACACGTTTCAACTTTCACAAAGCATTTAAGCGATAATGAGCTTGAATTGATAGTTAGTATTCCGGCTCAAGAAGCATGTTAAGAAATAGTGATGCCAAAAACAGCATGTAGTTCCTTGCCTGTATTTTCACGCAAACGTACTCAAATGTTCGAAAGGTTGTTTCTGATCTTATTTCAATATTTATCTTTAAGGAACAGATTTCATTAAGAGAAAATATCACTATCTTTAATATTTTTGTTGTAAGAAGACTCCGAAAAAAGTTTAACTTTTACAATTTTCCGAAAATCAGAGTTTTCAGCGAATACGAGATCTGCACCATTCTCTTACACTTCCTTTACACTATCCAACAAAATACCCTGGGGCCATTTTTTTTAAATATTAAAAATGTCACAGCTTTATAAAAAGTACCTTCCAAAATTCAAATATCGATTTCAAATTCAAGATATCGCGACATCAGGCAGATCTATAGGGCAATATCAATTTTGGAGAAAATCGTCTAAACGGTTTAGCCGCAAGCGTCCTTTACAGACGGAGGGACAGACGTATGGCTTCATTTCATTTTATGGTATCAAGCGCCCACAAAATATGAATTCTGGCTACACCACGTGTTAGAGAATTATTTTCTAAATTAAACAACTGGATTTATCAACTTTTTCGTTACCAGGGTCCTATAATAAGAGTTTTTCTACCGATAATTCGCCTTCTTTCTCGCAGTAGTACATAACTTTCTCTTCACTCCGTAGCGAGATTATAAAAATATCATACGAAGCTTGATGGCATTTTGAGGAATTAGATTTCGTTTTCCAATAGAATGTTTAAGAACTATTAATAAATGATGTTTTCCTCTTCATGGTCTTAGTAGAAATCCCCTACATTCGCTCAAGCTGCGTCTACTTCATTTGACAGTAGTTTATGTGCGTCTATGGAGGCGGAAATCGCTTCGGCTCTCCAGCACTGGGTACTGGGTCTCGTGGTTGAGTACTAAAGTTAAGCGGCTTTGGACGGGGGAGCAGTTGGACGGGTGACCACCCAGAAGCACCGGCTGGTGCGAACAAACTGAGTGACAGTAGTTAATGGCGCTTTGCTGTGGAGTGGATCCCCGAGAGAGTTAAAAACCACTTTAACAAGCCAACCCCTGTGCGATCAATTACGGCCCCAGGTCCGTTCAGTCTAAAGCAGGAACGGATACTCGAAAGTCTCTGAGGTAATGTCGGATGGAGTAGGCGTTAATCACACTACTGTCACGCCGTCAAAGACAGCACATAAATAGCAAATTTCTCTCCGTTTACTAATCAACGTGCGTTCAGAATCACTTTGAAACATCAGTAGCACTTACTAGAATTCGCCTCCTGTTCGAGAATGTACACGTCACATCGTGATACACATAAATTTTGTAGGTATTATATTCCTCAATAGCACATGATGTTACAATGTTGATGTACAACCAACCATATGAAAGAAGAACTAGTGGTGCTACAACAGTAAAATCTTACTCTCATTTCTAAGATTAGCCATTTCGAAAATTCAGAGAGTTTAACGAAAATGAGAGGTGCGACATTTTAAGCGTCCTTGGCTCTATCCGTTGGCAAAAATTAAATAAAAACTTGAATAGCGTCTTAAAATAATTACATAAACATTAAGGCGAAATTAGGTAAAAACTATTCGTTTATTCAAAGATATATACTTCATGACTTTATTTTAAGATATATTTTTCTTAACAGATTTTATTTAACAAAAGATCTCTATCATCGATTTCGTACGTTTGCAATATATGCTGAAATATATGTTATTGCAGTAAATGTTACTCTTTTTCTCTCTCTCTCTCTCTCTCTCTCTCTCTCTCTCTCTCTCTCTCTCTCGAGAGAGAGAGAGAGAGAGGGAGAGAGAGAGAGAGAGAGAAGGAAATTGGAGCAGTTTTTGAGAAATTATTAAAGAATGCCAGTATTTAACGTCAAATTTCCCGAATTCTCCTCCCATTTTCGAAAAATTTGATTGATTGATAAAACATTCCGTGTGAGTCAATCGCTAAGGGCATTAAGGTTCCACAAGTGTAATGCACGTTTCCTCGCGTGGTGATGATCTCCCGCTTGCTGTCAAGACCCGGCGCCAACCTACATCGGCTCGCGGAGATTTTCTCCAATCGGATATCACACATCACTGGGGCACCGCCCCAACAGGGATACGCTCTAAGCTTCCGACTGCTCTGCCGATGTGTGACAGTGTAGTGTATGAGTGTGTGTGTGTGTGTGTGTGTGTGCGTACATAAGGTGTGAGGATAGGACAAGGAAGAGGAAAGTTGTTGAGTACAGCTCCGGCATTCCTGGTGTTGATCGGAGAATCAAATGAAAACTAGCAATAAAAGCAGTCGGTCGCTAGATTTCTCTTTCAGCAGAAGCTAAAATCGACTTAACTACATAGCTTGTGTCGAACATTCTTCCGCCGTCGGGACTCGAACACTAGGACCTTCCGGTCAGAGGTATGGCAGTGACATCAGTTGAGCAAATTTTGCCGGTACATATTTCGTTAAAAAAGTCTCTATCTTCAAGTTCTAGGCGTAAGAAGACGTTGAAAAATTGGTATATTGACTATTATTAAAAATTTAGGGATTTCATTGTAAATACCATGCACCATTCTGTTACGCGCTATTTGCAGTATCGGGGACAACGAGAATCATTTTTGAGAAAAAATAAAATGTTAAAGCTTCATGTAAATTTCCCACCAAGTTCAAAATATTCATTTCAAACTCGCTAATCGTTCAGATCTATCGCAGAATATTAATTTGCGCGAATATCGTGTGGACGATTTAGCCTCTGGCGTTGGCCAAAGACAGAGGGACGGATGAATGGACGGAGAGACGGACGGACGTTTTGCTTTTATTACGAAATGTTCAACTTCAACATGGTAGTTAGATTGACTGATTAATTAATGTTTTCCGGTGTATCAACTTCTAACGTCATTAGTTCCGTGATTGTGGTGCGTGCTTTTATCGCGGAATGTGCGCTGATCATTCCCCGCTGGATGGCGAGATCCGGTGCCCATCTACATGACGGCTAGGGGGGGTATTCCTCAACCAGGCATTTCCCACCAGCGGGGCACCGGTCCAATCGGGACAAGCTCTAAGCTCCCGACTTGTTTTCTCTACATGTGAGATAGTGTATTGCATTTAAATGCATGTAGGTTTGGAGTGAGGATAGAACAAGGAAAGGAAAAGAAAAAAGATGCACATTTCGTGCACTGTTCGTTAGAATACTGCTTCGGCATTTGCCTGGTATTGTTGATCGAAAAAAAGAAGGAAAACTACCGATCAGTGTAGACGACCGCTAGAATTCTCCTCTAGACAGTGACTGAAATCGACCCAGATACCTATCTAGTGACAAAAATCCGCTCACCATCGGGACTCGGAATTTAGGTAAATGGAGGAAAATCTGAAAAAAATAGGAACTTTTAAATTTTTTAAAATAAATAGTAATTTCAACGTAAATGTGACTTCCGATATCCTTTAACTCCTATTGTTCCTTTCAAGTAACACGGTTTTTGATTGTTCTTAGCGCACTCTCGATTCATTATATTGCATTATCAACTGGACCATTCTCAAGCTTGGGCCATATAGTTAATTCTCCGTTAGAATGCATTATTTTAATTCCGTGGCGTGTGAGACGGTGCTAAATACAGATAATCGTAACGATTTGATTGATTGATAGATTGATAACGATTGACACAGACAGACTGACGAATATTCTGTACACGTAAGCTTCCGCGACTCGAGTCGATGATTTCTTGGCTGTCTGGGTGACGCCGCATAGCGGGTTGAGAGGCCGACGTTTCGCCTGACATGTCGCAGGCTTCTTCAGGGCATAGTCAATGCCCTGAAGAAGCCTGTTTGTCAACTGTCATTGTCAATGGCCTGACGAAGCCTGCGCCATGTCATGCGAAACGTCGGCCTCTCAGCACACTACGCGGCATCACCCGGACAGCCAAGAAGTCATGACGAATATTCTGCCCTCAATCGATTTTTCGGCATCAAGGACCAACAAAACCTGGATGCTGACTACAGAGCGTAATATTTATTTATTTAGTCAAAAACTGTATGTGACGTATGGAGGAGAAAATCATCTACGCACGCTTTCTTGAGTTTCAGAAACCCTTCCCCACAATTTAACTATTAATAGTAGAAAGATGAAATAATAATAATAATAATAATAATAATAATAATAATAATAATAATAATAATAATAATAATAATAATAAATTTAAAGAAGCGGGAGATTAACTTCAAAATCTAGATATTTTTGTTTCCGAGTTATAAAAAACTTATTTGTAACGGTAAACGAACTGCAGATTAGATTTATCTGTATCTGCTAACAAATAGAAACTCACCCTAAGATCTACTACCACTACAAGCAAAAGGAAAGGTCAATAAAAGGTGCGCATAGTGAAGCTACATTTACGCCCAGAGAAAATCAAGGGGCTATCTCAGCATTTGCTCAATGGAGCAGCGAAACTGGACAAAAACCCGATCGAGATGGGGGTCATTGACCCGGAAGCTGAAGTACATTACTTGTTACAAGCATTTAAGTCTTTTTTAAAAAAAATATACAATGCAAATATAAACTAATTCATAATACTATATCATTGTTTTGTTAAAGTAAATATTTTTCTTTTTGACGATCAGTATATTCTCTAATTGTATAGATACAGTTGTGCAGCAGAAAATATTTTACTTTTAATTAAAATTCGTGTACCAATTTTAATTGTTTAATTTCATCTGGTTATGCGTTGTAAAGTAACGTACATGCATCGTGTGTGGTTTACTTGTAGTGAGCTGTTGATACTGACACTTGATGAACATGATTTGTAGGTCGAGTGTTCTAACTCTAAATATCAGTATTACATAAAATAGGTTCCCCCGTTAAGTAAGTCAGTTTTGAGAAATACTACAGATTCGTAAATAAATAGGCAAGGTAATGGTAAGATTCCAAGCTCAATGAAAAGAGGCTTGCAGGGATCACGTGGATGGCGTTTTTTCATTATTCGGATAATTTTCTTTTGCATTGTAAGTGTCTGGGCACTAAAGAATGAGCTTCCCCAGAATATTATACCATATCTCAGACGGCAATGTACATTTGCAAAATACCTGCAACAGGTTGCATGAAGGCTGACAGAATTTGAAAGAATTTTTTATGCATAACATAATGAGCTTAATTTAGTGTTTAATTCTGTTATATGTACATTCCGTTTGAGGTTTGATTGAATTGAGAGGACCAGTTTGAATGGAGCATACGATTGCCGATTTGAAACGCAAAATTGCATTGAGATAGTTTTTCCTTCGTTAACAATTAATTTTTGATTACAGAACAATTTGAAACTTCTGAAATTGTACTATTTATTTCTTTTTTTCCAAAGAACATTCGTGTCATCGGCAAACAAAACTGTTCTTCCATTTTTAATAGATCAGGGCATATCTTTTACGCACAACAGAAAGAATATTAGACCTAAGATCGAACCTTGTGGGACCCTATGTTCAATTGGCAAAGTATTGGAAAAATAAATAAATAATGTCCTTTCGAGCCAGTACGGTATTTCTACCCTTGAGATTCTTGTTTACGGTACGAGATAATACAATCTAGGGCAATACCACGAATTCCATAAGAAGATAATTTTGAGAGCAAGATGTTATGGTTAATAATGTCAAAAGCTTTCGAAGGATCTAAAAATATCCCAACGGGTTATTCATTTTGGTTCATTGATGAAGCAACATTTTTCATAAAAGAAAAAATTGCAGTTTCCGTTGATTGTGACTTTCTAAAACCATGTTGGGAGTCTGGAAACGCTTCGTTTTTTCTAAGAAAAGTTTCCATTCGCGTATACAAAAGACTCTCTAATATTTTTGAGAAAACAAACAAAAGAAAAATTGGCCGGTAATTTTGAATTTTATTGTTGTTCCATTTTTTAAAAAGTGGCTTAATTTTTGCTGTTTTGAAAATATCTGGAAATATTCCTGTGCACAAGGATGCAATGAAAATGTGAGTTAATGGGTGGATAATGGCAGGTGCACACACACAGCCCTCCGTAAGCAGGGCACATATTTGATTCCCTTGCTCTACAATAAGATCCTGCGAGGTAAAAAATAGGAATTGGGAGTGTGTTTAGATCATTATGAGATACCCATTTTTCTGTAAAGCAAAAAGAGTATGTTATATATGTTATGTAAAGAAAGAAGAGTATGATAGAGTATGTTATTTACTATAATTCTTATATCCACTTTTATTTAATGTTTTTTTATTGTTATCCGTTTTCAGCAATAGAGTTATTCGATCGAAAAATCGTCAATTTCTGGTGCACGTTTACCATACTTTTTCTTCTTATGTTGTAAGGCTAGAAAGTGCAGTAAGTGCAATATCCACTCATTTTTGCAGGTCCCAATTTTACCTAACAGACAAAACCTGTCAAGCCCCCCCACCTAGCACGAGGTACGAAGCCTTTCCAGAGATACAGTTATTACGCAAAAGAATTGAGAAACTGTACCACACCTGTGGTATTAATTTCTGTGACATACACATCGTGACATATACATCGTGTATTTAGATTTATATCAACCATATACAGTCGACTCCGGTTTTAGTGAACATGATATAGTGAACCTTCAATTATAGTGGATATAAGTCACTGGTCCCGTTTCACTTACATTACAAATAAATACACAAAATAAGAAGACTCGGATCGGTAGCTAGCGGTAGCTCAGTGCATCAACTGATGTCACTTCAGAGCTTCTGACCGAGAGGTCATAGGTTTGAGTCCTGACGACGGCAGGATTTTCGACACTAGCTTTTCAGCTAGGTCGAATTCAGTCGCTGTCTGGAGGAGAATTCTAGCGGCCAGCTGCTCTGATCGGTAGTTTTCCGTGGTTTCTCCGATCAACACCAGGCGAATACCGGAGCAGTACCCTACAAAACGGGCCACGGATCGCGAGCTATCTGTCCTTCCTCTTCCTTGTCCTATTCTCTCCCCTTAAACACCCACTTACACTAACATGCACTACACTACCACATATTCCGGGAGACCGGTCGGGACCTTAGAGCTTGTCCCGGCTGGGGCGGTGCTCCGCTGGTGGGAGAGTCCTGGTTAGGGGCAAACCCTACTAGCCGACGGTAGGTCGGCGCCGGATCTCGCCATCAAGCGGGGGAAGATCACCGCCATCTCCCGAGATAAACATGCACTACACTAACAGGAATAATGACCGAAGCAGTTGACGCGCCAGGAAACACGAAAAATCAATCAATCAATGAAGATTCGGTTGTAATGAACCGGAACTTCGGTTGTAGTGAACGTACGAAATAAATCCTGGAAATTAATTCCCTCCTGAAAAAGAACATATCGTCTCAGTGCTACAAATTCCAACGCCAGGCAGCTTGGAAGAAATATCGTCAGCCAAAGGTCAACTTTTCAACTAGGTCGAATTCAGTCGCTCTCTGGAGAAGAATTCTAGCGGCCGGCTGCTCTGATCGGTAGTTTTCCGTGGTTTCTCTGATCATCACCAGGTGAATGCCAGAGCAGTACCCTAACAAACGGGTCACGGACCGCGCGCGATCTTTCCTTCCTCTTCCTTGTCCTCCTACACACACACCTCCACACACACATTTATACGAACATATACTACAGCACTATCACATATTCCGGGAGACCGGTCGGGAGCTTAGAGCTTGTCCCGGCTGGGGAGGTTCCCTTCTGGTGGGAGAGTCCTGGTTGGGGGAAACTCCGCTAGCCGATGGTAGGTCGGCACCGGATATCGCCATCCAGCGGAGGAAAATCACCGCTATCTCCCGGGGAGGAAACATGCACTGCACTTACGGGAATAATAAACTAAGCTGTTGAGGCGCCCGGAATCACCAACCAACGAATGGTCATAATTGAAGAAATCTCCCTTCAGAGAAGGTAACGGATCTGGATTGGGGCTTTACCACTCAATTTTACTATGGAAATGGGACCTTATGCTACTCAATTTCACTATGGAAATACGGCCGTGTCCTACGTGGGTTGTAACTGGTGATTCAGTGGGCTGTAACGCTTGATTCAGTTTCAAACTTGATATTACTCGAGATTCCGCGCAGCACAGTGTGTGAGTTCTACTACGTGGGCAACTGGGAGAGCACGACTACCACTATCCCTGCAGCCTGGAGACACCCATGGCCTCACGCGGCGCGGAAAAGTGATCAGTTTCATTAGCCCCTTGCTCAATATCGCTACCAAAAGAATCTCGTATGACATTAGGCGAGTAAAAGGGCCTTCGGAGAGTGGGATAGTGTACCAACAGTGGAAGAAGCATTGTAGGGTGTGAAGACTGTATTACGATACTTATAGATAGTGGACAATGCAAAATTAAATATGGAGAGAGCACGAACTCTAGAGAGGGATCTAGAAAAATTACTAATGAAAATTATCCGAAGCAAACAACTGATAATAATTATTTTTAAAGACAAATAAAGGTACTGCAATTTTCAATCCGTGTTGTAAATATATTTTACTGTGTCTCTATATTAATAAATTGAACAATTGTGGAAGAATACTATTCAATTTTGACATCATCGGGTGTAGGGAATTTCTGACATAGCGAACCACAAATGTTAGTCCCCAAATTTCCATTGAGAAGTCTCACAGTATGATGACTTTTAAACTTGGTAAAAGGACGTTAAAATTGGTGAAAAGTCTTGCAACATTTTTATTCCCAAAGTATTCTCATTATTTTGCATATGAATGGACATGATATAATTACAGTAATTGCTAGATTATCTATCAGTCACTAGGCTCTGTCCTTTGTCTTTTTACTCGTGTGTTTACTATTTATATTTTGCAGCACCCGACAGAGCCCATTGCAATGCAAGAGATTTGTAGTACAGAATGGCTTATGCAGCAGGACAAAGGGCCTCGCACCAGACCAAGATAATAAATCTACAAGAGATATGAGCTGTGAGGTTTTTGCACGTAACTGCCTTACAGTTTGGTGCACTTTGGCTATTGTTCCAGGGACCTGTGGATTCAGTTGTAATAAATGTCTACACTTTCAGAAAAAATTTAAATATTTTTATTAAAATATAAAAGAATATATATTAATACACTTTAAAACAAAATCTAAATACACGTAAATAAAAATGCTCTAGAATAACATTGACTGTTCAACTGCGCCAAGTTCGCATAACAATTAACATAAGTAATGAAGTCCCTTGCAAAATCAAAACCAAAATAAATATTTGCACATTGGACGTTAAGAAAGTAATTTCTATCACAGTTATGTTTATCTGACACCTTAAAAATAAAGAAATATTTAAGAGTTCTCTAGAGTGCATAATAAGTCATCTATAAATTTTAATACGTCGCACACTAGTGTGGATATACGAAAATATTCTTATTATATAAAATAAGTAATGTTGCAGAAAATCGAGTTTTTGAGGCAATACACGTTTTGAGGGGTCCCTGATTGAAAAGACTTTTCTCCAAAAGTCTCTCGGTCTGCCCGTCTCTGCGTCTGCCCGTCTCTGCGTCTGCCTGTCTGCCTGTCTCTCCGTCTGCCCGTCTCTCTGTCTGCCTCCGTCTCGGTCTGCCCGTCTCTCCGACAAAAATAATTTTAATTTTTTAAAGAAAATGCCTAATAAAGAGATCAAAGGTGCCTGCAAAAGGTAATCGTAATACTCATGTGAAAGAAGGAAAAGTGCGTAGATTTCAAAAAATTATCTGTTGCAGAGAGGCAATGAGAAACTTACTATTTACTTTTATTTTTTTGGTTAGAGTACTACCTTAGTTTTTTATAGAATGTGTCTCATAAGTCATAACATTCTATAATATGCATATTTTCAGATTTTTAAACCGTGTGGATGATAGTGAAAACACTAAACACCAATATATTTGTTTAAAAATTTGAAATTCGCGCCAAAATGTGTTTGAAAAATTTCTTTACCAATGTTTAAACAATTTATATTTAAATTATTGAAAAATCTCACTCGCAAGCATGATTTTCAACTTCTTGCTGACAAATGTTTATTTTGTGTGTGGAATGTATTTATATTATCGAAATAAAATCAACAAAACTCTTTTATTTTCAGATTTATGTACTGTTCTAATACAAATCAAATTACTAATTTGTAGGTTTATTAATCATTGGCAATTAGTCAGGCATAAACAATCATTCAGTAAGGTTGTCTCCTTCAATAACTGGGATCACTCGTTCGTTTATAAATTATCTACTCAAAATATTATTTATTTATTTTTCGTTAAAAACAGTTAGAAAGTGTGTGACACGGCGAGAAGGGAAATTTTGTGCACGTTTTCGTTATTCAGTGATCCCAACACCAAGCCATATACTAGATGAATTTTGAATGTAGAAGAAAAGATTTTTTGCAAGGATTGTTAATTAAATATTCCCTTCAATGTAATAAAATCTATGGTTAAGTGTAAATCAGCTATAAAATTGGGTTCTTATCCCTCATCACGTCCTTCTTAAAGGAATCCGCATCCTGCCGCGACATAGAGAACGATAATTTGAATAACTACTGAATGAATTTCCCACTGAATTCTAGAAGACGTGCACAGATAATGGAATTACATTGATGTCCCGAAGTAATACAAGGGGCCATCTCAGCATTTGCTCAAAGGATCAGGGAAACTGGACGAAAAACCTGCTCGAATGGGGGTCATTGACCCAAAAGCTGAGTTAAAATACTTTTTACAGGTTGTTTAGGATTATAGAGTCCAAATGGTAAAAAAATATATTAAGTATCATTGTTCAAATTAATGTTACTTGCCTTTTCATACTCGATATAGTCTCTAATTCTAAGGAAACAGTTACGCAGCAGAAACGATTTTACTTGGGATTTAAACTTTTCTATGGAATTTAATCGTTGAATACCATCTGTCAAAATGTTTAAAATAATGTACATGTATTGTATGTGAATTTTTTGTTATGTGTACTTTCTCACCTGATGAATATGATTACTACGTCGAGTGTTACAGTTATAGACATCGGTGTTACAAGAATCACGTGGGTGAGATTTGCTTATTTTTCGTACAGTTTTGTTTTGTTATCTAAGAGTCTGGGAATTATAGAATATATTTCCCCAGAATATTATGCCATATCTCAAGCGAGAGTGAACATTCTCGAAATATACACGAGCAGTATGAAGGCTGACTTTTAAATAATTTTGAACGCGTAATGAACTTAATTTTGTGTTAAATTTATTTTAATTGACGTTCTATTTGAAGTTTGACTGAAATGGCTACGTTGGAGCAGCATTCCAGGGTGCAACTTTCCTTTATACATTCAGAATGGTTTCGTTTCACTCCTGATATTACGATTGAGTTTGTCACATAATCGATGTAACACCTATAAGTTTTCGAATTCCCGTGTCGTGATTGAATCTGTTTAAATAGTGGCGGAAAACAATTCCAATGACATTTTTGCGCGATTTTGAAATTTAAAACTGATAAAAAATAGTTTTAAGTTTTTTCATTATCGACCACGCTGTTTAAAAATCTGAAAAAATACATGTTATAAAATGTTAAGAGGATTCGTGGGGGAAAACTGATACAGAACTTCAACGTAATCACATCGAAAATAAATCTTTAATTTTTTATGTCTGAATTTGGCGCCAACTTTGACAAAAATACCGTCAAATTCAACTATTTTTCCCGTCTCTGCACTTTTTTCAGTCTGATACATGCAATAGAAGCTGAGAAAAAAATAAAAGTGAAAAACACGTTTTTCATTGAATCTCTGGAACAGATTGTCTTAGGAGACTGATTTTTTGGAAATCTACGGCGTGTTTTATTCTACTTTCATATGTTAATGAGTAATGCGATTATCGATTCAGTTTGGGGGAACTTTTCACCTACTTATTCGGCTATATTCTTTATTTCATTAGTCCTGGACTCAAGAAGACAAACGTACAAACTTCTGGATAATCTCGTCTCCAGTTAACAGTATCTGTCAATGTATTGGATTTTATGGATTTCTTTTGTTTCTGTTTCTTCGCTTTACCTCCTTTTTTCATCATAATTCATCTTAATTGCATTCAATTAATCTTTTTCAATGCATTTCTTATGAAAATGGTAACTCTGTTCTTTAGATCAGTTTCCGGCCGCAAAAAATCCGACACACGAAATGATAACATCACTCCCAATGAAAAGAAATTTTGTGCTGCGACGATTATCACTTAGCTGATCCACCTGTGGATTCACTAAGTCCACCACAAAAAGTCCACTGCCAAAATGTTCACAATATGTCCATTACAGTGAATGTCCTCTTCATTAATTCAATACTGTTTCGTCCAAGTTATTTATAGGTCTATTGCAGTGGCCAGTACCAAAATGTCAAGTAGCATACAATGTCCACAGTGACTGTTACTCCGCAAAATGACACGGAAAATTATGGTTTATTGAAAAAAAACTACGACAAATTTATTCACTGTTTAAATGATTACATATGAAAACCAGTAATTTAATTTCAATTTTCTTAAACCCATGGAACCCATGGATATCATGCAGTTTTATGTGGTATGAGAAGGCAAGTAGATTTTGTTTCACATGGTTGTTGTCCTTGTAATGTTAGTTTATGGTTATTATTTTTTCAATTCACGTGGTTTGTGATTTGTTTGTTTTTTCACACATGTGATTTGTATATTCTTTACTTTGGTGATTATCTACAATACTGTTTTTTAACATTTGATTTATGTTATTGAGTGGACTTTATTGTAGAATTTTCGCTGCAGGCATTTTGCTTATGGACATTATGCAGTGGACGTTATGACATGGACATTTTTGCTGCGGCCATTCCGTTTATGGGCATTATGCAGTGGACGATATGACGTAGACAGTTTTCCTGTGGACATTATGCAGCGGACATTATGGTGTGAACATTTTTGCTGTGGACTTTGTGTTAATTGGACATTGTCCTTGGGACCGATTGTCCTGGAACCGCTGCGACACACCCGTCCGATTCTATTTATTTATTTATTTTACGTCAAAAAACAGTTAAAAACTGCATATGACGTGCTATGGGGAAAAGTGAATTGTGTGCACATTTTCAAAATTCTGTGATCCCTACACTAAATCATATACTACTTAAAATTTGAATTTTGAAAGGGAGAAAAAAACTCCCATGTAGTAAAATCTATTTTCAAGGATAAATAAGCAATAAATTTTGAATTTTGAAAGGAAAAAAACCCATTAATAAAATCTATTTTAAGGATAAATAAGAATAAATTTTAATTTTAATAAAATCTATTTTGAAGGATAAATAAGCAATAAATTTTGGCACTTATTACTTCTGCCGCGACAACATGGAAACGATAATTTGAATAATTGTATTTCGCATTGAATTCTAGAAGACGTGCACAGAAAATGAAGTTATATTTACGTCCAGAAGCAAAACAAGGGGCCATCTCAGCATTTACTCAATGGATCAGGGAAACTGGACGAAAAACCAGATCGAGATGGGGCAGTGGGGCATGGGGCATGGGGCAGCCGAGAGGCAGTGATGACAATTTTATAAAAAATCATCGATGTATCGATACATCATCAAATGGTTTTCGATGTCGATGAAAACATTGACAAACACTCGATGTTTTAAATATGGTAAAACAGATGAAATTTTCCCTTCGTGTTCGTATCTTTAATTGAAGCCCTTAAATGTAATACACGTATATTTTATTGTTTGGTCACGTATAAGTAATAGTTTTATAATAATGTTTATCGAATGTAAGATGGAAACGCAAAATAAAAGACATCGTGTTTTGGTATTATACAATTTATTCACTATCATTCATAAATAATCGAAGTAAAATTGTCCTGTATCTAATATAGTGTCCATAATACGTAAATATTGGTTTGAAGTATAATCAGTCTTAATGCACTTTGCCATCTTAATTTTCTAATCCATATTTTATAGAAACAAGGTTCAAAATGCAATTTATCGATATGACCACGTACAAAATCATCGAAGAAGACAATTCTTTTTAAACATCGACGATGTAAAAATATATCGATCTAAAAAACATCGGAAACAAAACTACGATTTTAAGATACCGACGTTTCTGGTGGAAAATACGGATGTTTTAAAAACATCGATTTCTTTTGCCATCCACCAGGAACGGTAGCTCAGTGCATCAACGTATGTCACCGGGAGGTCCTAGGTTCGTGTCCTGACGGCGGCAAGATTTTCGACATTATCTTTTTAGGTAGGTCGAATTCAGTCGCTATTTTGAGAAGAATTCTAGTGGCCGACTTCTCTCATCGGTAGTTTCCTGTGGTTTCTCTGATCAACACCAGGAGAATGCTGGAGCAGTACCCTAAAAACGGGCCACAGACCACGCGCGATTTTTCCTTCCTCTTCCTTGTCGTAACCTCCCCCCTTATACACACACACACACACACACACACACACACCTACAATAGCATGCACTACACTACCACACATTCCGGGAGGCCAGTCGGGAGGTTTGAGCTTGCCCCGGCTGGGGCAGTGCCCCGCTGGTGGGAGAGTTCTGGTTAGGGAGAAACCCGCTAGCCGAAGGTACGGCGGCGCCATCAAGCGGGGATCAGATCACCGTCATCTCCCGAGAAAAAAACATGCACTGCACTTACGGGACTTATGACCTAAGCGTTGGACGCGCCCGGAATCACTAACCAACCAACCAACATTTTGTCAGTCCTTTTTTCGGGAGGAGCAGCGGGCCCACTGTTGGGAGTGAGCGCGGTCCCCTGCGGTGGATCTTTCGGGCTGCTCGCGTATTCGCTCCACGTGGCGAGAGGCTCCCTCAGCAATTGGCTGCCTTTATCTCGAGGACAAAGGTTTCCCCGACGGAGGGCGGGCGGGGGCGGGCGGGCTTCCCGTTGCGGCCGTTGTCGCACCGCGGAAGTCCTCTTTTGCCGACTGGCGCGCTGTAGCCTTTCCGTTTCTGCGGCGAGCTGCGCCGGAATGCAGGTGTGCATAGGGGGCCTTTGATGCTCCGGAAGGTGCGTATTTTATACGCCGCGTGCGCGGTTAGACGCCCGAGTTCTTCCTCGCGCCGCGAGTGAATTTGGATGGAGAGACTCCGCGTGCGTGGGCGGAGTTCTTCCATAGAGTCGAGTTATAATGTGAGACGTACAGTGTGTCAAAGCGTTGCATTAGCCATGCACCGCATGCCGAGCGCACGTTGAATATTTTCAGATTGGAACTGAAAGAACTATTAGAGTGTAGAATAGCGGAAGAATACTAAGCTTCAAATCTACTAGTGCAGACACGCACTCAACAGATGTGAAAGCCCATTTGCCTGCCTTCAACTTCAGGAAATCTGTATTAGTCTGAACATTGGGAGTGAGTTAACGTTTGTTCCCGACATTAGGGGACGTCCATAAAATACGTAACGCAAATTTCGAGTATTTTGAACACACCCTCTACCACCTGAATCGCGGCCCAGAATGCCCTCTAAATAATTAAATAAAAAATCAATAAAAACACTCTCATTTATTACAACAATGTACATCTATTTTATTTATTTAGTTTACGCCAGAAACAGTTATAAACTGTGTGTGACCTGCTATGGGGAATTTATGAACGTTTTCAAAATGTTGTCATCTCTACCCTAAGCCATATACTTCTTGAATTGTGAATACAAAGAGAAATAAGCGTTTTTTTGCAAGGATTGTTAACGAAAGTATTCCCTCCAATGAAATAAAATATATTTTCAAAGGCAAATCAGCAATAAATTTGGGCTCTTATCCCTCATCATGTCCTTCGTCAAGGAATAATACTTCCTGCCGCCACAACATGGAGAGCAATAATTTGAATAAATATATTTCCCACTTAATTCTAGAACACGTGTACAGATATTGATGTTACATTATATATAACTCATAACTCATTATTCTTTACTTTATTCACTATAACTCATTATTCATTACATATAACAACATACATACTCATTTGTATGTATGTCTCTGGCGCTATTGGTTCGGTAGTCAGACTTCGCCGGCCAGCTACTGATGTCCCCAATGATTGGGGCTAATAGCGACATGAGGCGAACATAACATATGTTATTCGCCGTAACTAGCAAGCTCCACCTGCTTGACCTTTTCTCCGTCACATAGCTACAAAAACTGGAACGATTTTAAAGAAAAGCTGCAACTCCATTTTTGCCTTGACCGGGAATCGAACCGGGGACCACAGCACGGGAAGATAGTACGCTGCCCATGAGCCACCCCAGAGGCATCATACTCATTTGTGTCAAAGCTTAAAGCCCTAATTGTCTCCCCTATATCCAACACACAATTCACGAAAACTCAGAAAGTTCAACGAAAATGACCTGTGTCATTCTTTTATGCGTCTGAGATTACAAATTACATGACAGCCCCGAATCAATCATATGCGGTTTCGATGGTGTGACTGTTAGCGTATTGGGTTGTTACATCCAAGTTCGCGGATTTAAACCCGATCAAAGCCCTGGATTTTTAAGGGCTTAAAAATTCTTCGTACGCCTTCCATCAGAGGGGAAACAACGCCTGCTGTCCCATGTGGTATATTTACTGCTTGTACATGATCATCAAACGTAATATAAGCCTCTGGGCTAAATTAAAATCTCCTGCTTCGTCGCCCGAATAATACCTTCTTTCTCCGCTAAATGATGAAAAGAAATTTGCTTGGTCTGACGAAAGAGTAGGCCTCATGACCTGAGTCTCGCCACGTAAAATAAGGCATCATTGAATTGAATCAAAACCCCGGATCTTCAGGTTTAGGCAGATAAATAAGAGAGTACACTTTAGGAATATCCTATATATGGTTTAGGTGCTACTGTTGTTCACAAACGGACAGACGTTTAAGAAAACACTTATTCATTACCAGAGACTCCCAAAACATCTACATCAGTTAAAATCTCAGTAATGATTTTTGCAGCATTACAGTACTTTTCCAGTATCCCTGATAAACAATAACACTGCGTATGGTAACTTAAACGTACTGTAAATTGTTGAAACTATATTTTTCATTTAAAATACTCGTATAATATGGTTTCACCAGTATTTCATCACTCCATCGGCAATGTGTTTTCAGCACATGGTAGTTTTTCATTGTTATTTTACAATAACATATGCAAAAATTTTATAAATAGTAATAAAAAAATTGTCCATAAGGCAGAACGAGGGAACAGAGAGTTCCAAGAATAAAACCTGACCTTAGATTAGAATGGAAGCTGAAGAAAGAAGAGCAAGTAATGTGAACGAAAGAGACGTAGTCATATCCGCTTATTCTGGTCCATTTCATTTCCGGAAACTTCATTCTTCCTTCTGCGAACTCACAATGCGTGAAGAAGCAGTGGAAATTCCTCCTGGACCATTTCGCTCAACAATGCCACATACAGTTGAACTGGGGAAAGTAGATTATAATGACACAAATGGTGCTACAACAGCACATATTCTAGCAATATTTCTAACTTTTGCAATTTTTGAAATATCAGAGTTGAACGAAGCCTTATATTTTATTAGCCTTTATTGAATGAGTTGAACAAAGCCTTATATTTCAATCACCCTCTACACTTTCCGTGGAATAAATGAAAAGAAAAATTTGGAGCCGTTTTGAGAAAATGTGATTTTTTATTAACTCAAGCAGAAATTACGCAAAAACTACTTTTTTCAAAAAACTGTATATGATCTTTTTTAAGAGTCGATCTTTTAGAACGGATTTCATTTAAAGCAAAAATCTGTAACTTCAGTGTTGTTCTTAAGCTACATTAATTTTTTGTAGTTTTAGAAAATACAGATCGTTCGCCGGAGATGCAACCAGCACTACATCTGTATTATTCTTTGATCCAGACATAGAGAAAATTTAAAGAAAACATGTCGTGCCATTTTTGAGAACATAATGGTTCAAAAGAGTTTTAAAATTTCCTACATTTTATGAAAAATTACGCGAACATTTCTCGTATTTTCGAAAAAATTTATGTGTCCTTATTTCAAGATCAGCCTTCATGAGAAATAAAATTAGTGAGTCAATATGAATAGGAATTAAAATAATGTAAATACGTCGTGGGGGCGAGGGAGCATAGATCAAGGCAAGAGTTTAAATATCTGGGATGTTTATTATAATGGAATGGAAGTTGTACAGAAGAAATTATGAATAATATAGCAATGGTGAAGAAAGCATTCCAAAAATAAAAGTTACACAGCAAAAAGTACGACGATTAATAGAACAAACACACACTGAGGTGATTAAAGTTATGGTATGCCTCGTAATATCGTGTCGAACCTCCTTTTGCCCGGCAAAGTGCAGCAACACGTCACGGCATTGACTCAACAAGCCGTTGGTGAAATATTAAGCCATGATATCTCTAGAGCCGACCATAATTTTGTGCTCAAACCAAGTGTTTCTGTACAGGATTTTGTGCTCAAACTGATCTCTCAATTATGTCCCATACATTTTAGAAGGGATTCAATCTGGATGACTAAATCATCGACACTAATTGTCTAGAAAGTTCTTCAAACCAATCGTGAAGAATTCTAGCATTGGACATTGGACATTGGACATTGTCATCCATACAAATTCTATCATGGTTTGGGAGCATGAAGTCTATAAATGGCTGCAATGATCTCCAAGTAGCTGATCATAACCATTTCCAGTCACTGGTCGCTTCAGTTGATCCAGAGGACTCATGTAAAAACAGCCCACACCATTATGAAACGACCACCAGCTTGCACAGTGCCTTGTTGGCAATTTGGGTCCATGGCTTTGTAGGGTCTGCCCCATACTCGAACTCAAATATCAGATCTTACCAACTGAGATCGGGACTCCTCTGACGAAGCCACGGTTTTCCAGTCGTGTAGGGTCTAATCGATATGGACACGAGTCCAGAAGATGCGCTGCAGGCGATGTCGTGGTACTACTGCCAAATGTATAATTGCATATTTGTTTCTCATGAATTTCGTCACTTCAGTGTATTTACCAATTGTTTTGCTTGCAGTGTTGCTCTTTAGGAACAAAAGGCTCTCGCGTCGGTCTTGTGCCGCCATAGCCCATTAATCCGAATTTTGCCGCTAAGGGATAAGTTCGTCGTACGTCCCACAGTGAGTTCTGCTGTTATTCCATGTAGTGTTGTTTGACTGTTAGTAGTGATATCTTTACGCAAACGCTCCTGCTCTCGGTGATTAAGGAAAGGTTGTCGGCCACGGTCTTGTCAGTGATAAGAGATTGTGCGTAAAATTATGTATTCTCGGCACACTCTTGACAATGTGGATATCTGAATACTGAATTCCCAAACGATTTAGAATTAAATTGTCCCATGCGGCTAGCTCCAACCATCATTCCGCGTTCAAAGTCTGTTAATTTCCGTCGTGCTGCCATAATCACGTCAGAAATCTTTTCACATGAATCACTTGAGTACCATTAAAGCTCTACTAATGCACTGCCCTTTTATACATTTTGTACGCGTTACTACTGCCAAATGTATAATTGCATATTTGTTTCTCATGAATTTTGTCACTTTAGTGTATTTGCCAATTGTTTTGCTTGGAGTGCTGCCCTTTAGGAACAAAAATGTTGATAATTAAAAAGTGATGAGAGATTCAGACAAACTGTAGAAATTTTATTGTAGAGAAATTTATAGCATGTTCAATGAACCGAAAAGATAAGTAAATTATTAGAACTGTGAAAAAATAGAAAAGAAAACTAAAGAAAATAGTAAAGGAGAAGAAGAATAATTGAGTTAGACATTTTGGGCACAAAAATTGTTTTTGAAAAGGTAAACAGATTGAGAAAATATTTAGAGAGAAAAGGAAGAGGAAAAAGAAAATTCGTACTATTTGATGATATACGAGAAATGGGAGAAAACATAAACAAACGAAAGAAGTAGCACTGCACAGGACGTTACAAAACGCAGTCAGTATTTGTAGAAAGGAAAATCTTTAAAGAACGGAATGAGTAATTCTGAAATGGTTTGGAGCCAGCAGGAAATGTGTATTATGACACGTATATACAATATAGATTGCGGCAGTATTGTCGGCGTAGTCTGTAGACGGTATCCCGAATATTACGTAAAGACATCTCTTCTAAGCCCAAAAATAGAATTGAAAATCACATGGCGTCAGAAGAAAGCATCCCGTGCAAAGGGATTATTGACTGCCTGCAAGGAGACGGTATGTTTTCAGTTCTCACAGCAACTAAGGTCACCCGACCGGATCGAAATTTGTTCCAGCAATGCAAGTGAAAATGACGACTGAAGCACTGAAGCATGAAGCTGACAACTGAATAAATTCCATAATGAAGGAAATACTGCACATGCTATGCCATTTGTAAATGAGAGTGATACAATTGTACAGAAAATTACAACGTTCTCAATTCGTCTGGCACAAATTCCACCTCAATCGACTGGGATCGAACAAATTCCAGCTCCAGTTGAGTCAATTGAAAGGAGTCTGCACAAAGACCATCATATGATATTTAATTGTTCCGTTTCTAAAAAACACGTACAGGCATTTTGCAAGTTTGGAAATATTAATGCCTTTCTGTGAATGGCACATGTCTATCCGAATCTTTCAGACAAAAGCTCCTCGCATTGAGAGCTCCTGACAAAGAGAATAAATGGAATATGCAGGTGACATGACGATTTTACGTTTTTGAATATTAGCTTCTGAATTTTGGGTGTAGAAGGAGATAGTGCAGCACATGTTCATATTCAAGTCTTTTTACATGACGGAAGTTTCTCGTGCTTTCACAAAACCTTTCTATGAGTTGCGAGGTTCAGTGCCGTGAATTTCAATTTAAAGCACAGATCGACTTTTTTGAGAGATTGTCATTGTGCATCACTGCATGCGACATATTACTTGTTGTTAAAAGGCTATGTTATTCTTTGTTGCAGCTCCAAAGCCAAAATGGGACAGTGGGGTAATAAGAGACCGAGCTGTTGAGAATACGACACTCGTTAAAATTAGCTGCTTGCTTTAATAAAGTTTGCAATATTAAGTACAATTCAAACTTTATTCAAGCTAAAATTTTCAAGGTTGATAAATCAAAATAGTTATTTTTTATAATCAGCGCTTCGAATAATTTTTCTTTGCACGATCGAAATTGAGTTTTTGCCGAGAACGATATGTTGAGGAAATAAGCAATCAAGATCCTATAAACAATGTAAAATATTAGTATTTCTTCTACGATCATATAAAATTGCACTGGTTTCATCTCTGTACATCACGGAAAACGAAACAAAGCCCAAATTTTGCGCGGAAAGTTCTTATGGGCGCAGTGACTTTTTTTAAATGTCCTAAGGAAAGACTAATATCACACAAGCATAGCGATTCAATAATCCTAATTTTTATACTATGGCAGAAAACTGTTAGGGGAAATGTACCTAATTTGGGACCTTTTTCTTTACATTTTCAACCTCTCAATGAAGATTAAATTAACTCAAAGTACTCATTAAAACAATCTACACTCTATGAACTACCTTTGTTTAAAATTTATATTATAATCCAGATGGAGTTTATTGAGAAAAAACTGAGTGTGCAATCGATCCAAATTGGGTCACCGATTCCTTAGAATGGACTTAACCTCCTTAGATCGCATAATTATCTGAACTCAATATTTTCAACAGGCAATTGTCGAAAATTCAGAAAGACCGATGAAAATGAGACTTACACCATCCTTTTAAGCGTTCCTTGTTTTATACATATAAAAAATGTAAACAAATAATAGAATCAGTTTTTGAGAAAATGTCCTTTTTATTAATGTAATTTTAATTAACTACAACCATAAATTACCATTAGTATAATTTCCCAATTCTATTAGTATAATTTTAATAAATTACATTCAACCAGAAATTACCTCAAAAATACTAGTTTCTTTTAAAAATTGTACGTTACTTTTTTAAAGAGCTGATTTTTAAGAACTTTTTTTTCAGGGAAAATATATTCATTTTGATGTTTTGAAATAGTAACATTTTTGTAGTTTTCGAAAATTTAGAGTTTCATCGAAAATTGAACTAGTACCATTTTATTACCAACCATTGATAGATGCGATGAGAAAATTTAAAGAAATGATTTGGAGGGTTTTTTGAAATTCCAAAAAAATTTAAATCACAAATTACACAAAAATTATTCCTTTAAAAAATTGTACATATTCTTTTTTACACAGATGATTTTTTGCAACAAAAGTTACCTAACACAAAACCTCTATCTTCAATTTTGTAGTTTTGAAATGTTAACTTTTTGCAATTTTCAAAAATATACGGAGTTCATTGAAAAAGAGACTAGCATCATTTTTACCTCCCTTTGATTCTTACGAGGAATAAAATAGAGTTAAGCACATAGCCATTTTTTAGAAAATAAATTGTTTTAATAAACGGAGAATTACTTTTATTTCACTCAAAATTACGCAAAAATTACTTATTTTCGAAAAATTGTACGCGGCCTTACTTCAAAATCTGTCTTTAAAGAACTTTATCTTCAAAATTACAGTTGTACGAAGATGCCCTAAAAAATCGATATTTTGCAATTTTGGCATGATACGTGATTTAAACGAAAATGTGACCTGCAAAATTCTCTTAAGTTTTTTTACGCCATTCGAGAATAAAGTCTAATGAAAACATTTTGCCTATTTTGGGAAATTTAAAAATGTTTCTGAGGCTTCATATAAAGAACCCTAAAAAATCAAAATATCCGTTTCGAATTCAAAAAGTCCCGAGCTCCTTCTGATCGATTGTGGAATTTCAGTTTTGTAGAAAATCGACTGAACGGTTTAGGTCCTAGCGTTGATCACATGCGGACAAGTAGACGTTTTGCCACAAATCCATTTTTCTGTGTCAGTGTCCCACAAATCATATATTCTGACTACACGACATTAGAGGATGCAATTTACTACACATATGAACATGATTTATCCAATTTTCTTTATCATGGTCGAAAGATAAAAGTTTTCCTGTTGATAATTTGCCGTTTTTCCGGCGTACAATCACAAATCGTTTATGAAGTAGCGGCGAGAAAGTAAATATGTAAAATAATGCTTACCATACCCCTAAAAATAGCAGGCTCATTTAAAGCAACATTCTATGTTGGAAATTCTACAACGCATATAAGAAGCAGTTAAAGCCGTTCAGGTACTTCAAAGCAAAATTAGACTTATGTATTTATAATCTAATGAACTATATTTGAAACAGGCAGATTAAACGAAGCAAATACGTACCTTCTGTGCTGACAATGACTTGCGATATCTAGCACAGAAAGTAAGAAGAAACTCTGCGGAAACACTTCAACACTAATCCTGCACATTAAAATGAGTTCTATTTACTGAAAAATCAACTAATAAACATAAAATTTTCCACAAATATTACGGTCAAATTCTTTCGATTTAAATGCTCTCTTGCATGGAAATCCGTGTGTGATCGATATGTATCGAGAGTGCAATTTTAGCGAGTTTTCCCAATTCTGCATTTATAGGTCTCACACATTCTTGTTTCCGAGAGCTATACATTTGAAAGTGAGAAATGCAAATCTCCCCTTCTACCACATCATTGAAGATATATACTGTGAAACATGTCCGAAGGAATCACCAATGATTCAGACAAAAATCTTGGTTTATTTACTCGTAGTTGACCGCCTAATAAAATTGGTATTATCAGTCATGTCGCTGGAAGAATACAAAAAGTCTAAGTAAATACAAAGTAAATAAACAGAGGTTGTCTGGTATCAAATCTATATTTCGTCTTAAGATCTTTTCGATCGCGTAGCGATCATCGTCAGAGCTGGAAATACATTAATAGATATAATTATACATTAAACCAAATTGTCTACAAATTAATATATAAAAGAAGTGTGCAGATGCGTAAGCAAACTGGATCGGTCGTACCTTGCAGCTGCTGGGCGGAAAACGAAGTTCTGCGGATTTTTGAAATAGCGGCTCGCTTAAGAAGGCTGGGCGGCGGTCATTTTGTAGACAATTTGGTTTAATGTATAATTATATCTATTAATGTATTTCCAGCTCTGACGATGATCGCTACGCGATCGAAAAGATCTTAAGAAGAAATATAGATTTGATACCAGACAACCTCTGTTTATTTACTTTGAATTAATAAGGTATCTACATCACCAACAGTCTAATTAATACAAAAAGTCTGTCTGGACTGCCACAATAGTCACTGTCGGGGCTAAGGTCAATCAGCGGCGTCCCGGCCTTGCAGACATGGGTTAAATGTATGTGTGGTAAACACAGACATCCCTACGTGGTATTCTGATTTTCTTAACCTCAGAATTGTGCTTCTCATTGTCTCAAAGTCATAGTTTGTTGGAAACCAAATTTAGAACCATTAAAAGTCAAACGTCCTGGAACTTAGCAGAATTATTTCATCAAGCAATTTTTTTAAAACTGTATAGCTCATAATTTGCCGCTTTTGTTGCCGTACTTAAGATGTGAAAACACATTTTCCACAAGTCATGTTCCCCAAAAATCGGTGCTTATACTAACTTCCAATGGAAGTTAGTAGGACTATCTATAAATGCAACTATACCCACAAAACTGTACTCCAAGTATGTCTATTTTAATTTACAAGCGATTTCTGAAGAATTGGAATTGATATCTTTACACTTTCAAAAAATGTTTATAAAAGAAATAAGATACGTTTCTCTTCAGAGCGCCGTCAAAGAAGAAACGTTCTCTGTAAACCGAAAGAATTTATACTCTACGCCAAACTTTGCCAATCACAATTGTTAAATATAATCTGTATAAAAAACCGCGGAGCGGTTAGTTTCAATTACCCGAGTTCGAATTCCAGAAAGGTACCTCTTGGGAAGGGCATGCGGAAGGAAAAGACACCGTTTCTCCTAAACAAACTGCCTTAACAGTTCATACTCTACGCCACAATTTGCCGTAAACATGTGCTTAAATATAATCTGCATTAAAAAATAGTTACAGACCGATTAGTTTCAATTCTCGGGTTTAAATTCAGATATGTACTTCTTCGGAATCCCCTGGGCAAGGTTCCACCTAAACCATTACCCTGAACAGTTCATACTCTACGCCAAAATTTCCGGTAAACAAGTGTTAAATATAACATGTATTAAAATTTGCCGCGCACAGGTTACATTGAATTACCCAGGTTGGAATACCAGAAATGTTCCTCGTGCGAACGCTGAACAGAAGGGAAAGAAACATTTCTTCCAAAACATAGCCGGTAACAACTCATACTCTACACCATAATTTACTCAAAACTTGTAATAAATATAATCTAAAAAACATTTGCTGCGGAAGGGTAAGTTTCAATTACCTGGGGTTGAACTCCAGAAATAACCCTCGGGCAAACGCTCTGTGCAAGGAAAAGACACGTTTCTTCCAAACCGTCGCCCGCAACAATTCACACATTAGAACAAAAAATACCAAAAACAAGTACTAAATATAATCTGTACTAAAAATGGCCCCAGAGCGGTTAGTTTCAATTACTCGATTCGAATTCCAGAAATATACCTCTTCGGAGCCTCCTGCGAAAGGAAAAGACACGGTTCCTCCTAAACAATTACCGTTAACAATTCATAATCAACGCCACAATATGCAATAAAAAGTGTGAAATATAATTTGTAATAAAAAATTTGCCGCGCACGGGTTAGTTTGAATTAACCGGATTGTAGAAAAATAGAAACGTTTCTCCTACAAACTCACTGTGCAAGAAAGAAACCATTCCTTTCTAAACATCCCATAACTGTGCATACTCTACGCCAAATTTTAGCACTAATAAGCATAAAATATAATCTGTAATAAAATCGTTTGTCGCAGATGGGGTAAAATACCAGGCAATTGAAACTAACCTGTCCGCGGGAAATTTTTTTATTGCAGGTCATACTTAGAACATGTTTACGGCAAATTTTTGCGTAGAGTATGAACTCTAATGAAGGATTAGGAGGAACGGTGTCTTTTCCTTGCGGAGGGTCTTTCCCAGAGGTACCTTTCTAGAATTCATCCCCGAACTAAAAATAACCGGTTTTTGTTAATTTTTTATTGCTGATTATATTTAGCACATGTTTTTGTCAAATGTTGGTGTAGAGTATGAATTAATAAAGCTGACGGTTTTGGAAGAACGGTGTCTTTTCCTTACACAGAGCCTTCCCCCCTTCTGAAATTCCACCCGGGTAATTGATAGTAACCGTCCTGCGGTTTTTTATTAGATTATATTTAACAGTTTAAAGGGCAAATTTTGGCATAGAGTATGAATTCTTGCGGGTGATTGTTTACAGGGTATGTATCGTTTCTTCTTTGACGGCGCTCTCAAGAGAAACGTATCTTTTATTTTTTGTTTTTTGTGCTCGTTTTCCAGGGCGCAACCCCGGGTTCCATTCCCGGTCGGAGCAAAAATTAACTATGCGCTTCACTTGCCATGCCTCAGTATCCGTCGCTGTGTGACGATGAGAATAATACCCGTTCCTTTTAGAATCTAGAAGAAAGTAACGCACTCATCTTAGTGTTTCCTTGATTTATCGTTTTCTGCTGCTAAATGTTTTAAATACTTCGCCAAGAAAAGTCACTAATTCATTATCTTAGAAAATAAACAAATTTTCGTGGCAGTTCTGGGTGCGAGGTTATTTAAATTATATTTATTTCAATTCCACTGTTTCGGTTTACTTACTTAATAAATATCTACATACTATTGGTATATTCACTTACATGATGTGCTTCCGTAAAACCATTTGAGAACCCTGAATATTGCCAGAATTGAGACACACATTCCAGCCTCGATGAATCAAACAAACGAACTGGACTGGAAGATGAAATTCGCATCCTGTGGAAATTTTACAGCAGAACCGTCAGTCGGAGTTAGTGAAAGATCGTATCTACACACGCAGCGTGATTTGTAGGTCCCTGACAGACTTTATGGGGCAGAAGCACGACTTAACAAACCTTGATGAAAAATGGGGGAAGCAAATGCGTTGTAGGTACCCTATTTATTAAAAATCCTCCATTATTACATGAAAGAGAAATTAATCCACACGACAGATAAGCGTGTCTTAGAGCCACTATTTGAAGTAATCTCGCAATGCGTCCCGCCGCAGGAAGATATTAAATCAACAGCAACCTCTTACCGATATACCGACTAGTATCTATGGTTACATCTAGGTATCTCAACGGTGACAAATAAACGTGACTTTATCCTGCTGCATTACAAACGTTTCTCTCTACGACAAACGAACAGGAGAAGGTAAACATTAAAAAGTAAAATGATAGAAAACATTACGGTAATAACTCATTAAAAAGTAAAGAAATAATAAAAAAAAATATTGCACCCAAAATGTTGCGATGAACAGGGAGTGAGCCGGGTCAACGAAATCAGTTCACGTAGCATACTGTTCGCCGTTCGGGCGAACCGGCCCCCGGACCGCAACCATCGTGTTCCTTGTGCAGAGCAGAGACCGGCCGCAAGTTTACGCGCCCTAACCGGTTGGGCGCGCGAATTCCCGACGTGCCTCCGCCAACGGCCGAGGCCTCTGCCCGCGACTTGGCGGACGCCAAGTTCGCCGAATGGTTGCCGGTCGAGAACGCACGACTCGCTGGCATTGGCGGTCGCTGGCGGTCGCTGGCAGGCGCTCGCACGGGGGCGAGCAGCGCTCGGGGAGGGGGTGGCCGCCGAGGAACACTGCGGTGGGCGGAGGGAATGTCTCCGACCGCAACAAGTTTACGACGGTTACTCAACACTGAAGGAGCTCTTCCTTGAAAGAGGCGTTTATAGCGCGTCTTTTATTTACGGGGAAATACTCCACAAAGGGAAGTCATAAAATGGGTCAGGGTAAGCGAAATAAGGAATTGGATGGGGAGTATTTTGAGAAGAAAAGATAAGGAGAGTAAGAAGGATTGGAACATTTTTGCATTATTGGGAATTAAATGCACTAACGAAATATTTTTATATGAGAATATGAAATTTAATTCCTTTGATTATATCACACTATCAGTACTTAACAATTGACGACACAATGAAGTGTATAAATTAGGTTTTTTATATATAGTTCAAGCCACCCCGTTCCTAATAGAGGGTAGGAGGTATAGGGCAGAACGCAGGTTTTCGTAAATACCCAACGGACGCCTAAAGAAAGTTGTAAATCTTACAGCGAACGAGCATAGAGATTTAGTTCTTAGGGTTCCATCACTTTTGTTGGTGACATTTTTATAAGAATGTCATTTCCAAGTGCATAACACAGAAAGTTTACTATATAATAAAAACATATTTCAATTTTTTTATATTTTGTTTTCAGTATACAACTAGGATAGCTCGAAAGATACGCAAAACTAAATTTCAGTATTATTCTAATGAAGGTTATAAGGTTACTCAACACATTTTCTGAGAATAAAAAGCCGAGATACAAGAACCAGAGTACATTGCACATTACCCCAAAGAGTTTGATAAGAAGATGGCACCCATCAAATAACTCACCATTATTTTAATTGAAAACGAATTTATTTTTTTGCACACATTTTTGTTGTAGTCTTCAAACAAATAGTTAGTAATAGCCCATATATCACCAGTCACCACCACCGGAGACGTCACGGAATAAATAGAACTATTAGTCAAAATCCCCCCTTCAGCCATACTAATAATAGATAATGATAAGTATGCTTGTCCATGGATAGCCACGTGAGCATCCAGTAAATAGTTTTGTGTGGCAATCGACGAAATTGAACCAAAGGGATCTGTATTAAATTTTGCTCCAATGGTCATTTATCAACCAACAAAATTCTTCCTACTGATTGCCAGCAATGATACTGGGATATCTACGTATGTCATAATGCTATAAATCATATTATTCTATATTGATCCTAGTCGCCCCTTTGTAAATTTTAAAAGTAATAATAGATTTCGATTGTATGGAAAAAAGAATAACTGAAACCAAACGTCGAACGGCCAAACACAGAACGTTACTTCATATAGTGTGGCGTCGTGGCAACGCTTTCGAGCCAGTCGGGACGGAGGAAACCGTTGTACCTGCCCTCTTGAGCCAGACGCTCCCAGGGATGGAGGCGGTTAGTCTTAACATCCTAGATTTGTGTGCCTGCGCCGTGGAGGTGACGCCGGGGGCGCACCTGCGCTGAATAGATGAAACGCCAGGGGGAGGGGGCGTCAGGAAAAGTCCGCTCTAAAATAACCTACTGAGAAAGGTTAGTGGTGAGTCTGGGAGGATTTTGCAAGACCTCTGGAGAAGGCTGGAAGCGCCGAAGGGTGGGGCGAGCCCTCACACAGCTGGTCTGCGCCCATGCGGGATATGTTCAGAGTCGAAAGAGGGATATCTACGTGTCATAATGCTGTAAATCGTATTATTCTATATTGATCCTAGTCTCCCCTTTGATGATATCTCCTGTGCTCTCAAGTACGCGGTTTTCCAGGCAGAGACCGGTTCGGAGTCAAGCCGTGTAATAAGAGTGGTTACAAGGGACTCGCGTCCGATAGCATCGCACACGCGTTGCTCACCTGCGTTAGAGCAGCGGCACCCAGTTGTAGGCTTAGGGACGATCGCTGGTTTTTCGCGGCTAAGGGGAAGGAAACGGTTACCGGAGATTTTTTCAATGTTTGTGTATTGAACAGTATATATATATATATATATATATATATATATACAAGTTATTTATATATATTTATATTATTATATTTACATTTATATTATATTATTTTATATATATATAAATTTATATATATATATATATATATATATATATATATATATATATATATATATATATATATATATTGAAACGCACCGCGTTTCCACCCACAGAAACGGCGAGGCATCAAGCAAGAACACGGCAGAACGGTTGCAAGAGGGCACTCGCTAGCCAAGAAAAACGGTTACGAGCGGCGAAGGGTGGTCGGTTGGCCCAGAGCGTGGGAACGACGCCGCGAGGAACGGTTACAAATCAAAAGAACTTGCGTAGGAAGGACGTATCTGGAGCTGCTATGCGGTCGAAAAGCAAAAAAGTATCGCGAACGAACGAGTGCAGAAAGATTAATTGACGGACAATTTGTGCTTGATAACCATCAATAGTCGATCGGACATATTGCCAGAGTGATAGCTGATATCAGGAGTACCACAAATCAAAAGAACTTGCGTGCAGAGGAGTACAACCCGAGAGTCCCCGAAGCCGCCGACGCTCGTAGGGGAAGAAGTAACGGTAAATATTTCTTCGGTCGATATAAGATCGAGAGACTAACAGTGATTCTGGGTGATATAAAAGAAAAGGGTAAAGACCACCATAGATATTGTATCATTAGTGATTTGTATAGAATTAATAAATAGTTCAGTTTACTTTGTTCACGGAACAGTGGTGTTTGATTAATAACCCCGAGCCCATTCACGAGAAAGAACACCTGTCCCTTACAAATAAATTTACTGCGGACAAGCCTGGCCTACCGGTACGTCACAGTTGGCGCCCGAACAGTATGGACTCATGTATTTAAGAAATGTGGCTCAGGGGGATTAATTTAATAAGGGGTATTTACATAGTGTTGCAATAAATTGAAGACAGTACCGATAATTCATATAATTGGAGGGGAATAAAACTAATGACTCTTGAATTAACAAACTTGTGTAATATTTTAAGAAACATAACAGTTTGAACAGGAAATATTGAAATAAAACAGTGTGCATGTGCAGTTGCTTACTGGGAAAAGTAGTAGAAATTTATTATTGTCATTTATGTAAAGGTAAATACTGTTGAGGAAATATAAAGCAATTATAGAAATATTGACAGGCAATGGTAATTGTGAATGTAAATGTTATTTAGTTAAATATGTGGTCAGTCAATCCAGAAAACAGTATGCAGAGTACCTATTATGTATGTGTAAAGAGAAAACAGTGTGTATAAATATTGTGTTTGTTAGAATAATTATTTGTGTACATGATAACATACCATAGTTAAGTGAATTGTTTCTCAATATTGGATAAAGCAAGGAAATTAGTAGAATTTGTAGGAAAGTGTAATGAATACAAGAGAAGTTAATGTCATTTTGGTGTAAATTGTATATGCTAATTATTTTGAGCATATGGGCATGAATCTTACAAGATAACTGTCACAATCATCTAAAAGGAGTATAGCCCAGGTGTGGAGGGGCATTGTTTATTAGCAGTGAATGGAAAGTAATTAATAGTGAACGGAATTAATATTGATTTGTTGGAATGTTGGGGGTAGTGTTTGAAAACTGCATACAGTATATTTTTTGTGTCATTATTGAGGGAAGCTGTAGGAGTGTGTGAAATGAGACTGTGGATTATTGTTGTAATTTGAATTGAAGTTGTGTATGCCAATGTTTTCAGGAATTTTCCAGAAGTGTTATTTGTATTATTTTGATATGTGATGTGTTTTATGAAGGGTATTTTTGTGTAGTGAATTTATGTGCATAGGTGATGTTAACATTTGTTTGCAGAGAGTGGATATTTGTATGTCATATGTGGTAACTGTATAATGAAAATTGGGTTGGTCATAGTAGACTATACAATTGTGGTTTTCATGCAAAATTTAAAACGAATAGTGTATTCAGCTAATGCCTAGAATCACTGATAGGTCATTGTTTCAATACAATTACTTGGGAATTAGATTAATTAAATTGGGGAACAGTTGCAGTAGTATTGCGAGCGTAGACGAGCTGAGGGCGGCATTGCAAGCGCGGAAGCAGTACAAGCGATTGAGAGAATGAGTGAACGATACGAAGCAGCTGAAAACAAGAAATTAGATTGCGACAGCAAAATGGAGGCTCAAAAGGCAACGTTAGAACGGAATAAGAAGATAGAGTGTGTAAAAGACTCGGATGAAGGAATCGGCGGAAGTACGTTCCTGGATAGTAGGAGTCCTGGAGTTGGAAGTAAATTAGAGGACACGTCGGGCGATTGTTTTGATGAAGAGGTAAAAGTCACATCAACGCCGATGAACCAGGTAGCAGGGAACCCAAGTCAGGAACACCAAGCAAAGATATCATCAGATTTGATGTTAATAATGAAAATGATTAACGACCGACTTGATAAAACGGCAGAGGAACAAGAGAAAAGATCCGAAAAGCAGCTTCAGGCGATTAAACGAATTGAGAAATCGGAAGAACAGGATAGAAAGGCGAAACAACAAATTACGATGATTGAAGAACAAAAGAAGGCATTCGAGGAACAGAACGGAAAGTTAATGGAGGAAATTAAAAAACAAATAGGACCTATTAACAAGCAAATCGAGGAAACCCAGCAGAAAATGAAGAAGATAGCGGAACAGGTCGAGATTCGAAACCAATCCATCGCCAGTAAGTTTGTAGAGCAGGATCAGAAGATAGAATCCCAGATTGACAAATTGGGCGGGGAATTGAAAACCGACCTACGTCAACAACTTGAGGAGAAGATTACCGCACAAAGCAAGGAGGTGCGCAAAAGGGAAGAAGACACCAAAATGATGCAGCAATTAATTAAAGAAGAAATAAAGGGAGATATACGAATGTGCGAAGAAAGAGTATCATCCTGCAATCCGATGTGGAGCTAATCAAAGAATGCCGGACGACGCCGATCCGTGCGGGCGGAATACCCACTTTTACGCCTCCGAAATCATTGAAGTTCTCGGGAGATGATCGAGAAAACCCATGCGCATTCATGCGAGCAGCGGAACGACACCTAGCCGTGATCAACACATCGGAAAGATGCAAGGTCCAGTTTTTGTATTTGATGTTGGAGGGGAATGCCCGGACGTGGGCCGACACTTTTGATGTATTTCCGGGGACGCTGAAGGAATTTCAAGACCGATTCTATGAGCGGTATTGGAACGATGAGATTCAAATGAATGTGAAGTTCAATCTAATAAATGGTTATTATACTCAGTCGATGGGAACTCTGCGGGAATATGCGACGCAACGTGTTGAGAGTTGTAGGACACTACGTCCCCCAATGAGTGATCAAGAAATTATGTGTTTATTGACACGTCAGTTTCCCGTGTCGATCCAAAATAATTTGCGAAGTTCGAACCATACCAATTTAGAGAGCTTTATGAACGCATTAGGAGGATATGATTTAACATTTGCCAATACCCCGAAGAACAAGAGGGAAGGAAACGTGAACGCGGTAAGAACGGAACCAGTCAATAGACAAGGGAATGGTGGTGGGGCAGGCAACCAGTGGACGCGACACGAGACAGGAAGCCGGTGGCAATCGGAACCGAGTAACCGAAGACCGGAGTGGGGTGGACAAGACCCAAACCGTCGAGAAGAAGAGAGAGGAACGAACCGAGGTGCGCCCAATCAATCAACACGGCCTGGTCCAAGTGGAGGACAGGGAACATCTTTAAACAGATAGAGTCCGTGATGACAGGCGACCCCATGACGGACACAAGGGAAGAAGAGCTGAATGTGGTCCCTATCAATACGATTCAGTCGGTATCCTATGAATCACAACCGTGGCAGAGAAAAAAAGTTCGGAAGTTCGGATGAGAAAATGTCCCACGATCAAAGTAGAATGCGAAGGGGTGGTAACGGAAGCACTGGTTGATACTGGATGTACTACAACAGTTATATCAGAGGAATTTATAATGAGTTGATTGCGAAAGGAAAGCAGTAATGTGCTTGCCCATGAATAGGGCGTACGTGATAGGAGCCACTCAGAAGAAGTCAAGCCCTATCACGAAACAAATAATGTTTAATGCTGAAATTGGCGATCAGAAGTACGAAGTGGTAGCTCTAGTAGTAAAGAAGTTGTTGTATATGATGATTATAGGGACAGATTTTTTATCCGAACGACGCGCGATTATTGATCTTGACCACGGAGTTGTAGAACTAGGAAGCCAGAGAATCGAGATGGACATGGGAATGGGAGAGGAATTAGAAATATGTACGGGCGTGTTATCGGAGGAGGGATAGAGAAAGATTGAAACAACAGGTTGACCAGATAGAAGTATTGAAGCCCAGCAGAAAACTAGAAAACTGAGGCTGTTAGACCTACTGATAGAAAACAAAAGGGTATTTCAGAAGAATCGGGCACCGATCAAGGGATTTGAATTCCGTATACAACTTACAGATTACACTCCCTTTAGGCAGCGAAACTACCCGATACCGGTAGTATTGAAGCAAGAAGTAGCAGAGTTGCTGGCATCCATGGTGAGCGACGGCATTATCAAGAAAGCAAAGACGTCGTACACGAATCCCATTGTAATCGTAAAGAAGAAGGACCGAGGATTACGATTATGCTTAGATGCTCGGCGGTTAAATGCAGTGACGCTCCCATTTAGGGATGCACCCCTGTCAGTGGAAGAAGCATTACAAAGATTTGGGTGTAGTATGATCTTTTCGAGTACAGATTTCAGTAAGGCTTATTGGCAAATGCAGGTTGCTGAAGAAGACCAGAAATATCGGGTTTTCATTCGAGGAATATGCTATGTGTTTTGTAGAGTACCGTTTGGGCTACGGAATAGCGGAGCGGCACTGATTCAGTGCGTAGATCAAATATTACAAGGAAAGATGCAGAACCGAGTCACAACGTACGTGGATGATATTGTCCTGCAGGCAAAATCCATCGAGCAACACTTCCAAGATTTGCAAGAACTGCACCAGATTCTACAAGAGAATAACCTGGTGTTAAATCTGAAGAAATCAACGTGGTTCACCAAGAAGATTGAATTCCTTGGGTACGTCATATCAACCGAAGGGATAAGCATTAGACCAGAACCGCTGAAGAAATCCGAAACTTACCGCCACCGAGAACGAATAAGCAAGTGCGCAGGTTCACTGGCACATGCAATTATTACTCGAGATTTTGTCCAAAATTTGCGGACGTTATGTATCCGTTCTCCCAACTGCTAAAAAAGGGTCAAAATGGAAATGGGATGACGCCTACCAGGAGGCATTTGATAGAGTAAAAGACATGTTTTATAACAGCTGCTGTATAGCCCACCCCGATTTTTCAAAAGCATGTATCGTCCAAACTGACAGCAGCGACTTTGGGATTGGGGCGATGCTGTACCAAGTTATCGATGGCCAAGAGAAAATCGTGTCTATTATAAGCCGAACCCTGAAGGGACCCGAGTTACGATTTTCGGCGACGGAAAAGGAAGCCAACGCTATAGTGTGGGCAATATCCAAATTTAAGCCGTATTTGAAAGGACGACATTTCAAAGTACGTACTGACCATCAAGCATTAACGTTTTTGAGTAGATGCCACTTACAAAACGATCGGCTACATCGATGGGTGATGGCATTGCAAGAGTACTCATTCGATATAGAACATTGCAAAGGAACTAATAACCATTTGCCGGACTTATTAAGCCGCAAAGAGCCAGGTAGGGAAGCCAGATACACCAATGCGAGAGAATTTCAGGTAATGGTGATCGATTTGGGCATATCAAGATCACCGTTATTTGATTGGAAAGACTTAGTAACATTACAAGAAAGGGATGATGAAATCTACAAGGTGAAGAGACACACAGAGAGTACAAATAAATTTACTGCGGACAAGCCGGCCTACCCGGTACGTCACATATATATATATATATATATATATATATATATATATATATATATATATATATATATATATATATCTTGTGTTCTTTCTCGTGAATGGGCTCGGGGTTACTTCTTCCCCTACGAGCGTCGGCGGCTTCGGGGACTCTCGGGTTGTACTCCTCTGCACGCAAGTTCTTTTGATTTGTGGTACTCCTGATATCAGCTATCACTCTGGCAATATGTCCGATCGACTATTGATGGTTATCAAGCACAAATTGTCCGTCAATTAATCTTTCTGCACTCGTTCGTTCGCGATACTTTTGTGCTTTTCGACCGCGGAGCAGCTCCAGATACGTCCTTCCTCGCCGGCGGCCAGCCAGACACTGCCTCCTCGCGGCGTCGTTCCCACGCTCTGGGCCAACCGACCACCCTTCGCCGCTCGTAACCGTTTTTCTTGGCTAGCGAGTGCCCTCTTGCAACCGTTCTGCCGTGTTCTTACTTGATGTCTCGCCGTTTCTTTGGGTGGAAACGCGGTGCGTTTCAATATATTCTCTCAGAAATAGTTGTGTGTGTTCATGAATTTCAGTACATTACAATAGATTTTGCTCCCAGTCAGGGAGCGGATTTACCCAGAAAAGCTAAACCTACAAAAAAGTCACAAAGTTTGCGAATGTTTCAAAGTGTGACCATCCGTTCACAATCAGGCAATGCGTGTCACATCCTTCGCCTGTGTCCAGAGGTGTGTTTAAACGAGTTTGAACGCGCGCCCAAAAACAAAAGAGGTAGAGCAAAAATGCAATGGGAGAGCTCGCTAATGTAGCAGAAATGTGTAGACAAAAATGCATTGCAACAATCTTTCGCAAGCGAACCGTCGACCAGACAAGACCGAACTATGTGAGAGCACCGTTACGATCATTCCTTTCCAAATAGCGCCAGAAAAACTTTTCAGAGAAGACAATAGAAGAGGTAAACTGTTTATTTTATATGCAATATGACTAATTGTGAATATAATCAAAAATAGTATTTGCATATATTATTGAGAGCACAGACGTGAGGAGTTCGTACGAGTTTCACAGACGATAGCTGATACACGAATGTCTCTTTATCTTTTCCAGTTTCTTTCTCTCTTTGTCTTGGCGTTCTGTTCCGTTACTACATTGCTGTCACAAGGGATTTCATTGCATCTGGGTAAATTTCTTGGACGAATCCCCACCCCAGCGAACGCGCGACGGCCCGGCTACACGTCATAACGGACAGGTGCCGACCCTTGAAGGTCAAAAGACACCGCGGAGCTGCTGGGTGACGACGCGATGCCGTTCCAGCTAGACGACCCCGTAGGAAAAATATGTATATTGTCAAGTAAGAACGTTCCAGATGGAATAATTTTATTTGGACTTTTGATCAGAGTTTCCGTAGGGCAGGAACAAACTTAAGGAAATTCGATATCACGTGTGGAGAACTTTTAAAACATTGTTCTGAATCAAGAATCAATCATTCCTAAATGTTAATTTTTGAAAAATTATACCAAAACATTTAATTTGTTTAAAGTAAAACAAGAAGTTCATAAGTGTATTTGGAAATCAATGTAAATAGGTTCAGAGGAGAGTAACTAGTATAGCGTATCAATGACGTCAAATGATTTTGTGCAATCTAAAAATATTCCGATGGGAGCGTCATTTCTATCCATTGATGAAACGACATCTTTAAAAAAGAAAATACGGCTGTTTACTTAAATTTTAATTTTCACTTCAGTTACACAAAAAACACAATCTTGAAAATCGAAGTTCAAAACTGATATGAGCGTTAAATATTATTATTGAAGAAAGATATCCGACCATCTAAGTAAATTGAAGAATATTCGGGATCATGGGATTTAGTGCCAGTTAAATTTACAAAGTAAAACCATTTCAGTTTGCCGACATTCCAGAACATTTAATTTCATCTTTAGAGCTTATAATGCAAACAAAAACAATATTGTTATGTTGAACTAAGCAATAATAGGGAATGTATAATAATCTATGCATTTAAGTATGTATTTATTTGTTATTTTACGACTGCATTAATCCGACTTAGGCCAGCTTGCTGAATTCCCAGACCTGGGCTTTGTTTTCATTTATTTTCCACGCCTGGGGTTAAGGGAGACATGTGGCGAGCATGATGTATCACTTTTATTGTATCCTGCATACTGGGACTGGCTAAATATTTATTTCGTCACACAGCAATAAAAACTGAAACAATTGTACTAGAAAGTTCAGCTCTACTTTTGCCCCGACGGGAAGCGAATCCGGGATCACACCACAGAAAGCTATCATGCTGTCTTCCAGCCATGTAAAAGACATTAATAAACAAAGTATTTGTTTAAATATTATTGTTTAGTCCTACAACCTAAACTGGGTGTCCAGCGAATATACTGTATTTCATGCTATGAATGCGAATTTATAGATGTATTTACGGAAAATATTTAATTCATATTGTAGAAAATTATAAAACTAAGGTGTTACAACAGCACGTGCATTTTTTCTTGATCTTTCTACAGCACTTCGTACATTATATCTAATTATTCCGCTATATTATATAACCACATAAAGTTTTTTCAACCCGCTAAAGTTTCTTTCCGCACACTGGCCGATTTCTTTCCGCAACTCAGATCATCAGGTTTAACTAGCCGTTTCACATACCACTACGTAAATAAAGCGCCTGGAGGGTCGAACTTGGGCCGACGCTAAAAAAATGTAATTGCCTCAAAATCCAAAATTTTTCCAACACCTAATTTTTGCAATTTTCAAAAATACGAAGACCTCGCCGAAAATGGGACTTGCATCATATTTTTGCCATACGTTGTTAAATACGAGGGAAAATTTAACGAACAAATTTGATGAAGTTTTTGAGAAAATATTTCGTTTTAAAAATTGCTTGAATTTCAGACACAAATTATGCAAAATCTATTGTTTTTTTAATAATTGCACCACACCATTTTTTAAGAGTTGACTTTGAGGAACGGACATTGTTTAAGGCAATAATCGCTATCTTCAATTTTGTAGTTTTGAAATGTTAACTTTTTGTAATTTTGGAATAAAACTGAGAATTCACCGAAAATTGAACCAGCACCAATTTCTTAAAAGTCCCTCGATGCATACGAAGAGAAAATTTAAAGAAAGCAAATGCAGTGATTATTGAGAAAAAAATTGTTTAAAAAAATAAAAATTGCATCGTGCATAATTACACGAAAAAACTAATATTTTAGAAAAATTGAATATCACCTTATTTCAGGGTATGTCTTTAAAGAACAGTTTTCATGAAAAAAAAACCTCAATATTGTAGTTGTAGGAAGACCCAAAAAATTGTTCTCATTAATTTTTGAAAAATAAGGGATTTCAACGAACATGAGACATGCACTATTCCCTTAAGCGTTCTTCACGCTATAAGAAGACATAATTAAATCAAAACATTTTGTGCCATTTTTGAGAATATTTTTGAGGCTTCATATAAATTCCCCTCAAAAAACATGTTTAAAACACCCAAAGCCGCCAGTTCGTTTAGATTGATCTGAGAATATCAATTTTGGAGAAAGTCAGTTGAGAGGTATAGGGGCTAGCGTTGACCACAGACGGACAGACGTTTTGCCGTGATGCGGCTTTTCGATAACTAGGAATCCCAAAAATGTGGTTTCTGGCTACACCATGTGATGGAGGAAGTAATTTATTATATATAGGAACAGGATCTTTTTCGTAAGGGGGGTCTAAGAAGAGGGTCGCTTTTCTTTTCAATTTCGCCGTTTTCCGGCACCCAGTTGGTACTTTCTCTTATTACATTCGGAAGGCGAGAAAGTAAATATTAATCTTGAATAATGTAGTTGTAGGAAGACTTTAAAAAATTTTAAGCTTTAGCAATTATTTAAGATTCATAGATTTTAATGTAAATCAGACTTGTACACGTAAGCTTCCGCGGCTCGAGTAAATGACTTCTTGGCTGTCCGGGTGACGTCGCGTAGTGTGCTGAGCGGCCGACGTTTCGCCTGTCATGTCAGGCTTCCTCAGGGCAGTGACGACGCGTTGCTGCGTGTGGGGGCGCCAGTGGGGAAGGTGCGCCATGATTGGCGGAGGGGTCCCTCTGATAGGCCGTCCTCGTGGTCGGACGGTGTGGGGCAGCTCCCTCGCAGTCTTGGATTGGTGGTAGTAGGGATTTCCAGGCCGGGTTAAGGTTGAAGCAGGCGTTTGCGTTGATGTTGTGCGGCCGTCTATTAATTTCCAGAGCCTGTTTGATGCGTCTAGGCCAGAAGCGGTTTTCCTTGTGCAGGAGCCGAGTCTTGTCAAAATCGATGGCATGTCCCGAAACCTCCGAGTGGTGCGTTATAGCCGAACGAAATCAGACATAAATCTTTTCTATTAGCGTACAGTGCTCTATTCGCCAAAACAAAATATATTTAAGATAAATCTTGAGAAATATTTGAGAATGTCTCTAGTTTTTTCCAAAATAGCCACAAAAATCAAGGTATCTACTTCGAATTTAAGATATCATCCAGATCAATAAAGGAATATCAATACATATGAAAAAAATTTCCCAAGGTTATCGCTAGACTTGTTCACAAACAGACGTACAGACGAACTATTACAGTAAACAATTTTTTTTATATGCAAGTCTCACAAAACGTCTATTCTCACTTCACAATATTTTGGAGAAAGTAGTGTACTTCATATAATAGCAAGAGCGATTTAAAAATAATCCTTGTAATCATTGTTCTAACTGAACAGAAGAGGCAAACCTCTATTTTGCGAAACGTTTTTGAATAAGTGTAAAAACCAAAATAACATCAAAATCGGATTTCACTCTGATGTGCATTATCCAAAAAGATCGTCCGTATATTGAGAATATGTCGTGGTTTTCAGTAATTTAACTTTTACTGAAATAATTGATTAAATATTTCCTATTTTTTAGCAAGATTAAGCGAAACATTTTCGAAAAAAATAACGGACTTATTTTGTAATCTATCTTTAAAGTACGGGTTTCATTGGGGAGTAATTCTCTACCTTCACTATTGTAGCTGCAGGAAACGCCAAAAAATGAAATTTTGCAATTTTCGAAAATTCATATTTCAAAGAAATCTGGGCCATTTTTAAGCGTAAAGCGTCCTTTGCTCTCTCCGAAAAAAAATAATCCAAAAATGTTCAATAATTGTTCAGAAAAATTTGAATGAGTTATGGTTTAATGTAAAGTACCCCCAAAATCTAAATTTCAGTTTAAAGTTCTCGGAGCCTTCTAAACAAATAAATATTAATTAAATTATTGTGATGATGTGTTGCAAATTACCTTTTAAACACTAATCTCACGGTTATTTGATCAATCTTAGGGGAACGTTTTCAGCTTCTTAAGATATAACTTAAGTTGAAAAATATTTTTAATTCTTCGGTAAGCGCGTGAAGTACATGTTCACTTTATAAAATTTTAACTCAATGCTGGTCCTCAGCAATGTTTTTTGTGTAAACGCGTTCAGTACCTCAGCATAAAGTCCTTGACGTCAAAAACCGGTAGACTCACCAAATCGGCTTATCTTTTTTCTTAGAAATATTCTTTTATTTTCTGAAACTAGTGTTCTTGGAATTTTCTAAGTGGACTTTGAGAATTATGATCTTACACATTTTAATACTTGGACGCAAGCGCTTGAAGCTAATTATAAAATTTATAGTATGAGTATTTTTTTAAATATATTACCTGGATGAAACTTTCTACGCGAAATCATGGATTATTATTTCTCGTATAGAAGAGAAGTATCAATAATTTATTGAAGAACCTTTCACAATGCTCTCCCTATCCCTTGGGAATATTGTATTTCCTACGAAAATGGCAAAGCATGTTCTCGGAATCTTGTTGGTAGGTGCCCTCTATATTCTGTACATCTTCTACGGCCATGGGCAAGCCAAGACGAATGGATTCTTGGACAAGGTTACCGCAACCATACACTGAACAGCTCTTCATAAAAATACACAGAAGAGTGTGAGTGAGTAATGTTTCAGTGCGCAACAAATACTTGGCTCATTAGCTCCGTAAGGGTTATCTCACGGGAATTGGCGGTGTTCTGCCCACGTTGGAACGTGGCTTCTGCTGCTAACGTACACGTCGGTTTACGGGGGTTGCTTCCCCTTGAGACATGCGACGCACGAGCGTTGCTGGTTGGTAGGTTGTTAGTGATTCTGGGCGCGCCAGCTGACGTCATTAGCCTCGTAATTGTAGTTCATGTGTTTTCCTCGGGAAGTGGCGGTGATCTTCCTCCGCAGGATGGCGAGATCCAGCAGTGACCTACTGTCGGCCAGCGGGGTTGCCCGCATTTAGGTATCTCCCACCAGCGGGGCATCGTCCTAGTGGAGATAAGCTCTAAGCTTCCGACCGGTCTCCCGGCATGTATAGTAGGGTAGTGTATGTTAGTGTGTGTGTGTGTGTGTGTGTGTGTGTGTGTGTGTGTAAGGGGTGAAGATAGAAGAAGGAAGAGGAAGGAAATTTCGCGCGCCGTCCGTAGCCCATTTGTTAGGGTACTTCTCCGGCATTTGCCTTGTGAGGACCGGATGGAGCACGGAAACTACCGATCAATGCAGCCGGCCTCTAGAAGTCTTTTCCAGAGATTGAACTCAATCTAGCTGACTAGTTAGTGTCGAAACTCTTGCCACTGTCGGGACTCAAACATAGGACCTCCCGGGTAGAGGCACAACAATGAAATCAATTGCACTGATCCATCTCTTCCGGTACGAACGTTGTGTTGATGTGCGATAAGTAACGGGCGTCGCAGATAACAATGTATCACATCATATGAGGAACGACCTAAGTGCTTGTGTGCCGTTTCGCATAAGATACAATATTATTCTACGACGCGCGTTACTTAACGCGCGCTACTGAACACTCGTGTCAGGGGGTACTTGAGTCCTGGTATGTCCCCCAGAGGGATACCGCCGCAGCCGGCACAAACCTTAAGATTTCTGTTGATTTCCCGACATGTGTAGTAGTGAAAAACATTTGTTATTGAGTGATGTAAAGAGAGAGGAGGCGACACAAATTAAAAAGTTTCAGATGCAGTTCGAAGTTCGTTTTATGTAAGAGTGCACAGATTGATTAATTGATTCTTGTATTGATTGTTTCTTGTTTCCGGGCGCGTAAACGCCGTAAATGTAGCTACTTATCTGTCCGGGAGACGCCGCATCCTAGGCTCAGGTGCCAAGGTTTCGGCTGCCATTCTGCGATCTTCCTCAGGGCGAAATGTCAATGAGGAAACCGGGAGCGGTGGCTCAGTGCGTCAACTGATATCACTGCAGTGCCTCTGACCGGGAGGTCCTAGGTTCGAGCCCCAAGGCGGCAGGATTTTCGACACTATCTTTCAGCTAAGTCGAATTCAGTCGCTGTCGAGATGTGTTCTAGCGGCTGGCTACTCTGATCGGTATTTTTCCGTCGTTTCCTTGATCAACCCCAGGCAAATGCTGGATCAGTACCCTAACAAACGAGCCATGGACCGCACGCGATCTTTCTTTCCTCTTCCTTGTCCTATCCTTAACTCTTACACAAAACCTTACACTAACATGCACTTCACTACCACACATACCTGGAGACGGATCGAGGTCTTAGAACTTGATCCGCCTAGGGCGGCGCCTGTCTGGTGGGAGATACCTGGTTGAGGAAAACCCGCGAGTCGATGGTAGGTCGGCGCCGGATCTCACCATCGAGTGGGGGAAGAACACAGCCACCGCACGATCAAAAGAATGCATTACACTTACGGGACTAATGTGCTTAATTGTTGACGCGCCCGAAATCACCAATCAATCAATGAATCAATGAGGAAGGTAAAAGGAAGAAGGTCTCAAAGTGGCGCTCAAAACGTTGCATAGGACGCGCCGTTTCCCGGACAACCAAGTAGCTATTGATTCCGGCCACGGAAGCCTATGCTTTTGCTGTACGGGAGTGTAACATGTAAGTGTAACTGCGTGTATAGGGTGAGGATATGGCAAGGACGAGAAAAGGAAAATCGCGCGCGGTACGTTTGTTAAGGAACCCCTCCGGCATTCTCTTTGGGTTGATAGGAGAAGACACGGAGATATACCGATCAGAGCAGACAGCTGGCAGAATTCTCCCCCAGACAGCGGCTTAATTCGAGCTAGCTGACCAGCCAGTGTCGAAAAGTCTGCCACTTAATATCCACCACTAATATCTTCCGGTCAAAGGCACTGCAGTGACATATCCTGAGCCACCTCAACCGGTGTAGTGCTACATCATCTACCTGATATTAATGGGAAAAAACATGGAAATCTACCGAACAGAGCAACCGCCTCCTGCAATTCTTCCAATCAGTGATATAATTCGATCATATAACAACACTTGCTGAAATACCCTTCGTTGCTCGGTCTTTTTTATATTTGACATTCCAATCAACTATTAGAGAAAAAAGAAAAAAATAGCTGTAGTGTATTCTCGCCCTAGAGTGCCTGCCCTGCCTAAAGCCACTTTTACCAGTCCGGCCCCGAATCTTCCCTGTTTCGTCGATTTTACTCTTGTGCGTCCTACTCAGCCAACATCACCCTGTCAGGTACTCCTGTGTTGCAACGCAAAGGTTTCGCCAGGGTATAATAAGTTTTCTAATATTACGTTATAAAAATGTATTTCCGATATACGAGCTAATTACATGTTTTTACAAACCCGCATTCTGCAAAGAAAGAGGAACAATTATTTCTTCAAAACAGATAACGAGCAGCTGCTTTTCCGTGGGCGACGACACTCGTCATCGGCATTGTTGCTTACCTTGGTTGGTAGGTTTGAGCTCACTGAGCGCGGCGATGGGCGCCATGCACGCGAGGCTGCCGCTCCAGATGACGGCGATCATGTGGTAGGCGTGCGACAGCGTCTGCCAGCGCCGGGAGCGAAGCGGGTGGCAGATGGCGTAGTACCTCTCCACGGAGATGGCCACCAGCGTCCACGCGCTCACAGCCACGGAGCACGCTGCGAACACAATGCAGGCACTGTTACCGCTTTCAAAGAGTACGTTTCAAAACTGGCTCTGGGTTTTGAAAATTATTCAATTTATATATTTAATTTATTTAATTTATTTAATTTATTTAATTTATTTAATTTATTTAATTTATTTAATTTATTTAATTTATTTAATTTATTTAATTTATTTAATTTATTTAATTTATTTAATTTATTTAATTTATTTAATTTATTTAATTTATTTTATTTATTTAATTTATTTAATTTATTTAATTTATTTAATTTATTTAATTTATTTAATTTATTTAATTTATTTAGTTTATTTAATTTATTTTATTTATTTAATCAGTGGTGAGATGAGACAAACCTGAGAATCTGTCGGTTCCCTATCCCCAACAGAAATTCTCTGTAGATTGCCATTTTGTTGTGGGATTAATCTAACTTTTTCCAGCTAGCGGTGTTCTCAAGCCTGGGCCCAGTTTCTATTTTAGACGCATGGGGTAAGGGAGATATGTGACGAGAGTGACGTTTTCGCATCGACTTACCTAGCTTACTTGGTCCGCCTTATCTTTCTTTCGTCACATAGCTGTAGAAACGGAGACGGTTTGCCGTATTTGAAAGCTACAGCTTCATTTCTGCTCCGGCCAGGAATGGAACACGGAATCTCCTACCAGTAAGCTAGCATTCTCGCCAGAAGCCACTTGAGGAGCGTATAATAGTAATAATATTAATAGTAATAATAATAACAATAATAATAATAATAATAATTATTATTATTATTATTAATATAACAACACAGGCACACAAAATTTAAAAAAAGCTGTCAGACTCAAAGACTCTGCACCAACGACTCTACGTATGCCGACGCGCTGAATCCGAATCTGAAGATAGAATTGTGCCACCACCCTCCAGTTTTGTTTTGTTTTTCAATCTTGAAAATTCACCGCGATATTGTATTTTTTTGTTTTGGGGTGTTGTTGTCAGACCCAAAGACAACACATGTTTCTCTATGTACGTTGATGTGCTGAAAAAAAAATAAGAAAAAAACTCCGTGAAATTGTAAATTGTAAATTTCAATGTGAATAAATGAAGGAAGTCGTCTCCGTCAACTTAATATATTTATTTAGAGTCGGATTTCGCCGCCTCTCCCGTCATCATCAGTCTTCATATACAAAGAAAAGATAATAAAATAAAAAAGGGGGTTTAAAAAATTTTAAAAAAATAAAAAAGAGGATAGTAATATAGAGATCAGTAGCAAATGACATTAAAAAACTATACAATGCAAAGTAGGTGTTAATATAATTAATAGATACATTTAAAATTATAATTATTACAAATAACAAATAAAATTGCAAAAAAAAAATGAAATGTAACGGGGAATATAAGTAATCGATATATTTAACATAGTATTAGTTATAGACCATTAACAATTCAAATTACAGAATATAAAATACACATAAAGAAATACACATTATGAAGTTGCAAAAGATGCAGAAAAAGGGGGGACAGTAATAATAAGGAAAACAAATACCAAATGATATTACAAAAAGTGAAAAACGAAGTAGAGTCGCTTTGCTTACCCAGCTACGTTCGGCAGAAGTCGGGAGACTGTGGCCAGTGGGAACATGACAAGGGTTTTTTATTGGTTTCTGGAGCTCCGGCGAGGGGTCGGAGGAGGGCGAGCAAAGCCCTCGAAAGCCGGCTCTCTAAATAAATATATTTACGTTGACGGAGATGACATCCTTTATTTATTCATCTAATAACGTCAACAACAGTGCATCGGAATTCCCACAAATTTCACTGTGGTTGCTATTTTAAAAAACTGGAAAGTGGTGGCGTAATTCTAGCTTCGGATCTGGATTTGATGCGTTGACATAGAGAAACATCAGTCAAGTCTTGGCACTGACAACGTTTGACTTCAGTGGAGTATAATGATACAAGACATCTAGTATTCGCATGCGTATTTCGCGATTTAAAAGAACTAGAGAGCGATGGCGCAATTCTGGTTTCGAATTCGAATTCAGCGCGTCGACATAGATAGAGAATCATGTGTCAAGTCTCTGGGTCTGAATTATTATTATTGTTTTAGGTGCCTGCGGAATTATTTGCATGAAAATTATCAAACCAACTCCCATCACTTGAGTTCAGATGAATAAATTTATGTTCATTATTAAGACTTATGGGGACGCAACAACCTATCAGAGACTTTCTCTTTTGAGAAAATCAAGAGGAAGTTCTCATTTCAATATTACGCGAAAATCACCGTTATTTTGACCAACATGTGACACAACATTATCGGTAACCAGACATTTTCAAATATTAGCACAATCCGAAATACTCCATTTACTCAAATTGTTTCACTTGCCTTGTAATACCAAGACTTTATGAACAACTTCATTAAATTTGTTGAGAATATCATGACATCAAATTTAAAAATTTCCTTTTTAATTTCTCATAATGATTTTTGTCCATTTTAAAATGAATCGCGGTAATTGTTAACCCTCTTGTAAATAGAATTGATTCATTGGATTGTTTCTAGGAAAATGGGACGTTTATGTTTTATTCAATTAATGATATTCTGCCCTCAAAACAATGGTTGGACGCTTCTGGTCGAGTTCATGAATGTTATACACTGTAATTTTTAATTTCATTGTACGAGGTGTGGCATTCATATTCTATATCAAACACATGAATTATTTCCCTTTACAGATTTCAAACAGCGCAATGTATATTCCGACCACTACACGCTTCAAAAGGAAATATGTTCAAAAAAATATCAAATAAAGGCCCTGCTTACGGAGGTTCGTGTATTTATGTAAGAAATAATATTGATTCTACCTTCTTGTCAGAATTCAATTTGTATGCAGTTGAAAAAGTTTTTAAAAATTAACAAAGAAGCTTTAGATTATTTCAATTTCGTAGAAAATCTAGAGATAACTCTGAACAAAATTAGTAATCTCTCTTTTAAATTCATTGTTGTATGTGGAGATTTCAATATTGATTTTCTGAGCGAATCCCACGAAAAAGAGCAGTTTCTCAATTTAATTCATTCTTTTAATTTAGATATTACAGTGAACGTACCTACACGGAATACTCTTAAATCACAAACAGCAATAGATCAAATTATAATTAACAAAACCACAACTAAATATGAAATAATAACGAATAATCTAGGTTACAGTGACCACGATGCACAAATTCTTACAATTACTAATAACATGAATACTGACACAATAAATAAAACACGCATGTGCAGAGCATTTACTACAGTTAACATAAAGTTTTTTACGGACTACTTACTGAAAGAATCATGGGAGGCAGTTTATAACGCTATGACACAAAGAAAACATGCTTTCCTATTAAAAAGAGAAAATTAAACATTTCACGAAAAAGTAATACTTGGATCACAAAAGGAATTAGAACATCGTGTAAAAATAAACGTACTCTCTACTTTATTTCTAAACGTCATGACGTATCTCAAGATTTCCTTATCTACTTTAAAAAATACAAAACATTGTTACGAAAAGTCATAAAGCATGCTAAAATCATGAAAAACGATCAGGATATTTTGAACTCAAATAATAAAACAAAAGCAATGTGGAATATAATAAAAAATACTACCAAATCAACTATAAAACCCGTAGAGAATGTTGTTTAAATATAACGATATAAATGTGAACGATCCGGCAACAGTGGCTAATCTCTTTAACCAATACTTTTCGAGAATTGCTGCCGATCTCACTAAGGGTCTTCAGGCACAAAATTAAAAAAAAAGACAGTTCACCCAAAATTTTAGACACAATGTTCGTTTCCGAAACTTCTTCCTATGAAATTCTCAAAATAATCGGTAAACTAAAAAATAAATATTCGTCCGGTTTAGATGAATTCCCGGATTCTTTGTTAAAGACTTGTGCGTATGCCATTATACACCCGTTAACTCACATATTTAATGCATCTTTATGCACTGGAACGTTTCAGATATTTTCAAAGAGCTAAAATTAAGCCGCTTTTCAAAAAGGCAACAAAAATGAAATTCAAAATTATCGGCCCATTTCTCTTCTATCAGTTTTCAAAATATTAGAGAGACTTTTTACGTACGAATGGAAACCTTTCTCACTAAACACGACGCGCTTTCAGATTGCCAACATGGATTTAGAAAATCAAAATCAACGGAAACAGCTATATTTTATTTTCTTAAAGATGTCGCCTCATCATTGGATCAAAACGAGGCACCTATTGGATTATTTTTAGATCTCTCAAAAGCTTTTGACGTCATTGATCATAACATTTTACTTTCCAAATTACCTTCATATGGAATTCGTGGTATTGCTCTAGATTGGTTATGTTCGTACCTTAAACAACGATCTCAGGAGTTGAAATACCTTACTGGAATGATGGAACATTACGTACGCACCTTTCCGACTCTTTGCCCATTGCATGTGGAGTTCTTCAAGGATCGATTTTAGGCCCTATTCTGTTCCTACTTTACGTAAACGATATGCCTCGACGATTCAAAACGGAAGAACGGTTCTCTTTGCGGATGATACGAACATCCTTTGCAATAAAGAAACAGTAAATAGTACAATATCAGATGTTTCAAATTGGTTCCAAAATAACAAATTAATAGTAAACGAAAAGAAAACGGTTTTAATACAGTTTTCCATTTCAAATAAACAATTCTCTGCTCCATTGAAAATGAACAGTGTACCATTGACTGATGTTAAGGCAACAAAATTTTAGGTCTCTCAATTCAGTCAAACCTTAAATGGAACGTCCATTTAAATGAATTGAACACAAAATTAAGTTCATTATGCTACGCGTTCAGAATTCTTGCAAATTCAGTCAGCCTTCATACTGCTCGTTGTGTATACTTCGCGAATGTTCATTCCCGCCTGAGATATGGCATAATATTCTGGGAAATACATCTTATAGCTCCCAGACTTTTCGATTACAAAAACGAATTGTACGAATAATAACCAAATCCCACCCACGTGATTCATGTAAGCCTCTCTTCATTAATCTAGGAATTCTACCATTACCGTGGCTTTTTATTTACGAATCATTGGTTTTTGTAAAAAATGACTTGCTCAAGGGCGGGAATATTTTTCAGAAAATGCCGAAGTCTATTACTATAACACTCGACGTAGAAATCATATTCATCAGGTGACAGTATCAACAGCCCATTACAAAAAATTCACATACAATACATGTACATTATTTTACAACACTTTGCCAGATGACATTAAACGATTAATTCAATAGAAAAGTTTAAATCCCAAGTGAAATCGTTTCTGCTGCATAACTGTTTCTATACAATTAGAGACTATACTGAGCATCACAAGAAAAGTAACATTAATTTTAACAATGATACATAATGCATTATTTACCATTTGGACTGTATAAATGAGTATAAACAACCTGTAACAACTATTGTACTACAGCTTCCGGGTCAATGACCCCCATCTCGATCAGGTTTTCGTCCAGTTTCCCTGATCCATTGAGCAAATGCTGAGATGGCCCTTGTTTTCTTCTGGACATAAATGTAACTTCATTTTCTGTGCACGTCTTCTAGAATTCAGTGGGAAATACAATTATTCAAATTATCGTTTCCATGTTGTCGCGGCAGGAAGTAATAAGAGCCAAAATTTATTGCTTATTTATTTTTGAAAATAGATTTTATTACATGGGAGTTTTTTTTGTTTTTTTTCTCCCTTTCAAAATTCAAAATTTATTGCTTATTTATGAAAATAGATTTTATTACATGGGAGATTTTTTGTTTTTCTCCCTTTCAAAACTCAAAATTTAAGTAGTATATGACTTAGTGTAGGGATCACAGAATTTTGAAAATGTGCACACAATTCACTTTTCCCCATAGCACGTCATACGCAGTTTTTAACTGTTTTTTTTTACGTAAAATAAATAAATGTTCTATTGGATATGCATTGTTTAAATATTGCCTGACGATGACCTGACAGTGCCTGATGATGACTGATGATACCTGACGGTGTTGAAAAACGACAATATTTGAAGTAAGATAAAGTTAAAAAACAATAAATGTAATAAAAATATAGCAAATTTTAAGAGAGATTTCCCAAAATAATTTTTATACTTAAAACGCTAAGGTTTTACTTTCAGAAATCAATTTTAGCTTTCTATTAAACCGAAATATTTTGGCTGAGTCGAAAGGTTGTGGGTCACAGACATACTTTGCTTGCTGTTAATGATCGGTTTTTATGAATTAATAAATAAAAAAAATTATATACTAAATTAATAAACTAAATTTTGAAAATTAATTGGATGAACAAATATTTTCCATTATTTCTTCATTGCGTAGTGTGGTTGTGCTGACACCTTCAAGATAGTCTTGGTCTAGCGCGAGTAAGCTTTGTTAGGTTTAAATAATAGTTAATGTCCTTTTTAAGTTCAAAAATTGAGTGTTTTTAAGTGCAAAGATTAAAGATGGTATATGAACGTTTTGCCTAGAGCAGAACGCCTTGCCTTTACGTATTTTATTATCGATCATTCTCTCTAGCTTGCTTTCGCAGCCTCGAAGAGAATGCACGATTCTTATCAGACCGTGAAATCTATACGTAAGTCTCTGTCAAGAAATTGATATGTCCGTACCACCCATTTTCGCTAGTTTTTGGAGTATCGGCAATATCGGCGAAGCGTATCGACTCGCCTTTTGTCGGTAGTTGGTGCGTTTCACTTAAAATAAGTACGATGAACTCTCTTCAAAGACGCACATAATTTATTACAAAATATTAACTAATTTTATTAACTGTCATGGTTGACAATTGGGGTTTTATAATTACAAACATATAATTTGCGAATTTTATTTCTTCAATCGATGGAAACATCCTATACGAAACATATAAGCAGGTTTTTTCCATTTATGAATGCCAGTTATTGATTTAGCCGTGATCCCTAAGGCATTATATACCCCTTGCCAGGGTGTACATATGGTTTGCGTCCATTCGAATCTGCAACTAAAACCGTTCTTAGCTGCTGTATGTCTGTGGTTAAGGAGAAGGCAGAGGCCTCCATGACAATAGTATAGACTAACTGCATTCTATTTTCTTTGTGCCCAACGTATTGTATATGCAAATTGGTTAAAAGTATTTGTTTTAAACAGTGTTCGCAAAGTGACTAGTGAAACCAGAATCAACTGTTCATACACGGTTTCGTAGTAGGCGACGGCTTTCACCACCACAACAACGTAACATGTCGATGGAAACCAACCCAGGCGCTACTGATGAGCAAATAGATCGTAATAAGCAAATAGAACAGTTAATTCAACAGCATCACTACATTCAACAATAATTGGCCGAGCTTCAACATCAGCAATGACCACATGTTCAACTGAATCAACATATGCGACAATCGATGTCATTCGGTCTTCCCAACCCTCAACAAGCGGTGAGGCCGCCTCCGGCGTCATGGACACCAATACTCAGGGTCAGTAGCTTTACAAATAACCAACAGCTACAGCGATTAAATCAAGTAAGTATATTGCATTTAGATTTCGAAACGGACAGCAAAGAACCTAAAACATTCCATCCACACGAAGGTGCTGTCCAGTACAACGTACCAGTGTCTTCCCGGTATAAAGCCCTAGAAAGCTTAATTCAAAATCCCGCTGTGCGCGAAACAGACGCGTTTAGCGAACCAAAACCAAACATAATCAAAATTCCCCCAATTTTTGTGCACGAAGTTGACGAGTATGAAAAGATGATCCGAAACATAAAAATATCGCCCAAAAAGATAACCCTACCAAAAATATTAATGACTCAGTGAAAGTGATGTTTAGTGACATTCAGTATTTAGAAATTATAGAAATTTTTGCGATAAAGAAATGATCCCTTATTACTCGTTTAGGCACACTACGGTTAAACCATTGTCAGTCGTCATGAGAGGTATTCCCACATGCTACTCCGTGGAAGCCATTGAGGCTGAACTTTTACGACTTAAATATCCAGTTACTTAAGTCAGTCGGCTGTACAACAAAGAGAGAAAGCCCATCCATTTCTGTGCGTTAGAACTAACTAACAATAGTGAAGCTAGAAAAATATTTGCTCTAACAAATTTATGTACTGTGTAATTACAGTATAGAAAAAATTCAATGCTAGAATAGTTATGTGCAGAAAATATCAAAGATATGTCCATTCTCATACCAATTACAGTTTCCCAGCGAGATGCGTGAAATGTGTAGGTAATCACCACTACAAAGAATGTGGAAAAACTAGATATCCCCTTCCTCAATGTGTTAACTGTAATGAACACATTGCAGCTAATTAACGCGGTTGTAAATATTATAAAACTTGCGTTAAAGAGAAGACTACGCCACCCGCAAAAAATAAGAGGCAGCAATTCAAATAGTTACGCCACCCCAAAACCTACCACCATCGAAAATGATCCTGAAACTTAAAAAAAGATATTTCCCATCACATCCTCGTCGCTCTTATCAGGAAGCAACCCTATTTTCAAGAACGGTGCCACTATTAGACTGGGCAAATGTCATTTACAACATAGATTCATAAGTTTTAACAGCTATAGTACCCCAAATACAAAAAATGGTAGAGATTATAGTTAGAACAATGACATATAATAGATAAAAATCTCGAAAAAGGAAATATCCTCAACTGGAATGTAAACGGCGTCAAACGTCAAGAAAAAACATTCAAATTTTTCTTACGTCATCACTATGTCACGATTGCATCACGGAAACGCATTTAATCCCAGGCGAAAAATTTAACATTCCAGGATTCCAGTGTTATCGCTATGTTAGATTATCGTCACATGCTGCTTCAGGTATGGTAGCTATATTGGTTAACAAGCAAGTAAAACAATAACAATTCTACACTCCTTTCTCAACCAACTCAGAACATGTTGGAGTTGAAATTAAATTAAAAAATCATTCAGTTGAAATCACATCTGCCTATAAACCTCCAAACTAGACACTTCCTCAAAACGCTCTTTTCAAAATATTCAAAATCAACTGTCCTACCATCATAACTAGTGATTTCTGTAAAAACTGTAAAAACAGCAAATGGAGATGTAACTTTATCAGTTATCAGGGCAAGAATCGGCAGGAAAATGTAGTTTCCAATAACGTGGCAATGACAGGTCCCAACAGGCCAACAAGATTTCCTTCAAACCCAAATATCATTCCAGATATTCTCGATATCACTCTGATAAAGGATATGAACCTCCCGCTTCATCACAGTGTTTTGCCAGAAATAGTTTCCGGCCACAATCCAGTGATCATATCACTCTAATTGCAGATGTCCAAAGATTCTGACACAACTCAAAGAGGTATTACCAACTGGGCTAATCCTCCAACCTGAAGAGTAGCATTTACAAATTACCTCAAAAACTCACATCCACCCAAGAAATTGATACTGACATAAATAATCTTACCAAATCCATAATTTATACGGTAAAACAATTTACGACAATGCTTCCCAATTCTAAACCCAAATATTCAGTTTAATTAAATCCAAAAATAACTTGAGATGATACTGGCAGGTTACAATACGAAATGACAAGAAACAGAAAGTAAACAAACTTACAAGGATAATAAAGCAATTACTTGACCAGTTTCGATACAACTATAAAACGTACCTTTCAGAAATACACCCTTACACGACACATCTGTGGTCAACGGTGAAACAGTTATCTCGAAACAAATCCACAGTTCCGCCATTAAACTTAGGAACATCATCGGCCTTCTCAGTCAAAGAAAAGGTTAACGCTATCGCTCCACTTCTGGAAAATATTTTAAAACCTCACCATATTATAAACTATGCCTTCAAGAACCAAATAGAGGATTACTTAAAACGAGAGAATTACAGTTGCTGCAGCGGCAAAGTATATATCGCCATCAGAAATCATTATTATAATAAAACACATGAATATTAGAAAATCACCAGAAATAGATGACATTAGCAACTTTTACATCAAAATGTTAGACAAAAACGTAATTACGGCTATAACAACGATCTACAACGCTGCTTTACGGCTCAACTACTTCCCCACAAAGTGGAAAATTTCTGAAAATAACATATTCCATTAGCCTCCTCTCCAATCTATCTAAAATCTGTGCAAAGTTGATTCTGAAGAAGCTCAATCATTTTCTAACAGTCAAAAGAGCCGCCTTTATATTTTGGTTTTAAACCAAATCATTCAACCTCTCACCAATTATTAAGATTAACGGAAGGCATAGTGCACGGTTTCCACCAAAAAGAGCACACAACTTCAGATTTCTTAGATATGAGCCACACCTATGACTGTTTGGCATTAAAATCTCGAGTAAAAATTGCATGATCTGGGTATTCCTGAATATTTCATGAAAATCTGTACCTTTTCATCAGTATACCATCCTCTAATCACAGAACAAAAGTCAAAAACTCTTCAGTGCAGTTCAGAAACCAACCGCGACTTAAGGATGGCCATATCTTTAGAAGCCATATAAGATTATGTATCACAAAACCCTCGAATGATATAATTGTCGGACGATAAATAATATTTCTTTAAAACATCTACTTTTCGGGCGGAAAATATGAGTTTTTGTATCGAAAAATCGCCACTTTTCGTATCAGATTTATGGACCTTTTGGGTTACTGAGTGCGCAGAAGGCCAGTAAGTAAACTGGCCGTACTACAACAACGCTTACTTTCTTACACTATTTGGAATGTCTACAATTTCAAAAAATTGAGTTTAACAAAAATAAACCACGAATTCTTCTAAGCCGCATTTGCACTAAGCGAAGTGAAAATTAAGGAAAACATTTAACAGTTTGTAAGAATTTTTATAATATTTTTAAACTCATGGTAATATTAGGGTGAATTACAAGTTTTTTTCCAAAAATGTGAACTAAGCTTATTTTAAAGTACAATGTTTAAAAGATATTTTAATCAGGCAAAAACCTCTATCATCAATATTGTAGTATTGTAATGTTCTTTCAAAACATTCATTTTTTTCAAACAGAGTGGGGCATACACCATATTTGTACTTTGAAACAAAGTGGAATATGCGACATTTTTTAGCTTTCTTAGCTATAGCCGAGAAAAAATTTAAAGAATAAATTCTGATACATTTTACCAAAATAATAATTTAAAAATTCCCCACATTCATGTTTTGGAAAAACTGTAGATCATTTTATTTAAAGATTTGTCATTGAAAAACATATTTTATTAAGGAAATTATCTTCTCTTCAATACTGTATTGGTAAGAAGACGCCGAAAAAAATTTTGATCTTTTGGTATTTTCGAAAATTCGGAGAGATGGAAAAAAATGAGATGAGATTTTTATGCGTTCTTGGCCCTTTCCAAGAAAAGTTCAAATACTATGGATCCATTTTGAGAAAATTTTGAAAATGGCGAGACTTGAAATAAAATAATCCCCCAAAATAAAAAAAACCTTGTTAAATTCCCAAGGACGTGAGTTCGGCGAGAAGGATAGGAGAATATAAACTTCGGAGCAAATTTTCTAAACGGTTTAGGCGCTAGCTTTGGTCACAAACAGACGGTCTGACAGAGGGATGGACGGGCAGACGAATAGACTGAAACGCCTTTTGCCGCCATTCAATGTTTAGCTATAAAAGACCCACAAAACCAGGATTCTGAATACACAATGTGTTGTAGGAACAGTATTTGAAGGAAAAATATTTATTAACTTTTCGGTATCGCATCCCCACAGTACAATTTTTTCCTTTCAAAAAATCGTCGACTTTTGCCGATGCATTGCAATACTTTCTCTGTGCTACATAAGTGTGTAGTAAGGCAAAAATTAAAATTGTCAATGATGGTGCATTTCATTTTTAAATGTAGTGGGTTATCAGAATTTGCTGATACAGTGCACTTTAATACAAACCTGCAATTCTTGATACATGTAAAATATTTCTATTAGATTTCCAGGAAAATGTTTGTGCTTTGTGTTTATAGTGAATAGTATGAGGAATCTTAATGTTTCAAAATTTCTAAATCTTCCGCGGTTTATTGACTGAACTACATGTATCAATATCTGAGAGGCTGAGGGTCAATTTTCTGGGCATGTTATATTTTTCTATCTTTTCTAAGGCTTCTTCTTTTGTGCGATGTGAATGCATGGGTTCAGCCAGTATCTTAAAATAAGAAAAGCAAAGTTAAGAATTATATTCTGCTTCGAGAAATGCTTGTTGAATCAGTTGGAAGCTGTTTGTTGTTCGACTTACTTCAAATGTTCCGCGTAATTATCGATCTCGGACATTGTTCGTGCTTTGTCAGCTGCCTTTTTACCTCATTCACATCCACCACAGTTTTTTATTTATTTCTGTCTTTTTTCTTTGGAGAGACTCAAGGCTACTAGTGGTTTGGTTGGGCATTTAGCCAATGGGTCGACGATCCAGCGGTGCAAAGCAAGGGCTGTTGTTGGATGGCTAGATCAGGGGGAAGGAGAGGTTACTAGTAGAGCTCATTGCAGCATAAATTTTCTCAATCGCCTGTAGTCCGGCGCCATTAACACGAAAAATGTTCGTTTTTAAACCATAAATTTGCTTTTTAAGGATATATTTATTTTCAGACAATCCTGTGTAAGTAAATGGTGAGATTAAAGAGAAGCGAGAATAGCTCTTGCTATTGAATTAATTGTCATGCCAGCGCGAGCTACGGTTTAGGGGTTGAACTCCAACAGCTAGATGCATGAATCGGTTTTTTCTCAACCTCGAAAAAAGCAGTGCTATGACTATTATAAGCAAACCATAATGATGGCTTATTACTATTATTATTAGGTACTATTAATACTTTTATTAACATTAAATAATTATTTTCTGGTGAATCATGAAAATGCTTAGTGTACTCAACTGGAGGAAATGATATCCATTATAAGGAATAATAGAAAGAAGTACTTAAGATGACCCTTTATTGTGAACTCAGCAGTAATGTTGCTGTTACATGATTTTTCTCGTACAACTTGTAACGCGTATGTGAAATAGTAATAAATATTTACAAACTACGGAATATCTCAAATCTTCAGCTATGTTGTGCAAATCTCTCTTCATTAAAGTACTTGGCGTCACGCCAACCTTCACCACGGTCTCGGCACAGAAGGCAGCAGAGGTCATCCAGAACAAATTACCGGAACGTGGGCTTTCTACAGAATTGCCCGACCTCGGGCAATACGTTCAATTGGAGGAGGCCGGAATGGGTTCACCCTGTCATTTATAGCCGCCATCCTCTGCATGAAGACTTTCAAAAGCGGGATATTAGAAAATACTCGCCCCAAATCTAGGTAGTAAATGTGTTGTCTACGACACCTTTGTGGTCTGTCCTTACAGTCAGGACTGCTGAAGCGACATCCATGACAAAACACTGAAGGCATAAAAAATTTAAAACTTCGATGATAAGAAAATATCGGCCAAAAATTATCGATGTTTGTAAACGTCGATTTATTTAGTTAATTTATAATTGAGATTTAACGAGAATTAAAGTTAAATAATAACAACATACAAACCCGAGCTTAAAAGCCTGAGCGCCCAGATTCATCTCAAAAGGTCAGTCAGTTCATCGAAGAAGGGTACGGGAATAAGAGGGAGACCCTACGCTCACGGTGCATACAGTGGCCTTCTCTCCATGTGCAAAAGTCAGTGAAATGCGTAAGATATACCAGGGCATAGAGGTCAACTCGAGCGAGAGATAGTCCAACGCCAGGCGTACAAACGGCGTTAGTTTGGTTCGAACACAAATTCACAGTGGCGCCAGTTATTATTTTGAATTTTTAACTTTTGAAAATGATGATTACAAGATTTCTCCATTCAGCAATAAAACATCGTTAACGTAAAATCACCTGGGATTAAACATCGATATTACAAAAACATTAGAATATGTATAAACATTAGTATTTGTAAACAAACATTAGTAAACATTTTAGTATATTGATGTTTAAAACATCACTGTTTTATAAAAATATATCGACGTAGCATCTCTAGACAGGACACCCTTAATCAATTCTTACGACTTGAAAGCGCGTACGCCAAAATTAAATTCAGCATGAAGTAGATGAACAGATCTACTATTCCTGGACGTCTTGGCGAGCAGGAGAAATGACGGCAACTTTGTACATACGGTTTCCAAAAGCATACCCACACTAGCCGCTATTGAATCTCGCCAGCATCCAGCGACAGCGACGGCAGTTTCGGAAAAAGTTTAATGTTCAACTGGGGGTACCGGTACATGTTTACCCCTGTTGTCTATTGCCATCTACTTCTTCAGGGAGGCTTTTGAAGCCGAAATATTAAAAAAAATGCGCCCGAATCCACGAGGTGGGTCGTTGTCTACGTCTTTGTGACCTGCCTTTTAGTCAGGACACCCTTCATCAAATCTTAGAACATCTTTAAAGCACCCTCTCAAAAATTAAATTTACCATCGAGTTGAAGATGAATGGACCTAGGCCGCTTGCTGAGCAGGAGTAACGGCAGCAGCCTGGGACACGCGGTTTACAGACAACCCACCCGTATTAACACCTGCCTTCACGCGGAGTCATACGAACACTCAGTGACAAAGAATGGCATACTCAAAAACCTTTGCCACTCGCGCAGTCAAAATCCGCTGTCAGGCTAGCCTCACGAATGGACGTAAAGCATTAAAAGAAATATTTACCTGCGTAGTTTATCTCGTATCTAGCATTGCCACTGTCCCTGTGACTCCGGCCGATGGACGTCGAGTCCAGATGCCGGATTTTTGACGCTGTTTACCTAGCTAGGTCATGTTCAGACGCTGTCTGATGAATTCTTGCGACCGGCTGTTCTGATCTGTAGTTTTCCACTGTTTTTCCGACCGATACCAGGCAAACACAAGAGGAGTATTCTACGAAACTAGGTGTGAAGATACCTGGAAGTAGGAACATGCAAGCCGCCGTGAGGTTGACGCCAAATCTTACAGATCGATAGGGGAGTAATACCGCCACTACACTAACGAAAAACATTCACTACACTAACGAAACTAATTGCCGTAGCACTTGGCTCGCCCAGAAACATCAATCAAATTAATGAATCCAAAGAAACCTTCGTCTCGAATGGGGATATATCTGTTAACAACAGGGTCTGAAACTGACAAATTATCGGCCTGAAAGAGGGGAATACGAGGGAACAGGGACTCTGCCTTGCATCCAAGGCATAACTGACCGAATTGGCAAACTCCTTGCTTTCAGGTCACGATGGCTTCTAGAGCACAACAGAAGCTTGGCTGAACTTTGGTATAAGCTAAGAACCAGTTTCTGCCACTCCAATCGCCGGGAGTATACTTCGTTCCACGGAAATGCGCTTGCAATTATATCGACGAGTCAGGGAGAACCCTTGAAGGAAGAGTAGCACTGCCGTAGTTCTGAGCGCCTGCCAAACGAGGAACGACTTCCTATTGCAAGATCCTAAAGTGCTCGTTAGAGGGGATCAGAGGCGGTCCAGACGCATCCAGGACGTCGGGAGGGAAGCGAAGTCGTCAAGATCACGAAACATTTCCTAAATATCAACGGCAACGCAGGGTTTAGTAAATCAGGTTTTAGTAAATTAGTCAATCAACCGTAAACCTTAAGTAAATGTCAAATTGTTTCATATGTTATTTTATTGTGTGAGCGATAATGGAATTTCTTTAAATTTTGCAAATTAGGAAAGTATATCACTAGAGTATTTTTAAAATGTAATATTTATATTTACGCAATGAAAGTAATTTCTTGTGCGATGCAAGAGGAAATGTATTCTATTGAATGCTAAAATCGAATTTCATTCCCAGTATTCTCTAGCTTTCTTCAATGTAACATGCGGCGATTCATGGTACCTTTATAAGTAGCAAAATTATGTTTTGCTATGTTTGTTATGTTTTGTTTCAAAATTATGTTGTGATAGCTCAGTTAATTGGGGTTCGAAGTTCATAATTGTTGCTATTTATTCTTCAACCAATTATTCAATCTGCCATCCACAGGGAGTGGCGAGGAATCTGAACATTTTATTAAAATGCTGAATTTCACGCAACGAACAATGATAATCAGCTTTCTTTCAACTTAACAAATTGGAATTTATTATATTGATAATCAAAATGAATTGATGTTTGGTTATGTCCAGTTTTATCTATATTACAATAGTTATAAAACCTTTTCATTCATGTCTTTGCGCGCTCTTCACTTCTTCGTTCGATGGCGCCCCGTAGAACCTTCTCCGTCCACGCAGCAGAATCTTACTTTTGGATAAAGTCCTCGCCTAATGTCCGTGATCTGGTTCCAAATTCTCCCGGCGATGCTTTTATAATCCGTGACTTCCCTCACTTGCGTCTCGGGTGGACGCCTAGACACGAATTTTACTTTCTACAAGAACGCTCTATCCTAATATAAAAAACGATAGTTAATTTTATACAACTGCCAATTACAGTCTTTCCTCGATCTAGTAAAATGTATCAAGAGCCGACCCGCTCAATACCGCGTTGCTGTAGCGAATGAATGTTCTTCTAAAAACTTGGAAGCATCCGAATTTTATATCCTTTTCTTTTGTCTCTCAAAGCAATGCTTATTCCGCCTCTTCTCTGTCATTTCAACCTAACGAAAATGATCCTTAACGCCGGTTGTTTATTTGTCACATAACGATCCCTAGCGATCATCTATTGACATCCCCACATTCTATGTCAAATAAAATGACATTTCCATAATCAAAATGGTTCGTCATTTTGGTATATCACAGTCGTCCTAAACAGAATATGCTCGTATTCTTTTTTACGGTTTTCAAATATTACAACAAAGCAACTTGAATCTACAAATACACCGGGCATATCGTAAAACTTATTTACAGTAAAAAATTACCGGGATATACAAGTAATGCATATTTTCAATTTTTACTTTCTTGCCTTACACGTACTTACGAAGAAAAGAGAAAACAATGCAATGCAGCCGTAAATATCAACGTCATATTTTGACACAAAAACTCACCCAATTATATATCTAAAAAGTGAATAAATGTTCTTATTTTTAGTAAATTATTTACTCTAACACGTTGGGTAGTCATAATACATGTATTGTGAATGCTTGATACCTAAAAATGGTTTATCACAAACGTCATTATGGTCGTCTGCCTGTGGTCAACGGTAGCACTTAAACCCTTCAGATGATTTCCTCAAAAATTTATTCTCCTCGATCAATCTGGAAGAACTCGAAGCCCTGCTAGTAGCAAACGGATATTTTGATTTTGATGGTATTTTATATTCAGCCATAACAAAATATTTCAATTTTTTTTCAAATATTGCTCCAAATTTTTGTATTAATTTTTTTTCGCGGAGAGAAGAAATGACGCTCGAAAATTATAAGGTCTCATTTCCATGAAATTCTTTGAAGTTTTGAAAATCACAAACTTTTTTCGGCTTTTTCCTACAACTACAATATACAAGATAGAGATTTTTCTTAATGAAATCCATTCTTCAAAGAAGGGTCTTATAATAAAGGGACGTATTTGTTTCAAAAATATAGTTTCTGAGTAAATTTGAGTATTGTATTTTCTTAAGTTCGTATATAACGTTACCTGTTCTTTGTAATTTGAGCTAAGAATGCAAATTTAAATACTGAATTTTTGAAATTTGAAAATGCAATTATCCAAAGTTCTTTAATTTGTCTATAAGATCGTGTTTGGCTCTGAGGCTGGAGAAGTTGATGTAGCGTTAGTGGAATGCTAATTCTATGGTTGTCCGTTCGAATTTCACCACAGAGAAGACTCGCAGCCCGAAAAACAATTCTTTCTCGTTCGAATCTCTTTTGCAGATTCATGGATTGTATTATTACGTATCCGTTACAAATAATATGAGAAGGTATGAGTTTTGTAGCAGCACTACTTTTTTATGATTACAGTATCAAATGAATACATAAAATTCAGTTTTTAAGTTATTGCTTTGCAAATATGTCACGTGGAAATACGTCATATTCGACACGTATAAAGGAATAAACAAAGTAGATTCTATGAGAAAGAACAACGACGTCAGTCTAAATTCAATACCTATTAAACACTTTATGGTACGGCAGCATGTATTCATAAAGTTGTCTGTACCACTGCTTAGAGTTAAAAAATCATGACCTGGGCACGTCGAACATCGGACATGGCAAATGTGTTATAAAAGCAATTAACATAGTGAACAAAAATTGAGCTTCTGACAAAATGTCAGTCTGTGTCAATCGAATTATATTCCCTGTATACGTTTGCACCCATTGAGTTCAAATCCATTTATCGTTTAAATGAGAGGGTATTTGATGATTGTTCTCGAATTCCGATGAATTCGAAAAAAATTACAACTAACAATCTTTTTCTTCTGTATTTGTCTCTCTCTTTCCCAATAATGAATATTTTTCTATTTTCAAATGATGAACATAAACATAAATTTAAAGAAAAGGAAATAAATTTAAAATAAAATTAAATATCATATTTCTCAAGTAATTCATTAAGATTTAGATTTATATGTGAATAACAGTCACTTTGCATTTCTAACTCAACGCCAAATTCAATTGTGTTCGTGTAATTTCTGCTTTGTTTTTTTCAAAACGGCTCCAACTTTTTTCATTTTTTTTGGATGTGGTACAGAATGCATTAAGAATTGCACAGGTTTCATATTCCTTGAGCTTTCTGAATTTTCAAAAATTGAAGAAGTTGGAAGTATTGCGAGAAAGCATGTTCTGTTGAAACAGCACTATTACATTTCTGGTGAAGCCAAATTTATCGACTAACTCCTGTAGTGCACAAAGACAGAGATTTTGAGTTGAATTGCTTCATATTTCTATGTGAAATATTGTCTCCCATATTTCTCGCCAGGACTCTCCTCGTAAACATTTTGACGAAGCACTTTTCTAGTTCGACTTTCAAGCATGGAATAAGGAATAAATACAGTGAGATATGTGTCAAGGTTTCATTTTACTAGCCTATACCTGGAATCTTTTCTATATCAGATAGGCGACATGTTCACAATCCATTTTTCACACTCTGGAAATTCTTCTCCATGAATCAATTATGCATTTTGGAAGTGAGAGACAGTTCAGAAATTATTGACTCACAGACACTTGCTAAATTATAACCCGTTTGAAGAGTCCCTAAACCTCTCAGGAATAGCCATCACCAACGAAATAGAAATCTAGTGTGGCGATCTGTCCGCCATATTTGAAGCTGTTTGAAGAAGCATACGCATGGTTTCTGTGGGCAACATCCGAATCTGCGCGTAGTTGCCAATTCGATCGAAGTCCATTTAGAGGAGATTTAATATTGTAAGTATGTATGTACTTCGCGTTATTGGGTCGGTAGACCGACTTCGCGACCGGGAGCGGTAGCTCAGTGCATCAACTGATGTCAATGCAGCGCCTCTGACCGGGAAGTCCAAGGTTCGAGTCCTGACGGCAGCAGTATTTTCGACACTAGCTTTTCAGCTAGGTCGAATTTAGTCGCTGTCTGGAGGAGAATTCTAGCGGTCGGCTGCTCTGATCGGTAGTTTTCCGTGGGTTCTACGATCAACACCAGGCGAATGCCGGGAAAATACGATGGTGGCCATATGGCTATAAAAAAGGGCCACGGACCACGCGCGATCTTTCCTTTCTATTCCTAGTCATATCCTCTCCCCTTACACATACACTCACATACACTACACTACCATATATTCCGGGAGGCTGGTAGGTAGCTTAGAGCTTGTCCCGGCTGAGGCGGTGACCCGCTAATGGGAGAGTCCTGATTAGGGGTGAACCCCGCTAGCCGGCGGTAGGTCGGCGCCGGATCTCGCCATCCAGCGGGGGAAGATCACTGCCATCTCCCAAGGAAAAACATGAATTACACTTATGGGGACTAATGGCCTAAGCTGTTGACGCGCCAGGAATCACTAACCAACGAACCAATCCAATCCGACTTCGTCGGCCAGTTACCGGTGCCCCCTGTGCCTGAGCCTGGTTAAAGTCCCATGCTTGGGGGTAAGAACATGAGGTATTCTTTTCACCGCAACTAGCAAGATCCGCCTGCATGAGCTTCTCTTCGTCATACAGCATCACACAGCTACAGGAATTGTGACGTTTTTAAAGGAAAGCTAAAAGCTCTCTTTTTGCCTCGATTGGGAATCGAACCCGGGAGTACCAATATAGGCCTCCAAATAAAAAATTGAAAAACACATAAGAACTAGGGAAAATATCGGGGCCTCTACCGGTCCGTTTGGCCAGCTCTTACTGCGGGCGAGCTGGCGCAAGGAACCCGAAGGTCACGCATGAGTCGGACAGCTCTGTCAGCGGCCCTGCAATAAACAAGGGCTGCGTAGTTTCGCATCCAGTTTGTCTTTCCTTGTTAAGGAAGAAAGAACATCCGAAATGGTCGCAGAGCAAGTTGTTTTCAATCGCGTTAACATAGTCTAGGTCGTCTTCAGTAACTTTCGTAAAAAAGTTGTATCTCCGACGGGAATTATAAATGAAAAAGAACGCGAAATGGGTCAATGCATCATTGAATTGATTGAAAATATTAGGACAGGAGTGGAGCGTTACGAGGAATAAACTCTCGATGTATGTGAAGGAAGTGTTTGTGAATTCAGTGATAATGACAGTGATACAGACTGCTATAAGCATACCTCTACCACGGGTGATGATATGGGCACGTGTTTATTAGAATCAGACAGCAAATCGCTGGAAATTAATGATTCCAAATGTCAGTCACCCTACAAATCCTCCGGTTCAATTTATTATCCAAGTCCTGTAAAAAATGCAAATGAAAACGTTAGCATTAGCCACAAGAATAATGCTGTAAAATTGTGGTTGAATGAGGGCGCTAAGAAACGATATTCAATATCACATTTCGTACACATTTTCGCCGCGAGTCGTCAGGGCGACAACTATAGTTGTGGAAAAAGCAAGTGGAAAATATAACAGTCTATTCTAGAGAACACAAAAAAAATGTATGATAAACTTTGGCCTTGATTTGAATTTGCAAGGAGAATGAATCAAAATGTGAATGATGAAGATCTCCGACAGTGGATCCCGGAAATTTCACAAGGATCTGGCAGCGAAAATAAGCATTTTTCCGTCTCTCACACCTGGATCAATCGATTTAAAATAGCACGTAAAATTAAATGCAGGAAAATAAAAAAAAATATATAATGTACTAATGTTCACGACGAAACAAAAGGATGTGGTTACAGAGGAATTTCTCAAAAATGCCAAAGAGAGTTTTTCACATTATTCAATGTCTTCTGTGTACAATGCAGACTAAAGTGTATTTGAAAGCGAAATGCGTTTAAACAAACTTTGTCGTTTGTTGGCGAAAAACACACGCAGACAGTTGCTTGATCAGTGAGTGCTTTATCACAATCGTACACTATAATGCAATTAAAAAGAATAGATGGATCTTTATTGCCTAAATTATTTATTGTGCTGCAGAAACAAAAAGGATTTTTCGATCCAGTAGTCTCCAAAAGAATGTTTCAAGCCGAAAACCTAATTGTTACTGCTACAAAATGAGGGAAAATAGGAATTAAAGAGTTGAAACAGTGGTTTAAAGAAACATTCTTTCCATTTGTAAACCGGGAGCGGTAGCTCAGTGCATGAACTGATGTCACTGCAGCACCTCTGACCGGGAGGTCCTAGGTTCGAGTCCTGACGGCGGCAGGATTTTCGACACCAGCTTTTCAGCTAGGTCGAATTCAGTCGCTGTCTGGAGGAGAATTCTAGCGGCCGGCTGCTCTGATCGGTATTTTCCGTGGTTTCTCCGATCAATATCAAGCGAAAGCCGGAGCACTACCCTAACAAACGGGCCACGGACCGCGCGCGATCTGTCCTTCCTATTCCTTGTCTTATCCTCTCCCCTTACACACAAACACTTACACTAACATGCAGCACACTATCACATATTCCGGGAGACCGGTCGCGAGTTTGGAGCTTGTCACGGCTGGGGTGGTGCCCCGCTGTTGGGAGAGTCCTGGTTAGGGGACCGACGGTAGGTCGGCGCTGGATCTCGCCATCCAGCGGGGGAAGATAACCGCCTTCTCCAGAGAAAAAAACATGCACTACTCTAAGGGGACTAATGACCGAAGCAGTTGACGCACCCGGAAACACGAAAAATCAATCAATCAAAAAAGTCGATTTGTAAGTGAAAATTTTGCTCTGCTTTTAGTTTCATGGACCACCTACATTAACAAAAAATTGTATTGAAGATATTCCTCCAAGCAAGACAATTGAATTGTTCCAGATAACTCCCGCAACCACAGGAAAAATCCAACCACTTGATAAGTTCTTCTTCCGACAGTGGACAGCCGCTTATCAGAAAAGAAAGTGTGCAACAAGAGTATAAACGCCAAAGTTTTCGATAGAGACACATTTCTTCAATTGCAATCCTTAATTCATTTTCAATTTTCATCTCTTCGTTTCCGGAATATGATAATCCTTGATAATATGATCCTTGATGATAAGAATCCTTGGTTTGAATATGGGCTTGAAATTATGAAAAGTCAGTGTGAAGAAGAATGTGACAATGAAGTTTTTATTCGTTGTGCGTGGTGTCAACCTCATTTATATTTTAAGCATTCTGTGGAAACCAGTCATTTCTGCTTTTTATTCGTGCCGCACTAACTTGCGGCGAGAAACTGCTCCTGGCTTTCGCCTGCCCGCCCGCTGGCTCTGTGGCCCGCCTGTTCAGCCGGCCGCCCGCTGGAGGGTAGTAGGGATATCCAGCGGTGCCGCGAGACTCCATTGCTAAGTATGATTTTAGCTTCAATTTTGGAGTCTTGCAGGGAAACAGGCAGCTAATATTTTGGATATGGGATCCTGATAGAGCATTGGGTGTGTCATAAAATGTCAAGGGGTGTTTCGACATGAAGGATCTGTTACGTTCCTTGTCAGCTAGAAACACTACATGAAAAACTTAGATAACTGCACGTTTAACAGTGTTGGAGGCAGCTGATTTTGGTGACCATTTTAAAATTCTCCAACCGACATATGATCTACGTATTTGACATAAAATATGTTAATTTTATGTCTAATATGTTCATTGTAAGAATGAAAATATTATTCTGGTAGTATACACCCGATTTTTATTTGTGTAAATTCACTCAAATCACTATATCAATTTAAAATTGGTATCAATTTAAAATTTGCTAAATAAATGAATTATTGAATACTCTTTATCATTCATTTTGGTTTTAAATTCATCACGTATTGACGTAAAATGCTGTGTGACTAAAATTTTGAATCCACTATTTTTAATTATTTGGCCTGTTTCGGAGATCTCAAGAGCACATTAGGGGCACAAAAACTTACTTGCATGACATTTATTACAGAGTTGGTGTGCAGCTGAAATCAAATTGATTTTCTTACACACTCTTTCATTCACTTCTTGAATTTATCATTTTTAAAGCAAACATTGGACATGAAATTCGAAAGCAGCAAATTCAGCAACCTGTACACATATTTATAAATTAAATTCATAAATACATTGTAGTTGGTGAATTTATTCCACTTTTGGTCTATCATAAATCATAGTACTTCGAAAGAAAATATTCTTGAATCCAAACTTCAAATATTTAATTGATACTATATATTCAGTACAGATTGGATTCCTTGACTTAAGTAGAATTGTTGTGCGTGGAAAGATCAAGAAAATATTAACTGAGAAAATTAGTTTGAAAGAACCCAAAACGTGACCACTAATCAAATATCTTTCGGGAAGCACTGTGTTCTCCGTTATCGTAATTACTCTTGGTAATTCGCGACAATGATTGCACCAAATTCAAGTGCCCTGTTTCAAAAATTACTTATCCTTGCTTCAAATTTAAATTATATTGTTTTATTTTATTCATTTTCTTTAACCATTTAATTATGTGCGCAAGATTGTGGATTATATGGTAGTTATGAATATGCACGTTTATTTTTACTTAAACTCCGTAAGAGATTTTACCTGCTCATTGAGTCCTTTACTCTGCTTTTATCTGTCAATGAATAGTTTTTAATCATAAAAAAACAATAGTTTAGAAAGAGAATGAACACTCAGAATTATGAAGCTCATGGGCTAACTAAATTAAAGAAGTAATTTTCTGAAATTTTCACAGCATGTATGCAGTATATACACACACACGTACCATATATTTCTTCATCGTTTAAGATGCCACGAAAGTTCTATGGGAAAAGCTAGTTCGTTGCTATACATACATGTTGTGTGGTGATACAAGTAACTTATTACATAAGGTGAAATCTTGTATGTAGACTGAAATTAATTATTTTATAAATGTATCGACAGATTATTATTTTATGACAAAGGTTATTCTTGTTATTGTTGTCACTATATTTTATATAGATATATTTCTTCAGATCAAATGAATGGGCATAAATAGTCTCAATCTCGATAAGGATTTTTAAAAGAAAAAAAATATTAGAAATGTTTGGAATATTCAACTCGATAAAGTGCGTCGAAAATAGAGATAATTAGAGAAGGATTGTTGAGGTCAACACCCTGCAAGACTAGCTTTAGAGCTTATGGAGGACGTGATTCTGACGAAATTTGTAATAATCCATTTAGTAGTTTGATGAAATTATAGCTTTTCGATGTAATCCTCGTTAGACGTAATCCTCCTTGGCTGCCAAAAGACGCAGCGGCGGACTTTATAATCCGGCCGCCTCTACGCATCTCCATTGGCCACTCGCTACCTAAAGTTTGTGCAGAGAAGAAATAAGAGTCAAATAAAGTTACTTGCTTGTACACAGTATATTTTTCAACTTTTTAAATGTAATAATACATTGGAAGAACCAAGGCTATTGTCATAGTGCTTTAATGTTTTCTCTATCTCCACTTACTTCGACACTATCTCGACTTACTTCGTAAGAAGAGAAAGTGTACTAGTTACTACTGCAACCCTGCGCAGAATATCGGCGATTTTTCAACTGAAAACCTCCTATTGCTGGGCCCTGGTTCTTATATATAGTAAATTACTTCCTCATACACTTTCTGTAGTAAAGTGCATGTTTTCTTGATAAAAAACCGTTTGACGGCAAAAGGTCTGTCTTTCCCTCCGCCGTCTGTGGTCAATGCTTATCTGTTCAGACTATTTTCATTAAGGAGGATGGCCCAGGATTTATTAGGGACAGTTAGTTATTTTTCTTACAGATATATTAGCATAAATCAATCTCTGCCACCGTTTCGAGGCCATATTTGGTCTCATTATCCAAGCTAAAATGATGGAATTGTATATACATGACGTTAAAATATATAAAAACGAAAAATTTATCACATTAAAATATACAAAAAGAGAAAAATGAAGTCTTAACAATATTATTATACAGAGTTAATATAGAATGTGTACAGAGAAATGCACTAAGTACAGGCGAACACTGACCTCAACTTCAGGGTGGCGCAAAAAGATCTCATGGATTTCAAACTAATACAATTGGCTTTATTTTGATCGCATACGAAATGTACTCTCATTGTTACAATTTGTAATGGATCCAACTCATGAATTCTCACGTTTTGTTACGTTCAAATATAATGTCAGACAGATGGTGCCCACATTAAATGTCTTTCTTGGAATTGCGTCATCACCTTGGTCAACATGACTTGTAAAAGAGCAGCAATTTCTTCACGTATTGCAACTTTCAGGTCAGCGAGTGTACAAGGTTTCTAGCAGTACGCAATTTTAGTAATAATCTCATAAGTAGAGGACGCAAACCGACAAATCTGGCGAGCGTGCGGGGCCAGTGGCATCGCCGAAACGAGAGATCACGTGTTGGGGAAGCATTTCTCCAGCGACTGCTACGGAATCATTTGCCGTGTGAGCTGAGGCTCCATCTTACTGGAACTACATGCCTGCTATGTTCATCCCTAAAGTGTCCGGTAAAATTGCTTAGCATTGCAACATATCGCGCCAATTCACTCTTACACTAACGTCGCCTTCTTAAAAGGAAAGCCAACGATTCCACCGGTAGCGGTAGCTCAGTGCATCAACTGATGTCACTGCAGCGCCTCTGACCGGGAGATTCTATGTTCGAGTCCTGACGGCGGCAGGATTTTCGACACTACTTTTCAGCTAAATTTTCCGAATTCTAGCGGCAGGCTGCTCTGATCGGTAGTTTTCCGTTGTTTCTCCGATCAACACCAGGCGAATGCCGGAGCAGTACCCTACCGAACGGGACACGGACTTCTCGCAATCTGTCCTTCCTCTTCCTTGTCCTGTCCTCTCCTTTTACACACACACTTACACTAACATGCACTACACTACCACATATTCCGGAAGAGCGGTCGGGAGCTTAGAGCTTGTCCCGACTGGGCCGGTGCCCCGCTGGTGGAAGAATCCTGGTTAGGGGGAAACCCACTAGCCGACCGTAGGTTGGCGCCGGATCTCACCATCCAGCGGGGAAGATCACCGCCATCTCCCGAGAAAAAACAATCACTACACTAACGGGACGAATGACCAAAGCAGTTGACGCGCCCGGAAACACGAAAAAAATCAATCAATCAATCAAGCCAACGATTCCGACTTTTTATTTATTTATTTTACGTCAAAAAACAGTTAAAAACTGCGTATGACGTGCTATGGGGAAAAGTGAATTGTGTGCACATTTTCAAAATTCTGTGATCTCTACACTAAGTCATATACTACTTAAATTTTGAATTTTGAAAGGGAGAAAAGAAACAAAAACTCGCATGTAGTAAAATCTATTTTCAAGGATAAATAAGCAATAAATTTTGAATTTTGAAGTCCGTCCACTTTGCTCCGTCCACTTTGAACAGTGTGTCCGCACTTTCACTTTTGCACCGTGCAGAGGTTTTTGAATCAATTCTTTTGGGTCGTCTGCTGCGCATCAGTAAGTTTTGTTTGATTATAGAACTATCTAAGTGAAGGCGAGCTTCTTCACTCATCATCATAAAAACATAATATATAGCAAGAACGTCAACCATTATCTCAAAAAAAGTCTCCGTTCTTTATAATCACGTTCATGAATCTCGTGTACGATCATAATTTTGTAAGAATGAATATGTAACTCATCCTTCAGAATGAGTTGCATCGCGCGAAGAGGCAAGCCCAGAGTAGGAGCACTCCGCCCAGAGGAGCCGTGCGGCAGGCGACATGTGCTTCATGCTGATCATGATAATTTTGTAAGAATGAAGATGTAACTCATCCTTCAGGATGCGCTGCGGCGCGCGAAGAGGCAAGCCCAGAGTCGGAGAACTCCGCCCAGAGGAGCCGTGCGGCAGGCGACATGTGCTTCATGACTGATCATGATAATTTTGTAAGAATGAAGATGTAACTCATCCTTCAGAATGCGCTGCATCGCGCGAAGAGGCAAGCCCAGAGTCGGAGAACTCCGCCCAGAGGAGCCGTGCGGCAGGCGACATGTGCTTCATGACTGATCATGATAATTTTGTAAGAATGAAGATGTAACTCATCCTTCAGGATGCGCTGCGCGCGCGAAGAGGCAAGCCCAGAGTCGGAGAACTCCGCCCGAGGAGCCGTGCGGCAGGCGACATGTGCTTCATGACTGATCATGATAATTTTGTAAGAATGAAGATGTAACTCATCCTTCAGGATGCGCTGCGGCGCGCGAAGAGGCAAGCCCAGAGTCGGAGAACTCCGCCCAGAGGAGCCGTGCGGCAGGCGACATGTGCTTCATGACTGATCATGATAATTTTTGTAATAATAAAGATGTAACTCATCCTTCAGGATGCGCTGCGGCGCGCGAAGAGGCAAGCCCAGAGTTGGAGAACTCCGCCAGAGGAGCCGTGCGGCAGGCGACATGTGCTTCATGACTGATCATGATAATTTTGTAAGAATGAAGATGTAACTCATCCTTCAGGATGCGCTGCGGCGCGCGAAGAGACAAGCCCAGAGTCGGAGAACTCCGCCCAGAGGAGCCGTGCGGCAGGCGACATGTGCTTCATGACTGATCAGATAATTTTGTAAGAATGAAGATGTAACTCATCCTTCAGGATGCGCTGCGGCGCGCGAAGAGGCAAGCCCAGAGTCGGAGAACTCCGCCCAGAGGAGCCGTGCGGCAGGCGACATGTGCTTCATGACTGATCATGATAATTTTGTAAGAATGAAGATGTAACTCATCCTTCAGATGCGCTGCGGCGCGCGAAGAGGCAAGCCCAGAGTCGGAGAACTCCGCCCAGAGGACCGTGCGGCAGGCGACATGTGCTTCATGACTGATCATGATAATTTTGTAAGAATGAAGATGTAACTCATCCTTCAGAATGCGTTGCAGCGCGCGAAGAGGCAAGCCCAGAGTCGGAGAACTCCGCCCAGAGGAGCCGTGCGGCAGGCGACATGTGCTTCATGACTGATCATGATAATTTTGTAAGAATGAAGATGTAACTCATCCTTCAGAATGCGTTGCAGCGCGCGAAGTGGCAGGCCCAGAGTCGGAGAACTCCGCCCACAGGACCCGTGCGGCAGGCGACATGTGCTTCATGACTGATCATGATAATTTTGTAAGAATGAAGATGTAACTCATCCTTCAGGATGCGCTGCGCGCGCGAAGAGCAAGCCCAGAGTCGGAGAACTCCGCCCAGAGGATCCGTGCGGCAGGCGACATGTGCTTCATGACTGATCATGATAATTTTGTAAGAATGAAGATGTAACTCATCCTTCAGGATGCGCTCACGCGCGAAGAGGCAAGCCCAGAGTCGGAGAACTCCGCCCAGAGGAGCCGTGCGGCAGGCGACATGTGCTTCATATGACATGTAATTTTGTAAGAATGAAGATGTAACTCATCCTTCAGAATGCGTTGCAGCGCGCGAAGTGGCAGGCCCAGAGTCGGAGAACTCCGCCCACAGGAGCCGTGCGGCAGGCGACATGTGCTTCATGACTGATCATGATAATTTTGTAAGAATGAAGATGTAACTCATCCTTCAGGATGCGCTGCGGCGCGCGAAGTGGCAGGCCCAGAGTCGGAGAACTCCGCCCAGAGGAGCCGTGCGGCAGGCGACATGTGCTTCATGACTGATCATGATAATTTTGTAAGAATGAAGATGTAACTCATCCTTCAGGATGCGCTGCGGCGCGCGAAGAGCAAGCCCAGAGTCGGAGAACTCCGCCCAGAGGAGCCGTGCGGCAGGCGACATGTGCTTCATGACTGATCATGATAATTTTGTAAGAATGAAGATATAACTCATCCTTCAGAATGCGTTGCAGCGCGCGAAGTGGCAGGCCCAGAGTCGGAGAACTCCGCCCACAGGAGCCGTGCGGCAGGCGACATGTGCTTCATGACTGATCATGATAATTTTGTAGAATGAAGATGTAACTCATCCTTCAGGATGCGCTGCGGCGCGCGAAGAGGCAAGCTCAGAGTCGAGAACTCGCCCAGAGGAGCCGTGCGGCAGGCGACATGTGCTTCATGACTGATCATGATAATTTTGTAAGAATGAAGATGTAACTCATCCTTCAGGATGCGCTGCGGCGCGCGAAGAGGCAAGCCCAGAGTCGGAGAACTCCGCCCAGAGGAGCCGAGCGGCAGGCGACATGTGCTTTATGACTGATCCAGTTTTGCAAAAAGAGGCAACTCAACGCAAAATTGCGTTGCGATCAGGCAGAGAAACATTTCACGGAACATTGAAGTGTGTACGGTAGAGCCGTTGAAGTGGAATAACACGGTCACTTCTTTTGAGGAAATGGTCAGCAGCTGAAATGCGAAGATGCACCTATCACTGTGCCATTACTACTGAAACTGGAACTCCACCCAACGAAACAACAGATCTCCCACCCTACCATTCCACTCCCACCACTCATACTACGCAAGTCAAACTCATGCCGTCCTGTACATAATACGAAATATAAAGTGCGTAATACCATTACGCCTACAGCTTTAGTTCATTATAAAATGTCATGTAAAAGAGGATAATTTATATTTTAGAAGAAACTATAAAACTAACAAACTAAAAAATTCCATTATGGAACTTGCAAATGTCGGCAAGGCTTGGAGAGCGGGGAGGAAATACTAATATAACAGTTGATCATTGAATGTGGATATTTGTACCTGGTACCTGGTAATGTAATTGTGACTATTTATTCTAATTAATAAATAATGTTATAAATGTTTGATATTTGTATACTTTCTACCATTGTATTTATTGTTTTGATTAATTTTATATGAATGTTTTCAGATGTCAGTCTGTGTTTATTTATTTATTTATTTTACGTCAAAAAAACAGTTGAAAACTGCGTATGATGTGCTATGGGGAAAAGTGAATTGTGTGCACATTTTCAAAATTCTGTGATCCCTACACTAAGTCATATACTACTTAAATTTTGAAAGGGAGAAAAAAAACTCCCATGAACTAAAATTTATTTTCAAAAATAAATAAGCAATCAATTTTGAATTTAGGCAAATATCTATTTTTGAGTCTAGGCAAATATCTGCCTTCATAATTGGAGATGTTTATATTTTCAAGATCTATCTTTTGGTTTTACCCAATCTGTGTTGTGTGAGTGTATTTCCGGAATGTTTTGGTTTTAAAATATTATTTTTCTATTCCTTTATTATTATTATTATTGAAAATTTCCTTTTTGTTTGGCCTATATATTTTAGTTCACAATCTTTACATGAAATCTGATATACTATATTTTCTTGTTTTTATCTAATTTACTTTCGACGTTCCTATCTATTGATTTTCTATTGATGTTCTTACATGTGATGTATGCGCAAGAGCATTTTGGTACATTTACACATTGAAAGAATCTGTTGGTCAAATGTAGAATGTAAGGCAAATAAAAATATGATATTTGGTTTAAATCTTTAGTAACATTGTATCCACATTATTTAAAGAGTTTTCGTCATTTTATACACATTTCTTAATCATGTATTGGGGATAATTATTATTTTGGACTATTATTGTTTTGGACTATTTTTGTTTTTGATTATTTTTAGATTTTGTTGGTAACTTAGGGGTTAGCAAGTGTTACCGTTCCATCTACTAAATTGTTAAAAATACTCATTTTTTGTTTCAGTGTATGTTTGGAAATATAATTTCGAATCTGCCACGTGTTAGTGGGTTTTTTGGTACCAAATCGTATACACTTTATTATCACCTTGATGTATAGTCTAAGTGCTAAAACGTTAGGCAACACACTACACGTTCTCTTCCGAGACCTAGCGTTATTCTATCCTGGAGAGAAATTAACGAGTGTAACTATGGGGATTATATATAAATATATATTATATGCTTAATTTGCACAATTTTAGGTTCCGGAACGCGCCCCAAATTCATTACTAATTCAATATAAATAGTTGTATATTTATAATATAATTAAATAGTTATAAATCATACTTAATAACAATTAGCAACAGTTGTAACACTGACTCTACATGAAAATAATGATTATAATAGGATATAAAATGTTAGAAGTTAATGATTTTTATCGTTTTTTACTAATAATTGTATTACGATCTTAGCGTGTTTGCCCTTTGCTTTGTGTTTTTCTTTTTGAAGAGGTACCAGAACGCTATTCCGTAGCGTTCCGTTGGGTTCCGCCAAACGTAAAGCTCTGTCTCTCCTATCTCTCCATCTATCTCCTATCTCCTATCTACCTATCTCTCCATCTAGATCTTTTCCTTCACAACTTCAATTTGCTTGTAACCATGCGGTATAGAAACGTCTTAGTGTAGCTTTTCCTCCTTTTCTAATAAGCACGTGACGTCCGCCTACCGTTATACCACGTGGCGTTCCTTTACCGAAATATTTGGCAACAAACAACGCGCCTCTTCCGCCCGCCTTGTCACCTTCCGCCGGCAAAGCCGCTTGACATCGACCCGGCGCGGGCGGCGCGGCGCGGGGGGGCCTCGGCCGGGCGCCGTTGGAATGCGACGAGCAGCGGCGCCATATCGTATCCGCCTCAGCTCGTGCTCGCAATGCAAAGACAGGAATGGGACAAGTTTGGTCGTACGTCATCTCCTGAGTCAACATTTATCGAGCGAACGTGGAAGATGTACAAGAGGTCGCGGAAAGTTGTGGAGTGTGTGGGAAAGTAGTGGTGCGTGGGTGGGACTTGGGATGCGGGATTTCTGCGATGTGAAGATGTGAGGGAACGTTAATCGGGTGGATTTGGAAATGATTATGCCTGTTTTCCTAGGCTACACGTAAATATAACTTCTGAATGTGAGTATGTTTACAGTAAAACAAGTTTTAAAAGTCGTCAAGTTTACACATTTTAAAATTCTCAGAACGAGAAAACATTTTTCATGCGTTTGTTATCTATTATTTTTTGTAATTCTAAACAATATTATTTTCTCTCAAATATGTTTTATCTCTAATCACACACTGGCTCAAATATACTTCAATGTTTTTACTACTTTTTCATTCATGTTTATTGAATTACAAGAATAATAAAAGCGGTGAGTTAAAAATGAAGATACATCCGTGGCTGTTTTTATTGACAATGACTGTTGAAACAGTTAATTTGTCTGTGCGTTGGCTGCTTGTCATTTCTGTATTAAATCTCACGAGAACGCTACGTAAGCAAGAGCATGAACAATAATCTAATAATATCTTCATCCGTGCCTGTGCTTTAAATCTGTATGTTCAGACCGACATGCTCATGCACTATGCAAGACATCTGTTTCCTGGAGCTTTCCAAACAGTGTTTTTAACTCACAACTATAAAGGTGTGCCATCCTGTATTATTCCCTTGTCTCGTAAGGTGCACCCAGAGGTAATTCTGCGCGACGTCAAACCACGCCTCATGAATTATGGCGATGGCACTTTCCATAATGAAATTTCACTCTCGTGGAGACAGACTCCGTTGTCTCAACGCCAAGACTGGCAAATGGTCTCGGAATATCTTTTATCACTCGAATGCTGAGTGGCGATTCGAGAAGGGAAAGAGATTCCCAGATTGCGTAAATGATCCCTACTTACGGCAAGAAATGACGAGCGGCCAGAAAGGACAGTGAACAAAGAAGATGTGAAGGAACATAAGAAGAATGGAACAACAGCAAAGACAATACCATAAACGGTAAGGTGAAAAGTAATGCAAGTACAGTGGTCGGAAACAGAAACAAGTATGGACACATGCTACAATGGTACTTCTGTACAGTATTAAAATTATTTGGAATTTGCTTTTTCACTTTGTTGAGCAATATAATAAAATGATCTTTGCTACTGCTCTTGAAGTAAAGTGTTTATTTAATGATAAGTTATGTTTCACGTATTTGTTTCCTAACCGTGTGGATGTGAGCAAAGGATTAGGAAACGCATAAAATACGTAAAATATAGATGTAGGGTTAGATGCGAGTGCGAATTTGAAAGAATGAGAGGAAAAATATAAGCGGTCAAACGTTGGTACAGAAAAAGTTGAATTAATATCTTAACTAGCAGTGGATCTTAAAAAAAGTGAAAATCTCCACAAAGTCTGCGATGATTATTAGCCAATCGTATTTCGTTAATACTTTATAAATAAAAATAAACATATCTTTAATTTATTCAAAATTATGAAATCAAATTTTTTCTGCAAATAAGTTAAAACTGTTGTTAGCAGTACAAGTTAATATCATGGCTAAGTATAGCCACTAAATCAATGGCTAAGTATAGCCATTAACAATTTCCTAGTCATTGGTCACAACTTGGCACATCCTGCTCGTATGTTCTGCTCGCGTAATTGCAAGTAGGTCTCGTGTCTCGTATATGTCAGAGAATCAGTGTTTTGGAACAAAAATAAATTTTCATCTCTAAAATATTGTTTTCTTTAGTGATTTTTTAAGACACCGACAGGTATTTATGAAATACTATATTTCTTTAGAACAGCTTATAAATATTCCAATTTTTTAGGGAAAAAGTTTAAAGTTTAAAAGCTAATCGACGTTTAGGATTCTGAACGAAACAGATTACCTGCATTTATACAATTGTTTCAAAAATCATTTGTTCGAGGTATCGTGGGTCTTACTCTACAGTAATACGAGAACGTTCATTACACTGATCTGTAATGATTTTGTGGAAAAATATTAAACGGGAGAATAAGCTTATTTTGGAGGAATGAATTCAAATGTGTAGTAAATCGTTTGTTTCTATCACGTCAGTATTTCTTCACAATCTGAACTGATATTTCCAACTTTACGAAACACCTATTATATTGACTATGTTTTTTAATATTTGACTCACTGTACCGCAAAATAAAATATGACAATTCTAAACGCCCGAAAGCGAATGAATAAAAATAAACCCAAAATACGAAATCATTACTTCTCCTCGTCGACCATCCCGTCCAACGGAACCTACCTTTGGAACCTTCTTGTTGCATGACGTCTACTGTGTGACAAGCAGTGAGGAACTGAGTATGAGGATTTATCCAGTACACCTAGTATAAGTATCTGTGGGATAACAAACTAATATTTTTCAGTTTTTAGTGAAAGTCGAATCTCTCATTTTTTCTGGATTTTTTCCGAGTTCCTGTATACGTAACGAAGCCATGGACATCTCACAAATTGTCATAGGCTACTTTTTTTCGCACAGAATGCGCAGGTTTAACGCCCGGTGATATATTTCTAAGAAGTACAGTGCGTCAGGAAAGTCTCTCTTCACCGAGTCGGATAAGGGACTCCTATTAAAAATTGAATTTATGTTGGTAGCAACCAGATCCCTGCGAAACACAGGAGGGAGGCAACACTACCAGCATCTGTTATGATTGTCGTGAGTACGCAGTGTACGTTTTCTTTCGTTACAAGTTACATCATAATTTCTGTGGCTCACCAGCAAGATGCCACTACGGAGAGACTTATATACACATATCCGTAATATGCAGTAGACATACACCAATATTGTTCCATTAACACAATTAACTTAACAATGAAAAAAATACCACGCAAGATGCGCAACACAAATATATTACATGCATATTTTACAGCCATTTTTTTTCAATAAATGTATTGCAATGAGGCCATTGCTAGTCGCCGGACCCAAAACTTCCCCCTCTGTCACGCCGATTAGGAAGGTCCTGATTTGACACGGCTCAGCGCAAGACGCGCGAACGCGTGCCAGGAGACTCAAAAGATTTACGATTAGGGTGCAATTGTCCCTCGGGGACAGCCCTTCAGGCAACCGGCGGCCAGTCCACGTGCACGGCTAGGCACCGGAACAAGCAAATTATAGAGATCCCGGCTACTGTTGAAAAGTTCCCGCAGGACCCATATAAGCGTCACGAAGACAGCAGAAAGGACTGCTTTGTTCATCTCCGGTGTACACACACGCACAACAAAGACCACCAATCAGGCGCCCAGAAAATGAGGTTAATTTGAAAATACCCTATCGGCTTCCGACTCGCGTCGAATATTTTGGAAACTAAGATTTCGGCCAATAATATTCAAAATTCCAATCACGTGAAGGAGCGATGGGCGAAACTTGGAAAAAGGGTGGGGATGCGACGCAGGAAGCTCGAGCGGGGATTTTGGCAGAAGACGGATAGAAGGCGAGAGAACGAGACAGAATTGAGACTGCAGTGTTGATGAGAGGTAGTGGGAGCAGTGACTTGGGGGTCGACCAACATAGTGCAGGCCGCCCATTATAAAAAGACAATCAGGAATTTATTCCGATTTCAACGGGCCGGCGCCTCCGGAAGGAATGATTGTGCAGCCGAGTCATTGAGGCTGGCCTGGTGAGGAGTGGGTGGCGTCAGACGACTTCCTCCAATAATCACCGATCGGAGCCAGGAGCACCATCACCGCACGCACTGCTGCTTCCGGTTGGCTGCGCCTTGCCGTGGTGTGGCTCGCGACAGCGACTGCTTCGAGGACGACTACGGATTGTGCAATCATCGAAAGAGGTGAACGAAAGACTTTCATTTTGTAATCATTCCAAAGACAGTAAAAAATAGGAAAGGTGTCATTTAATGTAAATAACATATAATTTAGTTTAAGGGGAATCCTTACCCAAATTGTATTATTGAAACAAATGCAATAAATGTGTTCTTGCCATTCAGGTGATTGACACTTAAAGTTACAAAACTTTGTGATTATTGTAAAGTAGTGGTAGTAATAGCAAACCCCGTGCATGCCCTCATTCAAGAGTGCCTGCCCCTGAGGTTCTCGAAATGCCGGTGCCAGCTGATAGGTAAGTGCCCGTTTGGCGCCCTTCATTGATAAATTTAACGCGCACACCTGTCAGCTGATTACCGACGCACTTCGGTGTGACGGTATCTCCCCCCCCCCTTTGTGAGGTGCCCAGACCGCGAGCTACGCGCATTGCGCGCATGCGTGTGTTGCCGTGGCGGCAGGTTGGGTTCATCACAGTATTCACACTTTCACCGATGAAACCCAAAAGCAGGTAAATTTTTCCAGTCATTTATTAATCGAGATTTTCCCACTATCAGATCGCTTCGTTCGTGTATGAACTTTAAAATTATAATCTCCTCTGATTAAATATGGTATCAGTAGCCAGTTCCGATTACTGAAACCGACTACTGCAATCCACTACTTAACACCGACCACTATAGTTGGTTCCTACTAAAGACAATTTCCGTGACAAAAGAAATATATAGTGAATACTGCTACTGTGAAAGAATACTAAAGACTGTTTCCGTGACAACAGAAAAATACTGTGTAGGACGGCAACATAAAAAGATTCTTCTGAAACGTTTATTGGCTGATATATCGAAATCATCAAATGCACAACGGTGTATTAACTTCCATTTTTCTATTTCAGCCCGGCGACTTTTTCTACGATGGATGAGACAAACTTATGCGGTATTTAATGAAACGACAATGAAGGCAGTTTCGACGAATGTTTCCGGGCGACAGTTTCCGGGCATGTCAACCGCTACTGTCATTTGACAAGTTTGAATAGTGTGTTTCATAGCGGGATGTGGTAGTCTTCCTTCCCAGCTGGATGGTAAGATCCGGAGCCGGCGAATATATTGGCTTGCGGGGAATTTACCCTCCAGGTGTCTCTGGCAGCGAAGCACCGTCAAAGCGTAAAATGCTCTTAGCCTCCTACTGGTCGCTTGATTTGTGTGGTAGTGTTGATTGATTGATTATTAGTGATTTCGTCAACTGCCGAAGTCACCAGCCCGTAATGGATGTTTTTGCTCGAGAGTTGGCGGTGATATTACAATGCTGGATGGTTAGATTCGGCGCCGACCTACCATCGGCTGGTGGGGTTTTCCCAAACAAGGTATCACCCACCAGCGGGGCACCGCCCCAGCCGGGACAAGTTCTAAACTCCCGACCGATCTCTCGGAATGTGTGGTAGTGTTGTGCATGTTAGTGTAAGTGTGTGTGTAAGGGGAGAGGATAGGCCAAGGAATAGGAAGGACAGATCGCGCGAGGTCCGTGGCCCGTTTGGTAGGGTACGGCTCCGGGATCCGCCTGGTATTGATCGGAGAAACCACTGAAAACTACAGATGAGAGCAGCCGGCCGCTAGGATTCTCCTCCAAACAGCGGCAGAACTCAATCTAGCTCAGAAGCTAGTGTCGAAAATCCTGCTAACGTGAGGATTCTAACATCAGAACCGTCCGGCCTGAGGCACCGCAAGGGCATCAGCCGATGCCCTGTGCCACCTCTCCCGGTAGAGAAGTGCTAGTAAGTAAGCGCGTGAAAGAGGACATGCTAGAACAAGCAAAAGGAAGGAAAGATCACTTGCGGTCCGAGGTCCGTTTGTTGGGGTACTGCTTTGGCGTTCGCCTGGAGGTTACCGCGGAAAAGTACCGACCAAACGAGAGCAAATTCTCCTGCAGGCAGGGGCTGAATTCGTCCCGGCTATGTAAATAGTTTCGATAAAGCGCCACCGTCGGCACTCAAATCCTGGGCTCTCCCAGTCAGAGTAGCGGCAGAGATATCGACAATTCTGGTTCTGAAGTCAGCCGGTGAAGTTCCCCAAGAAAACCTCCCGCAGCCCGCCCAGTCCTTCACAAATTGCACATCGATCGAACGGGAATTGAATCCTTACTCCAGCGTTGAAAGGCTTTAACACTACACCTCTTAACATGCCACACGTCGCCCCTTAACGTGATTGTTCAACCTCTTATTTTTTCGCCGGGTCATCTTCACTCTTGGCGGACTAGTTTCCTTCCGAGAACAGAGGCGAGTTGGCAGCAGGGGAGCAGGCGGGCGGACGTATGCGGGCGGCTGCAAGGCGAAGATTCTGAAAGGGGGCTGGCGAGGGAGGAACGGGGAAGTGGGAGGGGCCGAAGTCTGAAACCCGATGACCGAGTGGTGGGCGGAAGCTTCTTGAGCGGCCGAACCAGGCCGCGAAGCTCCTCCAAGCATCTCTCCGGGAACTTCCGTTTGCGGCGCGCAGGTTCCTTCTGCCCCTCCCCTCCCCTCCTCTCCCCTACCCCTCCCTTCATCCTCCTGGTCCACCGACTTTCCCTGCTTCTCCGTTTCTTCCCTCACTCTCGCCCTCGGCTTCGCCTCCGCCTCCGCCGCCGTCTTTTCCGCCCCCCTTCTTCGTGCTGCGAATGCGTGGGTGCCACTCTACGCATTACATCTGGCTCGAGGCCACCGCCACCGCCGCCGCCGCCGCCGCCACCGCCATCGCTGCACCCGCCGCCGCCACCGCCACTGCCACCGCAGCCGCCACCGCCGCGTCCTCCGCCACCGCCACCGTCACTGTCAACGCCCCCGCCCACGCACCCGCCCCCGCCGGCGCTGCCGCCGCCGGTACCGCCACCGCCACATCCGCGCCCCCGCCGCCACCGCCAGAGCCGCAGTCGCGTCGTCGCGCGCGAGAAGAGGCCAAAAACATCTGTCGCCGTTCGTCACCGCTGTTTGATCCCCAATTTCATTGCGCCACAAACGCGCTAAGGAGAGCCGGCGCTTCCTGCGCTATCCTCTTTAATGCCTCGCTTCCCTCTACGTGCGCTGCGTGATTCTCGTTCTGGAAGGGAGTACTGATCCGAAGCTAAACTGTAGTGGAACTTTTAACCCTCCATTTGGGATCTTTAAATGTCACGGAGACAAACTAATATCCGGCACATACATTTTCATGGTCACATGGTATTTAATAACATAAAAACAAAAATTTGCGTTTTTGACCAATTTTGGCCGAATTTCACACATGTGTCTCATTATCTCTAAAGTTCTAATAAAGTTTTAGTTCTTCTAGTATCTGCCCGCGTCTCTGCTCCACAAGTCATATCTAGTTTACTATTATATCCTCTTAATTTTGTAGGTCAGTGCATCAACTGATGCTACTACAGCGCCTCTGACCAGGAGGTTTTAGGTTCGAGTCTTGACGGCGGCAGGATTTTCGACACTAGCTTTTCAGGTACGTCGAATTCAGTCGCTGCCTGGAGGAGAACTCTAGCGGCCGGCTGCTCTGATCGGTAGTTTTCCGTGGTTTCTCCGGTCAACACCAGACGAATGCCGGAGCAGTACCCTAACAAACGGACCGCGCGCGATCTTTCCTTGTTCTTCCTTGTCCTATCCTCTCCCCCTTACACACACACTTACACTAACATGCACTACACTACCACATATTCCTGGAGACCGGTCAGGAGCTTAGAGCTTGTCCCGGCTGGGGTGGTGCCCCGCGGGTGGGGGAGTCCTGGTTAGGGCGAAACCCCACTAGCCGACGGTAGGTCAGCGCCGGATCTCGCCATCCAGCGGGGGAAGATAACCGCCATATCCAGAGAAAAACATACACTACACTAACCGGACTAATGACCAAAGCAGTTGACGCGCCTAAGAACACGAAAAAAAACAAACCAAACCACACATGTCGGGAGTCCAGTCGGGTGCTTAGAATTTGTTCCGGGAGGGGCAGCGCCCTGCTGGTTGGGGATATTTGCTTGGAGGAAAACCCCGCAAGCAGATGCCACGTTCTAGAAAATAGGAACACCGCCACCTTCGGGCTATAAAAGGCACTACACCTACGGGAATAATGACTATTGCAGTTGACGCACTCGGAAACCATAGTAAATAAAAAAGTTATTGATCACATTTATCGGAATCAGAATATTTTACTATTCATACTTTTCAACAAATCATCTGGTTAAAACAATCGAAGTTCAACAAGTTTCAACTTAAATACAAATAAATATTGACCCAGATAGAATATTGTATAAATGCTTTAAAGCAAACCGACAACAGTTCTACATTAGACAAACTGAAATCAATGAAACCCAATAAATGTTATGTTAAAAAACATTCAAACGTTTGGTTGCATCAAATAACTTTAAAAATATATCCCCGAACTGTTCTGTAAAGAAAAATTTTAAAACTTGAGCCTCGCGAATTGGAACTGAATTAAGCAATAAAAATTTACCAAATGAAGGGTAGGGGTGTAGAACATTGTAAGCCACGTGGAAACGTTTGGCAGATATAAGCAAGTGAACATTTTTGCTGGAAGAAGGACAACAATGTGCTATGTTTTGAACGATTTGAGGATCACAGCGCATGGCTTGTACGAATGTCTCAACCCTCAACTGGCGTGGTGAGTTTTTGATACAAAACCAGGGTCGTGGAGCCATGTTCATCCCACGCTTTTTCTTCATTTCACTATGAAAATTTGTACGAAATTTTAAACTACTGCTGATTAATTACATTTTTATAGTATTTTCAAAATCGTTTTAGATAAAATAATTCATATTTAATATTCGACACCTTTCATTCCCTTCTATTTGCTGACGACCAGGTAATCTTTGCCAAAGATGTAGACAATATGGTGTATATTCTAAGAAAGCTAATAGAAGAATATAATAAATGAGGATTAGAAAAAAAATTTAATAAAACCGAATATATGTGCATTGGACAAGCAATAACAGATATAGACATGAATGATAACAAAATTAAAAGCTGTACACTTCAAATATCTTGAATCTTTAATAAACAATTCGGGTACATGTGCCCAGATATAAACTCGAGAATAATTATGGGGAAGAAAGTAACCAAAGCTTTACACGGCATATTATGGAATAATAATATCCGCCAAGATGTCAAAAGAAGGATATTCCATTGTGTAGTAGAAAATATAGTACTACATGGAGCTGAAATGTGGCCACAAACACAAAAAATAAGAGATAAGATAAGGACAGTGGAAATGGACTACATGAGACGATGCCTACAACTTACTCGCAAGGACAGAGTAAGAAATGAAATATGGAGAAGGAGGAATATAATTTGTTCTATTACGAAGACCTTGAAAAATAGAGCACTACAGTGGTTTGGGCATGCTCAGAGAATGTCAGAAAACAGATGGCCACACAATATCTTAAAATGGCAACCACCTGAGAGGCGAAAAAGAGGAAGACCAGTTCTAGAATGGGAAAAATACATCCTGGAAGCTATGAAGGATAGAGGCCTCAAACCACGAGATTGGGAGGATAGAGAGTTGTGGAGGGTGAAAACACAACCTCCTAAGGGGAAAATGCCGAGGAAGATCTATTTTTTTACTTATTTAAATAATAATTAACTCTGTGATATTACTGACCAATAATCATAAATAAAATCTTATTTTTACCAATAATTGTTTCAAATCTAATTTTTTTCGTATTATATTTTTTTATACACATATTTAACGATAAAATATAAACATGACTGCAAAAGCAGACTCATAGACACTCCTTACAAATATTTGGCTAGTATTCATGGCACATTGACCAGCAACATATATCTCCTTTTTTTTTTTTCTTTTCCGGTCATTGTTTCTGACATACTGTGCACCGCTTAATTTGCCTGGCTACTTGTGAATTACATTCAGAATCTGGAATATATTTTTTCATACTTCTGAAGTGGTTTCACGTATCTCTCTGACTAGATACGCGTTCAAGAGGGATGTTCATACGAGGTTCGACAAATTGACATACTAGCATCTTCAATAATTCCTGCTATGACAGCCACACACATTTTTTATGTCTCCAGTGTCACTATAATCACTCTCTACCTCTTCTAAGCATCTAGAGATAGCGATATCATAGTCTGTGTCAGGACAAGAAACAATTTTCGATGATGCCTAATAGCACATGGGCGACCAAAATTAATTCAAATTTGGCGCCGTACTTTGAAATCAATCATTTATAGTAACATGAAGCGAAATTAAGCGAAAACAGCTTGTTTAAATAATTGTACATGTTCTATAAATATCCATTATTTTTAGAAGATATTTGATTTAAGAAAATCTCTATCATCAATATTTTGGAATGTTAACGTTTTGTAATTTTCAAAAATACAGAGTTTACCAAAAATTTGGTCAGCATCACTTTTCCGTGTCTTGCTATATACCAGAAAAAAAATTAAAGAAAGAATTTTGAGCGCTTATTAAGATAATAACTGTTTAAAAATTGACTATATTTTACGCACAATTTCGCAAAACTAGTAATATTATCGTAAAATTTTCAAGAAGGTTATTTTAAGACGTCTTGGAGGAACAGATATATTTCAGAGAAATATTTTCTTTCTTTTTTTTGTAGTAAAAGGAAGACGCGTTAGAGGATTTGATTTAGTACATATATGAACAAGATTGATCGATTCTTTTGACATCAAGAACCCACAAAATGATTTTTTTTCTATCAAATATCGCTGATTTCTGTCACAGCATTACAGTACTATCTCTTTCCTTCATAAGTACGTAGTGAAGCGAGAAAGTAATATTATTAACATTGTTATTGCATGAAGTAACGTTAATTAAAGAGATAAAATAATGTGCATGAGGAGAACAAACCCATTAATATCAGTCTGACCGTGCGAAGGGGAGAGGAAATATGGCAGGCAAGCGCGGCCGCAGATAATGAAGGGGGCAGAAATTCTCACCAAAGCAGGTCAGGTTAAACCTTACTTGAAAGATCTGAAATGTCTAAAATTCGCGATAGAAAGAACCTCAACCGGCGACGTTCGGATATCCGAAAACATGTGACAAAGTGTTGTTTTTTCTGTCAATGTGGAAAAATTTAATTTAGTGGAATGGCATTGTGTATTTGCAAACTTTCTTTTTGGATGACAAAATTTAGTCTTATTTTCGAAATATAAGGTTTTTATCAGAGAAACAAAATATGGGCCCTCTTGACAAAATAAACAGCGAGTTGTTTGTTTCTCTTTCCATGCTTGTATGTAGTTCTTTGTCATAATTGCAAAACTTCTCTATTATTTGACCTATTATTCAAATGACTTCTTGCTATGGTGTTACATGTAAATTTGTTTGAGAAAACTTAAGTGAAAAGTTTAAGAAAATGTTTACTTATTTCTTAAGCGAGTTTCCTTCTCTCACTTGTATAAGGAAAGACGCTTTCAATGTTAAAAGTCTTCTCTTTTAAATGAATGCCCCCTTATCTTAAGTTATTCCGCTAGTTATACTCATGTTATATTTTTCACGAAAGTATGAAACTTTTTTGTTCTAGATTTTCACGTCCGCGCGTTGCTTCTACCTTGCGTTTTCTATCTCTTGTGAAATTCATAATTAAAGTTTTCTGATATATTTTGCTTTATTTTTAACTATAGTTTTCTTATAAATTCTATTGAGGTACATTGAATACCGGCATTGTGTTCATTAGTTTCGGAATGGAAGCAAAAGCGTCGTACTCGGTTTTGCTTCCTTTATGTAAAGAAAGTAAAAGCAAGTATGGAGGTGAAAGATGTGGAAATGTCGCACTTTCGATTGAGCTCCACCATACCTATCACCTCCTTTTATACCATCACTATTTCAATTTTGAATACATGTTGTTGATATTTCTTGCAGTTCTTCAAAGTTTCCCAGCGGGATAAGTATAACAAACATTTATAGTAATTCCATGAACGTTTATTCTGATCGTGCTCTCTTCTGAGAATACTTGCATTGTACGTTTTGTTGTACAAGTTGAAGATAGACTGCAACGGACTTCTATTTACATTTCATCTTAACAAAATATTAACCTTCTTTCTCTGTAGTAAACATTTGCATATCAAAGCATTGTGTTCCTTGACCTCCGACCCACGTTAACACAGGCTTTAACAAAAACTTCTTAGTTCAGTGTGAAAGCCTTTTCAAATGTTAAACTTACTAACTTTAAGTTCCATGGCTTCTCGTATCCTTCAGTTAATTAAAAAAAATTGATTGACTTAAATAGATATAATTGCTCCGTTTAGACTACAGATATATACATGAAATGTAATAAATAAGTAGGTAAAATCTAACAAAAAGCTAACCGACAATATCAAAGTTATTTTTAATATAAAAATGGATATGTAGTGGAAAATATTTTTTAAATGTTAAACTTATTAACGTTACGTACCATGGCTTCTCGTATCCTTCAGTTAATTGAAAAAAAAAATGATTGACATTGATATATATTATTTTTCCGTTTAGACTACAGAGAAGGTATACATGAAATGTAATAAAAAAGTAGGTAAAATCTAAAAAAGCTAACCGACAATATCAAAGATATTTTTAATATAAAAATGGATATGTAGCGGAAAATATTTTTCAGAGTTTGTTTAGAAAAAGCAGTACGGTGATCTAAAAATATTTGAAGACCGTTCATGCAAAAACAAGCTTGTCCATAAAAGAAGAGTTATCAATGCAGTAATACTAATGACCGTCAGGTGCATATTCTGTCCTGATGATGGAGGAGCAAAAGTAAATATATCCCGAATAATTTTCCTTGTAAACATACGAGGTTCAGGAAAAATCCAACATGTCCACAGCGCTGTTTCAAGCAATTAATAATATGTTCGAGTAACTAATAAGATGCCAAGATTCACGATCACTTGACTGCTCATACCGCGTGGTCCATTCTTTCTGTGAAGTCTTCACAACAGCGCCTTATATTATTAGAAAATTGGGATCTCACGGACACAAAAGCTTCTATAGTATGTGTAAGAACGTGTAGAACATCAGAAATGTAAAGCGAATCATTATTCAGAAAACTATGAAAGGGAAAAAGATTCATACAGTCGAAGTTATCCCAGAGCAATATTTTAGATTTGATGAAGTTCCTGCTTTGACCCTTTGGAAACGAGGTTCTTCATTAACAAATATGGTAGAATATAGCCTTCAACACGTGCCACTTGAAAGGGGTATGCCATTGGCAAAGAGATTTAATGTAGCAGGTCTAGTGATTGAAATTTTAGGAGATAAATGGGGAGAAGTTTTCAGATTCTCCTGGCCTGGCATGGTATTCCTTTGTTCTTGATGGATCTATAGCTGAAAATCAAACTGTACTGGATATACAAGAACTGAAAGATAATTGTGATTGTTCAGAAGATGCTCATGGCTGGCTCATATAGATTGTCATTTTATTTTGTTCTTTGTGAATTCCTTATATGTGAAACGTTGTTAAATTACCTACAGAATTTGTTGTAGTAGTTTTCTCTGTTTGGAAAAAATATTTGCATACAAATTACAATAAAATAGTTTATCCCAATCAAATGTGATGATAATAGTAGCTCAATTTTATGAAAAACCAAAGATGTCCGCTAGTGCTTCGGACAAAAGCAAACATGTCCTAAAGCAAAAAGAAGCATGTCCTCTTTTAAACTGAAATATAGTCAAAATGATACAGTAGTATACGTAGACTATTGTAACAATACTGATAAGCAGCACAGTATATTACATTGTTTGAATAGGCAATAACTTGTCAACAATACGCTTTTCACTGTTTCTGAAAAATCTGATTTGATGGACATGTTCTTTGCATGAACGATCCTCACTTCAAATTTGAACTTGCACCAAATTACTTTTTACAAATCATGAAGTACGCAAGGGAACTTTCATAACTGTATATACGGGGAAACTTCAGAAAAATGGAAAATTTAGTGAAATTTATAAACGGCGTAGCTCTCTTGTCATATCATTGAGAGAAATAATTCAAGTAGCAACTTTGTTGAGAATTTTATCATCTTTAAAATTGTACGAGATCAGTTTTGCAGTTCTGCAGTTTAGCAATCATGACGCAACCGTTATAACACAAACTTCAAAAAATTGTCATAATTTCCGTGTTTTTATGTCCACATAAACTTCCCAGAAGTAGTTCGAGCTTGAAAAATTAAGATTTCTTACGAATACCAATATAAGCAAAATAAAACATAACTTACCATTTGCAAAGAGTAATGACTTATCGACTGTACTTACAGGCTTCTACCAAAATATGTGCTAGGGCCAGAGGCGCGGTCGTTGACGGATTCCGCACTCGCTTCGGGGATGGATATATGAAAGTCCCTTCACATGTCATTGTCACCCATATGTCTCGCACATATTCACCCGTCATTCATTTATCTTCCGTCCGTCATTATCATCAACAGCACGAGCGCTTTGGACCAGCGTACTCAAGCTCTTGCGACTGCGTCCTATCTTCACTCACAAGACTATAGATGAGGATACTCCGTTGCATATACAACCTATCTGAGGATCACCAACGATTCCTATCGGTCAAACATCCAGGTCTCTGAAGTGATACTGATCAAGCACACGTACGACTTGAAACGATCACTACATGGGACAAGTTACGATTCAATTTATTAGAGAAATGACACCAAAGTTCTGTATCTTTTCTTATTTCTTACCAGCTTAATAACTAGTCTTAACAAGAGGGATTCAATATTCTGATTTTCATCCTAATTTTAGAAACACAGACGGGCATATACTGTTTACCGTCAAAACTCCACAGGTTGTCTCGGCACATTAATGTATGCAATCCAACGAAACATTTAATAGTACTATGTCCAATGATTACTTCTGTAATGTAATCTTTTCTGTTATTGGTCAAACACCTATACTGCAATGAAGCTGTATCCTGAAGGCTATCAGTATGAAACACGTTGCAGCTATCTAACACGTGAATTATACAATGGGAGAAAAAAAACAATATTGAACTCGCCGTAACGGATTTATTGAGGCGCATAGATTTAAAACCCGCATTCTCAACTGTTTTAATGAAAATAGTGTTCTGGAATATTTGTGTAGTCCTTGTGGCTTATAGATAAATTTATTAAGCTGCAATTGGGTGTAACCTGGTGAAGGCTAATGACATAAATAAGGTAATATAACTAACATACTAGTTATATAATAATAATAATAATAATAATAATAATAATAATAATAATAATAATAATAATAATAACAATAAAAATATAAAAATTGACTGACACTAAGTTGCATTAAGAAAAATAAACTTTTACAATCTAACTCCGCACTGAATATTTGCACAATTAAGACCACAGTGCACTGGCACTACTCGGCACTTCACATCACTATGACCCATAATTCACTTCCTTCCTTATTCCTCTGCTCTACACTGCACGACACTTCACTTCCCAAACCAACACTTGCATACCATAAAACCTATTATTCTCAATTAAGTCCCTCTTTTTCTTACTAATATCCTACTTTAATTTTCCAAACTGTTGAACGCTTCATGGAGAGGGTTCAATGATTTTTGCAGGCAGGGGTTCAAAAGCATAGAGCCATTTTTTGAATTACCATTCTTGCTGACTGTAACTCTCAACTAGGTGCTCCGTAAGTTTGCAGACCACTGACGTAAGAATTACCGGCATATAATTACATAATACAGTTTTGTCACCACTTTTAAAAATTGGTAAGACAAAAGCTAATTTCCAATCTTCAGGTACTTTAGAATTGTTCACAGACATGTGAAATATTCTAATAAGTACGGAAATATTGCATCTCCTCTTTCGTTTCCCGTTCTCTGAATGACGTCATCTAAAATGTCGTATCCGTCGCTCGTATGCCTATAGCATACAATAATTTCTAATATGGTTCCTGACGTAGGAATTACTATTCCCATCATTTTAAATTCTGTACTGATCCAGTCTAATCTAATATCCATGTCTGCTTTGACGCATATCAAGACTCCGCCCCCTCTACTATTTCTATCCCTCCTAAAGATCTTATAATGTGAATGAAAATATTCAGAGGATCCGATTTCCTCACTTAGCCACGATTCAGTTCCTATCGCTATGTCGAAATCGTAGGCATCAACTAGATTCCCAAATTATATTTCTTTATATAATAAAAAATGTAATAAAATGGAATAATAAATAATTGGACAGTGTAAATCTAAACAACCTGTAACAAGTATTGTACAGCAGCCTCGGGTCAATGACCCCCATCTCGATCACGTTTTTCGTCCAGTTCCCTGATCCATTGAGAAATGCTAAGAAGGCCCCTTGTTTTGCTTCTGGACATAAATGTAACTTCATTTTTTTCTGCACGTCTTCTAGAATTCAGTCGCAAATGTTATTAAAATTATCGTTTCCACGTTGTCACGGCAGGAAGTATTCCTTGACGAAGGACATGATGGATAAGAGCCCAAATTTATTGCTGATTTACCCTTTTTTGCTTTTTATCTTTTTTGCTTTATCTTTTTATTTGTGCTTTATCTATTTTATGCTTTATCTGTTTTATGTCTTTATCTATTTTATGCTTTATCTATTTATTGCGGGTTTATTACATCATTTTTTTAAACAATCCTTGCAAGAACGCTAATTTCTTTCAGTATTGAAAGTTCATGTAGTATATAGTTTAGTGTAGGGATCACTGAAGTTTGAAAACGTGCTTAGAATTCACTGCACCATAGCACGTCACACACAGTTTATAACTGTTTTTCACGTAAAATAAAATTTAAAATAATATTGATTATACTACGACAGTTCACTTCCCACAGTCTAAGGAGTCCTTTCCTCAGCTGAATGTGTTCCCGAAAAGTCGCGTTCATCGAAGACGCCGCCGCTGCAGCTTCCGTCTCCTCCGCTGCCGTCGTCGTCTCTTCCGTCGCCGTCGTGGTCTCCGCCGCCGCGCCGCCCTCGTCTGCCCTCGCGGCCGCCGGCTCCACCCATGCCGCCGCGCACTGGTTGAATCGGGCCATAAATCTGGCCGTAATGGCAAAATTCAAAGTGCGCATTCGGAATTCGGACTTTGCAACTCTCGTTCGGAAGACATTGGAGCACACTACTTTAGCTCTAGAAAGTTATTTCAATCATTTTTGTTTTCCTCGCGGTCTCGTGATATTACAGTTGCTCGAAAACCTCGAATTCATTGATTCCTATGAACGGTATCTGTGAAATTAAAAAAAAAAGTGTGAAATTTTTTTGCCGCATCTTTTTGTATTCCCGAATAGAAGACACTATTGACTATAAGTTAGGTATATTTTTAAGAAAAAAGTGTCAAATAATTTTATTTATAATACGACTGAATTCTAACGTATAGAGCGTAACAATGTTAGTCCCTTGAAATTTTGAATTATATTTTTTGTCCTGCGTATTCCTGTCTTATTCAATTTTATTATTTATCAAGTAGACAGCCCTTAATCAGAATAACACCCATTTAGCTACACATATCTGCACCTTTTTGTTTTATAACCTTGTTACCGCAATGCTACATAGTACGATTTAACACTAGATATCCCGGAATTGTCTTCTATGCCACAGGGAGTTATTTCTCTGTTTATGTTTTCGATTTATCCTTCTTATAATTAATTTTAATAATAAAATTATTGATATACATTTTTGGAATGATAACAATATTATCCGGCGACCACAACAACTATTGTATCCATATTTATACACATATCATTATTTTTATGAATCAGCCACTTCCAAACCACCATTTTGAATTTTGAAACTTCATTATGATATTCAAAATAAGTGATCTCCAGAACCTCATATGTATATTTTTTATGCATTTTTTGTTTTTAAATGAGTAGATCCGCCATTTTGAATTTTGAAATTTATTTAAGATATTCAAATTTAGCGACGCCAAAACCCATTGATACCCTTTTTACGCCAATTCACTCGCATTTGAAATAATGACAGATTTTTAGGCCCGATTGAACCAGTGTGCGCCGTCGCATCCGTCGTCGCCACCGCCGCCACCTCCCCCGCTGGCCCGCCGTCGCTGTGAGGTGGCCCCGCCACGTCGTCGTCGTAGGTTCGAGTCCTGATGGTGGCAGGATTTTCGACACTAGCTTTTCAGCTAGGTCGAATTCAGTCGCTGTCTAGAGGAGAATTCTAGCGGCCGGCTGCTCTGATCGGTAGTTTTCCGTGGTTTCTCCGATCAACACCAGGCGAATGCCGGAGCAGTACCCTACCAAGCGGGCCACGGACCGCGCGCGATCTGTCCTTCCTCTTCCTTGTCCTCTCCTCTCCCATTACACACTCACACTAACATTCCGGGAGACCGGTCGGGAGCTTAGAGCTAGTCCCGGCTGGGGCGGTGTCCCGCTGGTGGGAGAGTCCTGGTTACGGGGACACCACTAGCCGACGGAAGGTCGGCGCCGGATCTCGCCATCCAGCGGGGGAAGATCACCACAATCGCCCGCTGAAAACATGCACTATGCTAACGGGACTAATGATCAAAGTAGTTGACGCGCCCGGAAACACGGAAAATCAATAAATCAATCAATTAATCTCAACAGTAATCTCCCGTCGCCGTCTTCTTCCCGAGCAGCCGACTCGTTCACGCCGGTCTTTTATTTATTTATTTTACGTCAAAAACAGTTCAAAACTGTGTGCGACATGCTACAGGGAGAAGTGAATTCTGTGCACGTTTTCAAAATTCTGTGACCTCTACCCTAAGCCATATACTACTTGAATTTTGAATACAGAAAGAAAATTAGCGTTTTTTACAAGGATTGCTAAGAAAATATTCTCTCCAATGTAATAAAATTTATTTTCAAGTGTAAATTAATAAATTTGGGCTCTTAACTATCATTATTTTCTTTCGTCAAGGAGTAATACTAATTGCCGCGACACCATGAGAACGATAATTTGAATTACTATATTTCCCACTGAACTGTAGGAGACGTGCACAGATAATGAAGTTATATTTATGTCCAGAAGCAAAGAAGGGGCCATCTCAACATTTGCTCAAAAGATCAGGGAAACTGAACGAAAACCCTGATCGAGATGGGATCATTGACCCAGAAACTGCGGTACAATTGTTGTTTCGAATTTTACAGTCCAAGTGGTAAATAATACATTAAATATCACTGTTAATATTAACGGTTGCTGCCACCTCTGCTCCGACGCTGAAGTCCAGTGTTGACGAATACTCGCAGTTCCCTTTCGCAGTCGTCCTTAACCCCACATCTCTGTTCTCTCTCGCTCCTGTCACAGCAGCTCCACACCACCTCAAATTCACTGTCGTTACTGTGACCATCGCTGAGGAACCTCAACCGTGTAATCGCTTTTTACATCGCCTACTCTAGAGAACAAGCTTCCAAGATATTGCGCACCCTTTCAATTTAGATGGAGATAGTTCCTGCCAAAATCGCTGTAGCGACCAAAAGCCTCCCGCGGTCCGTCACGAATCCAGGAATTCGCGTCTATGAATGTCACATCCAGACGCGCGGCTACCCATTCGTAGATACCATTAACGTGTGCAGCGTGACGCCAGATGTCTTTTCTTCTCAATTCACCACTTAGCACAACCTTGGCGGCGGGAAACGTCTTTTGCGCATGTTCGTACACATCGCGCACAATTTTCTTCCTATTTCTCTTTTTATGTTGTTTGTTCTGACATGCAGGACAACAGTTTCGGCTGAACCCAGGTCTTTTCTCTGGATGTACCTTCGTAATTGGTCTATACGAATTCCCGGTAAACACTTCACTTTCATTTTGTTGTCCTTCCCTACGTGACATACAATGGAGTCACCAATAACAAGCATAGAAACAGCACTGTTCACTTTGACACTGTCTGCCACATCAGTTGCCACTCTCACTTCCCCGTTCACTAACATGCACGCTTCATCGTTTCCTGTTTCAGTAACTGCTTCGCTTGCTACTTTGACGCTCAAAAATTCCTTTTCAGTCATTAACTTAACTGGCTTCGGTGACACTTCATCTCTTATAACACCTATTTTCAATTGCTCGTTTTTTTTTCTGTTTTTTTTTGTTTTTTTTTACAAGTCTTCACCAACTTTTCCAGTTCCAAAAGTTCTTCTTCTAGCTTGGCGATTCGTCTGTCGCTTTTATTGCATTTACTGTATTCAGTATTCTCTGCCTCCATTTCGAGTCCGGGGTTCAGTTCAACACTGCCAATAACCAGTAGCGTTGTAATAACGCCAGCTCACAGCAGCAGCAACTGTATACCGCCGTAATTCGCGTGGTCCGGCCGCAAGCCAAGACGAACACGTGGTAAGCGCGCCGCGTAGGAACCAACGCACACCCCATTGCCTTTCACTTTCCAGGAGCTCCCGTAAAACACGTCCGCACCCCATTAGAGAAACTGAGACACTGACCTTCATCCCAACCAAAAATCTGTTTTCATTAGTTTGCTTTGATTACATCAAAGTAAACTTCCAATTTTTCAATAATTATAGCATAATCAACGATCAGAAATAAAAGAAAATGTAAGTTAACATTCTAAAACCATCCAATTTTAATTTATAAATCTATTGCCTTTTTTCATTTAAATATTATAACTAGATGACAAAAAAACGACAGTACGAAATGAATGTTTTTAAAGTATTACAAATTCAATATTTGAGTATCGTCTCACTGTTTAACGGTGTGTAAAATGTATTATAACGATATACGTAACTACGGCGTTATTACGTACGAGTATATTTCATCATAAAAACTTGTTTCGCCCATTGTTCTACTGTACAGGCTATAGTATATTCCTCAAGACTATAATATAATTGAATGTACAATTTTATTGAACGTAAAGACATTGCATAATTCAGATTTATCCGTTTATTCATATCGTTCACCAATAAAAATCTGAGAATTCCAATCTGACGTATTGCGTCATTGCCATTATCGTATTGCATATCTCGTCAAACGAAGTGGGGGAAATTAGACTTTTTAGTTTCGAAGGGAGCAAAAATTAAGTTAAACTACAAAGATTTTTAAAAACTGTTCATGACCATTTTCTTGATCTGCTATTTAGAGCCGAATATTCGCCGAAAATACGATCAACACCAATTTCTTCACTGTCCGTTGCTACATGCGTGGAAAAAAATTAAAGAAAAAATACAGCCCTCTTCATTCTTCGCGAATAGAAACTAGATATTTAACACTAGAGATTACGAGAATTTGTTAATAAAATACATTTTTATAGTCAAATTATATTAATTGTTTTTTGCATTAGATCGGTGACACGGTAGGTGTCACCATAACTCGTGAATCTGGAACTCAGTACGGCAAGAATACAGGAAATATAAAAGGGAGTTGTCGAGTGCAACGGAAAGATGGGTGGAAGAAGTGAAGTATTCACATTGAAATACATCTTTCTTGAAATTTAACCTACATTAATTATTTATTTCATTTATTCATCCATTCATTTATTGAGTCGCTTATTAATTGCCATATATTCCATTTTTCAGAAAATACTGAAGATTTGTTCTATATATTCTTTGTGACTCTCTGGTTATAAATAATGAATATTTTGTTCAATAATTTATTTTATGAATGTCAATGTTCATAAAGATTAACTATATTTTCATTAGTCTAGACGTTTAGAGCGTGTGAGTTCGCTCATCAGGAGATTTGCCTTACGTAGGTTAAACTATATACATGTCTACAATTTAATACATTTGTACAATTTCATTGACAACAAATGCACTGCAATAGCAGATATAACCCCATTCTATGTGCTCACACAATATTATACTGAAGATTTATTTGATTTGAATTGCTGATTATTATTTGCTTTAGATTAGTTGAATTTGATTTATTTTCTTCAAAATAAGTAAAAAATGTGTGTGAGTTAAAGTGGACAAGTATAATATTCACTCATTGCGAGGGAGAAGAAACTACAAAATTCTGTTAATGTCGCGGTTTCGTATCGTATCGTTTACTTTAACGTACGTATTCCTGGAACGAGGTTTAAATATTTGTCCATAAAAAGACTAGAACATCAGTAAGGTGAGTTCTTAATGTACTCAGGGATCAGGTTATATGGCACAGTTTCAGTACTTTTGATACAATATAGTTTAAACGCGTAATATGAAAAGTTATTCATGACGTAGCGTTGGTGTCAAGCAATCCAGAGAGCAGTTTGCAGTATCTAGTTGAGGTAAGGAATTAGGACGCAGAATTAACGAGGAGAAACATGATACTAAAGCAACAAAACGTTGATAAACTAATATTTCTATAGCGCTTTCATGAGCGCATTCACGGAAAATTCCAGAAATCTGAGAAGCTTGTTACAAACTTAACGTTGTAGTTAGCACTTCCTCTACAAGTTTTCTCTTCTTAAGTCGAAAAAGTGTGATGGACTTTGCCTCTGAAGACAGAGGCTACTTACAATGTGCTGCAGGCTTCCAAATTACTTTTAGCATCTCAGTAGGTGCTCGAATGGAGAGATACTACCGTCGAAGAGATATGACGGAGAGAAGACGGAGAGATATCGCTGTCAATTCTTTTTATAAAAACCAACAAACGTAGGTGACGCACGAGGGAGAGAGTACCAAAACATAGACTCGTAAGACACATTCAAGGTAACTGGGCAGATTCCAACCCTGAAATAGTCGTCATTTGATTCTTTTGTTTTCAGATGCATCAAATGCTGTGGTCATTAGACTCCTCAGTGCACGGCACTTGTCCAGGGAAGTGGCAACGTTTCTTAACCGGTTGGAACGTGACATCCAGCGCCGCTCTGCACGTCAGCTTGCGGGGTTTCCCTCACTAGATCTTTCCTCGAGAGAGAAACCGTGCCAACCGGGTAGACTAAGTCAGATCTGCACAACCCCTTATCCCGCAAGCATTCTGCTCTCAAATGCCGGGCATCTGCCCGCGACAAAGTGCAAGTAGTGAGGAGTACAGAGCTTTGTGGGGAGGAAAATACCCTCCAATTTGCACAGAGGAGTCGTTGCGGCATGTAGATTGAATGTCTGGGTGTCTAATGCAATAATCCATGCTGTGAAATTATTTGATCACTTACTCTTGATTTAAATGGGTAATGATCCGTATTTATAAGTACAAGGAACACCTTTCACTGTCTATCTTCTGTGCACTTCTAAGAATATTTGTGCACTGCTCGACATATTTTCCTTCTTTCCATTTATGCTCGTTGTGACTCATAAACAATATTTTAAAGCAGGGACCTCTTTTAAAAATGTAGTATGTAATTCTAAGTAACAAAAATTTACAATTTTATAATTGATTTTCACCAGGAATGTTATAATCTCCAAATGATAGAAGAACGGAGGAACTTGAGAGCACTCTCGCACATCGATATTCATACAAAAATTAAATATAGGCAATTCCAAGAAGGGTAATATTTGACAACACTTATTTTTATGACCATTTCCCCTTTTTACGAAGCTGAATAAGAGATATCAACGAGAACCCTCTTTTACGATATTTTATGAAGAGATTATGATTCTTCTTAAACAGAACGCAAATGCTTAATGCTTTATACGATGCACACGATTATGAATATATTTTTTATTTCTAATACGAAATATGTAATGTACTATTGTCAAAAATTAGAGCCGAAAGTAATCATGACTTTTTCAGAATAACATTTTTAGCTCTGATAGAACTGTCTTTTCCAATTAAACTTAGTAAATGAAAAAAATATTACGGCTATCATCAAACAAAAAATATTCAATATTACAGTTTTATGTTTAGAACTACTCTAAATTTATGAATACCTGGAAACAAAGCGAATTACACTGTCAATTCCATAAGCAGTCCGATTGACTTGATATGGAAAGGAAAATGTGTGTGACTAATTCGTTTTAGTTTTGTATTTCAGATTGTAATACATCGGCAATAAACATTTCCAAACTAAAAGGTAATGATACTTGACTTGTGATTATGAATGCGTCGTCCGTTAAGAATCCGTTCTCGCAATTGCTCTTTGAATTTACGTGCTAACGTTCGAATTGCACATTCTCATTGGCGGTCCCTACCCCTAAACTGGATCTCATCCCCACCCTTCCTAGCTTGCTGTAATTGCACTGAAGTTGCTCGCGCGCGGCTCCCGACGTTAGTCAAAGTGCAAATTGCTGTGCAGGCCTGCTCTTATCTCTCGAACTGCTTCCCAACATGTGAGAGAGTGAAGTGCAGAGAAATGTGAGTGTAAGGGGAAAGGAGATGACAAGCATCGGCGGCGATGGTGTAGCGGTTAGCGTATCGGACTGCTATACACAAGTTTGCGGGTTCAAACCCGATCGAAGCCGTGGATTTTTAAGGGCGAAAAAATCGCCCGTACGCCTTCCTTCGGAGGGGAAGTAAAGCCGGCTGTCCCATGTTAGTACATTTACTGCATGTAAAAGATCCTCATCAAGCCTAAATGACGCCTCTGAGCTAAATTCAAAATCGCCTGTTTCGTCGCCCAAGTAATACCTTCTTTCTCCCATGATTGGTGAAAGGAGTGTAACGAAATTTGCGTGGTCAGACGGAAGAGCAGGCCTCATGGCCTGAGTCTCGCTACGTAAAATAAGGCAAATTCAATTCAAGCATGGGAAAGGAAAGACAGCAAGTGGTCTGTGACCCATCGTCAAAGTAGTGCTCCGTCATTCGCCTGGGATTGATAGTTCTCCTCTAGACGGAGGCTGAACTGGAACCAGCTACAATCGCGGGTAGTGTCGAAAATCAAGTCACTATCAGGACTCGGGCCCCAGAACATTCAGGTGAGAAACCTTGCAGTGGCAGCAGTTGTTAACGTGAGACAACTTAGTCGGTATAATGTCGTTGCATGCTCGTTACTATCGATCATTGTAGTTTCCGATGATATACATTTAACCTGCCGTAAGTCGACGAGAGAGCATCACGTTCACATTTGTTTTCAATGGTTTCAATAACAAGTTACAATAAGAATAGATTTGCGAAAGTCTGAGTAGTTTCCTAGAAATGTATCAGAAGTGCGACAGTGAAGTATCGCGAGTCTCTTCACATTCAGTTGACAGCGAGCAATTGCTTTCTTTGCATTCTTTCATTAAAAAGCAATTCATTCATCAATTGTATTTTTTTAAATTTTACCCACCAGCATAGTGGGTACATAAATACATTGTGGGTAGAAAATAGAAACGTGCTCTATGAGTTGTTATTGAAACTGAATAGCTTTTTTATAGGTTATCATCCGTGTGTATTCTTCCTTTTGTGGATTTCGTTCAAAAATCAAACTCACAGCATTTTCCTTGTCTACGGAAAAATTAAATGAAGGGGAGATAGAAAATGAAGTTGATTTTATGTCAATAACATTTTGTCACTATTTATAGCCATTGTAAAGAAAAATATTTAAAAATCTCAGAACACAAACAAGTTTTCAGACAACTTAGTTATCATACTTTAATTGATTCTTTAATTTCCATTTCAAAACTTTTCTATTAATTTCAAAAGTTGAAATATCATTTGGAAAGATTTTGGTTATACAAAATTTACAGTAGACAGTAAGAAAATGAAAAAGGGGTCAAGTTACATCAAGACCACGGGCGAGCGTTGTGGTGACCGACGACGAACAGCGTCCGTCTGGGTGGGGTCCACCAACGGATAGTGAATAAAAGATCTGTCTTCAACAACTGTTGAGACGACACGAATAAGTTTTAACGCATAAGCTTGCAACAAAGACACCAAGGAGTTTTGGTTCGTCCATTTCTTTTTATTTCTCGCCCTTACGAACAAAGGAAGAGAAAGTACTGCAATCGTGTGCGGGAAAACGGCAATTTTTGACAGACAAACTCATATTGTCGAGCCCTGGTAACGAAAATTTTGATAAATCCTGTTACTACATATAGTAAATTACTTCCTCTAACACGTTGTGGACCGAGAATCAATGTTTTGTAGGTCCTTTATACAGAAAAATGTATTGACGGTAAAACGTGTCTGTCTGTCCGTCCAGCTGGCCGTCTCTGGTCAATGCAAGTATGTAAGCAGTTCAACCAATTTTCTCCTATATTGATATTTCCTGAACAATGTGAACGAACTCAAGGCTTTGGGAGTTTTAATAGGACATTTTCATTTTTGAGCGTTCTTTATATGAAGTCTGAAAAACGTTTTCAAAATTTTCTCAAAAATGGCTCCAATTTTTCTATTAAATGTTGTCCTCGAATAGCTTAAAAGACTCCTAAGAGAAAGGTCCAAGTCTTATGTTCCTTGGAATCCCCCAATTTTCAAAAGTAGCAAAAGTACAATTTTTGGAGCGTCTTGCTATAATCACAATATTGAAGATTTTTTTCTTAAAGAAATATGTTCTCTAAAGATATTGTAAAATAAGGCCATGTACAAATTTTAAAAAATATGAGTAATTTTCTTGTAATTTTGCAGGAGAGGATTTCAACCTTTTTATCAATTTTATTCTCAAAAACCTCGCCAATTTTTTCTTTAAAATTTCTCATCGTATGTTTCGTAAAACGGTAAAAAATATGGTGCTAGACTTATCATCGGCAAAGTCCTCGTACTTTTGAAAATTGCAAAAAGTTAATGGTTCAAAACTACAAAATTGGAGATTGAGATTTTTGCTTTTAAATACGTTGCAATAAATGTGCTCTTGAAAAAGGTCATCTGTATTTAAAAAACGAGTAGATTTCGCGTAAGCAGCTGGTAAAAGTATGGGGCAACATCGTGAAGCCAGTCTACACGAAGGGAATCAGAAAACTTTACTTCGAGAAAGTCTGTGCCATTTTGTAGTATCACTAGTTTATTTATCGGGTAATTTTTCTTTCTGAGCAAATATATTCATTTTTTTTGTAAAAAATCGACAATTTACATGTTCCTGAAGTGCTTCTATGCTTCCGCATTGCAAATATTTTCCAAGAAAACATTTTTTTCAAACCAACTTTTGAATTCTTATTGCTGCTTAGCCAACCAGAATATCGAAATAGTTTATAAGACAAAACATACTTAAAATTGTCTTAAGAGCTTATTTTCCAAATTGCGACGTTTCCTCCCCGGTCATCCTGTACGTAGCAACAGTATTTATTCCACGTTTTCATTCTAATACGTAACAAGAAAGTAAAAAAAACAATTATCTGGTTTTGTTTTGCAGTACTTTTACTGTTTTAGGCCCCTAATAGTAAGATAATAACGCATTTTTGGATTAAAAACATTAAGATTCATTCGGGATCTCACGCAGAGATTCTGCTTTAAAAGTAATATTACCACGCATTACGTGAATTTGGAAGATGGTCGCCCCTGCCCTCTCGCGAGCCGCGTGGGCGATGGGCGATGGGCGGCAGCTGCGTCCCCGCGGGCGCTGACGGCCCATCGCCCGTGATTGATCGCCCCCGAGGGCAGCCGCTCGCCACCGCGCCGTGGTAATGGCGCGCAGATCACCCACACCCAAATGCACGGCTTCCATCTTCACGGCCAAGAACTAGCTTACCTTAAAGAAAATAGATGCACGCTTACGTTCGACGATATATAAAGAATAGTGTCTTACAACAATGCAGTACACATATACTTGCTCAAATCGGTAGCGGTAGCTCAGTGAATCAACTGATGTCACTGCAGCGCTTCTGACCGGGAGGTCCTAGGTTCCAGTCCTGATGGCGGCAGGATTTTCAACACTAGCTTTTCAGCTAGGTCGAATTCAGTCGCTGTCTGGAGGAGAATTCTAGCGGCCTGTCTGCTCTGATCGGTAGTTTTCCGTGGTTTCTCCGATCACCACCAGGTAAATGCCGGAGCAGATCCCTACCAAACGAGCCACGGACCACGCGCGATCTGTCCTTCCTCTTCCTTGTCCTATCCTCTCGTCTTACATACACACACTCACACTACCATGCACCACACTACCACATATTCCGGAAGAGCGGTCGGGAGCTTAGAGCTTGTCCCGACTGGGGCGGTGCCCCGCTGGTGGGAGAGTCCTGGTTAGGGGGAAATCCCACTAGCCGACGGTAGGTCGGCGCCGAATCTCGCCATCCGGCGGGGAAAGATCACCGCCATCTCCCGAGAAAAAACATGCACTACACTAACGGGACTAATGACGTGCTCGCGTCGGTACTCTTTTTTTTGAATATTTATTAATGATAACTTCAATCCCATTTTCTTTGAGTTCTTCGCCTCTTTCATTTGACACTTACACAACCTTGAAATGGGCTCTGATCCATGATGTTTCTTTGTTTTGCCATTACTCTATTCGTGCCACTGAATGAGTTAAATTTTAATGAATGTTTAATTATCTCTGTCTTTTTTGAAAGCATTTATGAAGAGAAAGAAATTACATGGAAAAAAATATTCCATGACATTAATGATCTTTTTCAACAGAACTTTGTAAAAGAGTTTCATTTACTGTCTTTTCTGCTACATTTATTGGTGTTCATAGAATAATTACTACTTCTTCCTCCAATTCAGATCGTTCCAAATGTCTTTATAGTGGAGTCCTCGGCTGCCAATAATACTGCGTCAGTTAGGGATGGGAATTTGAAACTGCAGACACGATATTTCCCGCGATTGGTTGCATAATTCACTGCTTCGACTATTCCGCTAATAAGTAAAGCGGGACGGCCGTTTTGCCAGCCAATCACTGCTCGGCTGACCATTCTCAGGGTCAAATCTAGTTTTTTTAAATATCTAGGAATGTTCACATTGAATGGAAGTAGTTCTGAGCAAATAAAAGGTAGAGTTGCAATGAGCTAGTGAAAACAACTGAAAGCGGCCAACCATAACAAAATGAATGACGGAAGTTTCCGTATAAAAACATAGAAAACAATTGCGCAACTTAATTTACTGCGCCATTAATACAATATCATAGATGCACCGAAGAGTCAAGAAAACTGGTACCCCTACCTGATAACGTGTAGGCCCCCTAAGAGCACGCAGAAATGCCGCAACACGACGTGGCATTGACTCGAGTAATGTTTGAAGTAGTGCTGGAGGTAATTGACCCCATGAATCCTGCAGGGTTTCCCATAAACTCGTAAGAGTACGAAGGGGGCAGACCTCTCCTCAACAGCACGTTGCAAGGCATCCCAGATATACTCATTTATGTTCATGTCTGGGGATTTTTGTGGCCAGTGGAAGTGTATCAATTCAGAAGAGTGTTCCTGGAGCCACTTTGTAGCAATTCCGGACGTGTGAGCTGTCGCATTTTTCTGCTGCAATTGCCCAAGTCCGTCGGGATGCACAATGGACATGAATCGGTGCAGGAAATCAGACAGGATCCTTACGTACGTGTCAGCTGTCAAGAGGCGTATCTAGACTATCAGGGGTCCCATATCACTCCATCTACACACGCCCCATACCATCACAGAGCCTCCACCAGCTTGAAAGTCCCCTGTTGACATGTACGGTCCATGGATTCCTGAGGTTGTCGCCATGCTCGTACACGTCCATCCGCTCGAAGCAATGTCAATGCCTTTGGCTCCGAAACCCCATATCGATAACTTCTCGTTTAATGGCTCGCACGCTGACACTTGTTGATGGTCTAGCATTGTAATTTGCAGCAATTGGCGGAAGGGCTGCACTTCTGTAACGTGAAATGATTCTTCTCAGTCACCTTGCCTTGATTTCACTTGGGATTTGAACTTTTCTATCGAATTCAATCGTTTAATGTCATCTGGCAAAGTGTTGTAAAATAATGTACATGTATTGTATGTGAACTTTTTGTACTGAGCTGTTGATACTGTCACCTGATGGATATGATTTCTACGTTGAGTGTTATAGTAATAGACAACGGCATTTTCTGAAAATATATTTCCGCCCTTAAGCAAGTCATTTTTGACAAAAACCACTGATTCGTAAATAAACAGACAAAGTAATGGTAAAATTCCTAGATTAATGGAGAGAGGCTTACATGAATCACGTGGGTGGGATTAGGTAATTATTCGTACAATTCGTTTTTGTAATCTAAATGTCTGGGAGCTTCAAGATGTATTTCCCCAGAATATTATGCCATATCTCAGGCGGGAATGAACATTCGCGAAGTATACACAACGAGCAGTATGATGGCTGACTGAATTTGCAAGAATTCTGAACGCGTAGCATAATGAACTTAATTTTGTGTTCAATTCATTTAAATGGACGTTCCATTTAAGGTTTGACTGAATTGAGAGATCTAAAACTTTTGTTGCCTTAACAGCAGTCTATGGTATACCATTAATTTTCAATAGAGCACAGAATTGTTTATTTAAAATGGAAAACTGAATTAAAGCCGTTTTCTTTTCGTTTACTATTAATTTGTTATTTCGGAACCAATTTGAAACATCTGATATTGTACTATTTACTGTTTCTTTATTGCAAAGGATGTTCGTATCATCCGCAAAGAGAACCGTTCTTCCGTTTCGAATCGTCGAGGGCATATCGTTTACGTAAAGTAGGAACAGAATAGGGCCTAAAATCGATCCTTGAGGAACTCCACGTACAATGGGCAAAGTGTCGGAAAGGTGCGTACGTATTATTCCATCATTCCAGTAAGGTATTTCCACTCTCTCAGATCGTTGTTTAAGGTACGAACATAACCAATCTAGAACAATACCACGGATTCCATATGAAGGTAATTTTGGAAGTAAAATGTCATAATCAATGACGTCCACAGCTTTTGAGAGATCTAAAAATAATCCAATAGGTGCCTCGTTTTGATTTAACGATGGGGCGACATCTTTATGAAAATAAAATATAGCTGGAATTTATTAAATAATTAAAATGGAAATGAATATTAAATGTATATGTACTCCCAGTTCCTAAACTACAGTCATATGTGTGGAAATTCAAATCATCTCATCGTAAACACCTTTAGAGCTCTATCAGAGGCAACTTATGCTAAAAATTTGATTTAGCTCTCGGAGTCTGGCACATTATGGGTTTATTCCAGAAGGTCTAACTGTAACTAAAAATATGGCAATCCCTCGTCGCCTAAGGGAGACAGTAAGAAGGAAAGTCTACGAAAATTTACACACAACATCTGGTTTTGTTTTACAGGAAAATGAAGCATCACTATGTCGAGTTTTGGTAAAAACATTACTTTGCCTGAAAGAACCTAAATACAGAGGGGCATTCTCCATACCCTCCAGATGTGTCACCACATGACTTCTCGTTTCTTCTACAGCTAGAAACGCATTTAAAGGGCCAAAAAATCGCAAACGCTGAAGAAGTTACAGCTACGACTGACATTGGACTGGTAACCTACGTTAAACACGAGTCGCAAAAATATGTACAATATAAATAAATATGTATTACAAAGTATATATTGGATTTTTCGATAATAAATGCGCACAGTTATGTTTGAAAAAAAAAGTCACTTCAATATCTCGGTCAATACAAGTGATAAAATAGAAATGAATACATGTATGAATTTGTGATCTGGACTGTCCGGTTGACACCGCGTTGCAGGATGACGTGCCACAACCTTGGACGCGGCGTTCCCAGGACCAGCCCAGATCACGACTTATTCCGCGGGAGTCTACGACATCAATTATGAATTTGTCCAATTCCTTTACCTGAAATTTATATCGCAATAACTTCAACTGTTGAAACCCTGCAGGAGGTGCTATAGTTTCGTGACTCACCTGTATAAATACATTATCCAACGAATACATTATCGTTAAAATTGAATAAACATGTTCACTATAATAATGGAACTTCCCCATCACTTTTCCTCAGGGACCCATCAAGAATATGTTAAAGGCCTTCCAAAGCAAAGATCCGTACTCAAATCGACGTGCAAAAAGCATTTGCTTTCTTCCTCGCTGAGAAGCCGTGGGCCATCTGTTACGGGCGACGTGCCGGCCGCAAAGAGCACAAAAAGCGTAACCCCGCCCCCAGCCTCTCATCCTCCCTCCCCCTTCCCCGCCGCGAGGCATTCGCATGGGTGCGGCGGCCGTGGTTGCGGTGGTCTCTGACAGCAATTTGCCGCGGCAGCGTGACATTTGACAGACGCACGCGCTTGCACATGCATGCGTGGGCTCGGCCCGCGCAAAACAGTGCCGCGTTTGCGGGGGGAGGGGCATCATTTCTGTTATAAGCGCGTGTCCTTTGCTCTTCGGGTAACCGCCTTGCTCTAAAACTGATATGCAGGGATACACCGTTCCTCAGTTGTAATGTAATTGTAATTAGATTTCACGCTGGAATTAAATGTTGCCGGGAAATGTTCACGAAGCTATGAATAATAATAGAATTTCTAGAGCGTTTTACTTTTGCCACAATGCTATTGACTATTATTAGTTTAAGCGTTCGGAAATGTTTAACAAATTGTCCCATTATTTGCGTCTCTAAAAATTATTTTCAACTTTTCTTACATATTGTGTATAAGTAATTGTTCTTAAAATTGCTTTTGAAAGTAATATGAAGTAAAATACGCCATTCTTTCTTAGCTACATCCATTTTTCCATCTAATTTAATCGTCAATTATATTTCTGTTCAAAACGGAAATTTCTTCACAGACTAATCAGTTTAAAAAAAATTATATTAGGGTGTCATTACGAATCATGATTCGTAAAGCTTGATTCTTTAACTGACTGATTCGTGTTCCTGGAAATGTCATATGTTGTGGTCATTATTTGCGTTTGTGTAGTGCATGTTTTATTGCGGGAGGTGGCGGAGTCCATTCCCCGCCGTGTCGTTAGTCCCGGTGCCGAATATTGGCTTGCGATTTTCCCCTTCGGGTGTCTCCTCTCAGCGGGGCAACGCCCCAGATGGACAAGATCTTAGCTCCCGACTGAACGACTGACATTTATTGTAGTGTAAAAATACAAGTGTAAGTAGTAGGGTAATGATGAAACTGCAGAAACCACACAGCAACCAGCCATTAGAATTATTCTTCAAATGTCGTCTGAATTTGACTTAGCTATTTTGCAAGAGTCGAAAATTCGCCATCGGGATTCGAAACCTATGATCCAGTGGCTGGCGCTGCAGCGAGAACGGCATCGCGGGATGTGTGACTTAAACTCAGCCACTTCCAAGTCTGAGTTAACACGAATTGCATTATATATTTTATTCACTTGTATGGCAGCTAATGAAAAGATTAAGATTTAAATTTGTCATAAAAGGAAGTGATAACTATTTTTAATTCATCGAATAAATGAAATTTTATAAAGAGTATTAAATATTATTGAATATTTATTATTCCATTATGTACACTCAGTATTATCTAACACAACTACATACTAATCCCCACAACGTTTAGGAAAATCAATAAATGAAGAGAACACTGAAACGTATAACTTGGTAAATAGAACTTTGAGATTGCTTCACGAGCATCGTTTTCATCGTCGAAAATCTATTATGTTTGCTTTTAAATTTTCGGATTTCAGCTTAGACTCCTTCCCTTCAGTTAAATCATTTCTCACATTTATACAGCCTGGCGAACCTTGACCCTATCCTCCGCTTCTTATCCCCGCTGACTGGTTGTATGATTACTGATTAACTGCTAAGGCAATTATTCTCGTAAGTGTAGTGCCTGTTTTTTTCTCGGGGGGTGCCGAAGATATTTTCCAGCTGGATGGTGAGATCCGCCGTCGACCAACCTGTCGACTAGCGGGGGTTTTCCCTAACCAGGTTTTTACCACCAGCGGGGCCCCGCCCATGCCGGGACAAACCATAAGCATCCGAATGGGGTTCTGACATGTGTGGTAGTGCAGTGCATGTTAGTGTATATAAGTAACGGACAAGGATAGGACAAGAAGGATGAAGGAAAGATCGCGCACAGTCCGTCGCCCGTTTGTTAGGGTTCTGCTTCGGCTTTCGTCTGATATTGATCGGAGAAACGACTGGAAACTACCAATCAGAGCTGCTGACGTCAGAATTTTCTTCCAGATTGTGACTGAACTCGACCTATCTATCTAGCTACTGTCGAAAATCTTGCCTCTGACATGACTCGAACATAGATCCTCCAGGTCTGAGAAGGCACTGCAGAATCATCTGAACCAGCTCTCCTAAATCCCGTTGTGTACGCCCATTTCGTCCTAGAAGAGTCTCCTCCTGCTGATGGTTTGTCAGATACACACATCTCATTCAGGTATACACACAGGCAGCGAGAGTTCTGAGATTCTATGATTACGAAGGGGCCTGAACCTTATTCCGCGTAACGAGAATTGTTGATGGCCAGGCAGCGCCCACCTAGCAGTCCATTAGCGCAATACGGAGCTTCTTCGCCCTGGCTTCCAGAAAGTCACCTTCGAACTTTAATCATACATGCATGCAGGTAGAAGGACTACTAAGACGGATGAGGATCCTTGAGAAAGATAATGGTATTTCAGATTGGCCCCATATGATTACAGTACCAATTCTCAAGGCGTGGTGTAAACAAGCGATCGTGAAAATGAGAGAACACTCCAGGTTTTGAAGGGATAACTCAAGAAACAAATTTTCTTCATATTTTTACTTTAACCCTTCAGTAGTAACGTGGATTACTATTGTAATGCAGTTGTATTTACAGCGAGAGTTGACAAACTTTTGGCACGGACTTTTCAGTACCTTTCATAAAAGGCCTCAGCTATCGAATTATAGCGAAATATGACTCAAGCGATAACTACTCCACTAGGAGTAAGCGCCGGAAACAGCATGTATTACAATAGTAATCCACGCGACCACTTGAGTTTCAGTTTCTGATCTATGCTGACAACGTAAATATTGCTGCAATCGATGCTCTGAATGTTTATGCGAAGTACTACAGTTGAGAAAGTTTGACCAAAAGGATATTTCTAAAGGATATTGCTTTGTCATTTATGAAACCAGAAATTAAAGAAAAAATCGAGAGAAAATCTGTGACGGCAGCAGTAAGAACACGCGGAAGACTTCTGCTGGAAATCCGAGAAGGGGCCGAGGGTTCAGCGGAGTAGTCAATGCCCAACGTCGGATATTGTTATCTCTGGAGACGTCAACGGAAGAAGATTACTCGACAGTACTGAGAAAGTTGCGTCAAATGGGTGTGTCACATTCAGAAAATGTGTTAGATATTCATCTGATTTTGACATTGAAACACCTTCAGAATAGAAGCTCCAGATGTTTAAACAATTTTGTCAAAATTCTTTATTTGATAACTATAACAAGTGCAAAACACATATAGAAGACAATAATGTTCAAAAACATATATCTAGTCGCATGTATTTGACTATATTTGTTTAAAGGCGTAATACATGATTTTTTTTAATTTTTTAGATACCATTACTCGTCCATATTTGAACCAAAAGACGCTTTGTTTGTAGAATATTGTTAATACGATTTTTTAATGGATTACAATTGTAGTCCACTTGACCTCCTGCGTTCCAATTCTGAGCGCTACCACTTAATCTTCGAATTTGAGGAAATAGTATTAACAGTCGCATACCAATGATGATGGACGAAGAACCACAGCATATTATGATATTTTCACGCTTACTACACACTTAAATATCAAACAAATAATTTTGTAAAGAAACGATTTTTTGTCATCAAAAGAAGTATTGTGGAGCGTCGACACCAAAAAAAGGTTTTAAATCTTCTTTCTGTACTATTCTCTTCAACATACCTTGTAGTCTGAATCCACGTTTTGTGGATCCCTGATACCGAAAAATTGTTTTACATCAAAACGTCTATCCGTCGTCAAACCTTATTCCAAACCGTTTAGACAACATCTCTAGCATTGGTATACCGCACTTACATGACCAAACACAAATCATGACGAATTTTAAAAGGATATTCTGAAGTTGTGTGTACTTTACATGATATCCGAATATCATCCATTTTTTAAATAAATTGCTCCAACATTTTCGAAATATCAACAGGAAACTTCTTTCTGTCAGATTTTGATAACGCAAAAGTTGATAAATCTTGTTCCTATATGTGGTAGATAACATGTTGTGTAGTCCGAATTTATGTTTTTTGCGTACTTAATACCCAAAAAATCAAATGATAGACGGCGAAACGTGTCCGTCTGTCTGTCCACAAGTCAGTGGTTAATACTAGCGCCCAAACCACTCAGCAGATTTTCTTCTAAATTGATACTCCCCGATCGATTTAAATGAACTGAAGAGCGCGAGTACCCCAAAATTAAAATTTACGTTTAAAACGTAAATTTTAATTTTGGGGGGTACCACCGCCTTTATTTAAAGCCTCAATTACATTTTCAAAATTTTCTCAAACATTTCTGCAAATTTTCTGAGTAAACTTTCTTCTCTGAGTTCGTTAAGAACACTTAAATAAATACCCGAATCTCACTATTGTAGAAATTTGATTTTGCGTATTTCCGGTTTCGTATTTCCGGTCGCGTCAACGGCTTTGGTCTTTAGTCTTGTTAGTATAGTGAATGTTTTTCTCGGGAGATGGCGGTGATCTTCCCCCACTGGATGGCACGATCCGACGCCGACCTACCGTCGGCTAGTGGGGTTTCCCGCTAACTAGGACGCTCCCACCAGCGGGGCACCGCCCCAGCCGGGACAAGCTCTAAGTTCTCGACCGATCTCCCGGAATATGTGGTAGTGTAGTGCATGTTAGTGTAAGTGTGTGTGTGCGCGCGTGTGTGTGTGTGTGTGTGTGTGTGTGTGTGTAAGGGGAGGGGATAGGACAAGGAAGAGAAAGGACAGATGGGGACACATGGGTCCGTGGCCCGTTTGTTAGGGTACTGCTCCGGCATTCGCCTAGTGTTGATCGGAGAAACTACGGAAAACTACCGATCAGAGCAGCCGGCCACTAGAACTCCAGACAGCGACTGAATTCGACCAAGCTGGAAAACTAGTGTCGAAAGTCCTGCCACCGTCAGGACTCGAACCTAGGACCTCCCGGTCAAAGGCGGTCATAAGGCACCTAAATAGAGACCCAAAGGATACAGCAGAACTAAACATAATCAAAGAGAAAGAGGCTGGATCTGTATAAAAGTTTAAGGTACGACTCGAACGTGGGAGAGACAAAAATAAGTGACTACGAAATCTATAATGTAGGTTCATTGGCAATGGACTCGCTAAAGAAGCTATAAACCGAAAAGCGCCATGTCTTAATGGGATTAATCTGGAGTTAATTAAATATGCCGATACCTCATATAAAGGTAGATTTGTCAATTTACTGAATACCTGTTGAGAGAATTGTAAGATTCCAGAAGAATGGACAACAGCAAAGGGTAAAATATTATAGCTTTATGTACAAAAATCCAAATATCAAAATACACATTTTGAACTCCTGGAGGCCTTGAGTTTCTTTAAATCGTTCGATAAATATCAGTTTTAGAGAAAATTAGCTGAACGGTGTTGACCACAGACACGGACGGACGGACGGACGGACGGACATACGTTTTGCCGTCAATTGATCTTTTGTATCAAGAACACACAAAACATGTATTCTGATCATCCAACGTGTTAGAGAAAGTAATTAACTATATATATGAACAAGATTTATCTTTTTCGTTACCAGAGCCTGGCAATAAGGGTTTTTTCTGTTGAACATTCTCCGTTTTTCGGCGCACGATTACAATACTTTCTCTACTAACGAAGTAAGGGCTGGAAAACTGAAATCAAATCTTAAGAAATGGACACGAAAGTTTTTTTCTCTCGGTCTCTGTTGACACGACTCCTCCGTTTTCAGTTGGGTCACAAAATTACATGCTCGCTCAAATAAAGTTTGTGTTTACTATGACATGCGAAATAAACGGCAGTGATGTACAATTAATTTGAAGGGCTTGTAGTACAAATTAGATGAGCAATAACAGCTACAGAAAGTTTCCCCCAGTTAAAATTTTAATATATTTTTTTGTGTCTGTACGCCACAGCAACATCCCCTCACCATCGGCCATGGAACATTTAAATTAAATATAATGACTTACTTGCCATGGCGACTGTTTTTCCTTTCATTAACACACAAACATATTCACATATATGCAGTAAAAAACAAACAAAAAAATAAATTTAAATAACTTATTTAATTCATAGAAAATAAATGATCAAATAATATGTATTTAACATTACAAGCCTCTACTCACTAACGATAAATAGCAACCACGTGGCAGCAGGAAATATTAGTAACCGCGGGGTGAAGTATGCATTTACGTTATGGCCAACAATTAAAGCAAATAGACAAATTAAATTAAGAAAATATAAAAATTGCATTAATTTTAAAACAAATAAAATTTTTTGAAATATACTTTTTTAATGATATTTTTTGAAATATATTTTTCTCGCCAGTAATGGATTTTAAGATCTTGAAAAGAGGAATCCATTGATGTATCATATGTTACTACTTTGTTGGAAATATTATTATATATAGATTTTCTGACGTGGTTTAAAATTAAACGGACAATATTTCCCCGTGGAACTGTTGCCTTTGGGGAAGGTAGGCTTCGCGGCGCCGAGCCTGTTACAGACGGCGCCGCGAAGTGATTGCCAGCTTCCCAAAAGGCGACAGGTGATAGGGTTACTAAAGGAAATAATGTCCGTTTAATTTAAAATCACATGTCAGAGTGCATACTTTTGTACTAAAATTTCCATATAGTTTCCATAAAATTTCCAGATATTAGCATTTACGAAGAGCGAGAGGCTTGCTGAGGTTATTGTGGCTTATCTTGTTACTGTCTTGAGCCCTTCAGTCATTCATTCGATTAACTTCATTGATGTAATTAGTTAATGGATAATGAATACACTCACTGACAGTTTGACAATGAAGAAAAGAGGAATTCGAAAACAACCATTAAGGAAACACTAGAAGGAATGAGATGGTGCAAAAGATAGAAACAAACTGCAAAAAAATGAATCTTCTGAGCCATTTAGAATACAAAGGAGATAATACGGGCAGTAATTGGTGAAGGCAATTATATACGGTATCTGACATACAATAAATCACATCAAGACGATGAATCATACCCCAGGCATGTCAAGGTCGCGTAAAACGTAACTAGCATACTTATGTTGGCGCGCACTTACTTCACTTGATCTACCCCACAACAGTGTTTTTGGTGAAGTCACTTGAGAGTTATTGACCCAAATTGAGGGAAATTCATTGACATTTCCTCTATTAAAACAAAGACATTATCCATTAAAAATTAAATTCATCATTAACATTTGAATTTATCATTTGGAAGTATAATTCAATATTTTCAAGAAAGGAATCTTGATTTTGTAGTCGAGTTTACTTAAAAGTTCAATAATTGAATTACATCCCTGCGTCCATGTTGGGAACAACGGTTATTGTATCTTAAAGAGCTATCCGCACGTCAGAGTGATACTATAATAAATCAAAGATGTGGTTTTACTAAAAAATGTATACATTTAACTTGTTAAGTTATTTCAAATTATTATTACATACACCAAATAACAGAAACATTTAATAAAACATGAGACAAAAATAAAACAATGAATTTGTCATTCAAACTTTGTCCTGCCCCTTGGCAAAAACAAGGCAAGAGCAAGGATTATACAATGTAGAATTTACAAAAGAAAATAAAAATGAAATCAATAATAATAATAATAATAATAATAATAATAATAATAATAATTTACTGTAACCATATGTCCGTTCCATTGATTTTTGAGAAGCACCCGAAAACGTCAAGACACGACAAGATGCAATTATAGTGTTACCGAATTGCAAGAGATCGCGCCAGCAGTAAATGGTATCCCTTGCGAGAATTTATTAACGTTTCTGAACGCACTCGCGTAGAATGGAGCGACAACCAATCAAAAATCACCCTTGGAAATATAAGCACTAGCGCAAAGCACCTCTACGAAAAGCTCTCTCTTTTGCTGCCGACCACCGATCTGGACAGACCGCAATTGTCGTGTTGGATGGAGAGGAGAATTCGCCGTATTTCGACGATAAGAAACATGAAAACTGTAATGCCTCTCATCATGTTAAAATAACGAAACCATGTATGAGAGAATTGAGAATTATAAATCATAAATATTCTGATAAATTACGTGAACTCATTAGGTAGAAAATACATAACAAGGAAAAATATATTTCAACGTTCAAGAACGTATACTGAAGTAGAAAGCATGTGCTATAGGGAATGTTTCTTTCTATTTTTAGGTTTCTTTGTCTTCCGTCTTGGCTTACCACGTAAGAAATTCATTACGCGAAGATATTGCAGTCATATCGTATAAACTTCGAAGGACTGTGGTAGCGATTCACCAGAGCACGTGTTCGCCGAAGCTGAGGGGTTGCCACGACCTTGAAAGGATCTGGTTCACCGTCGCCGCTCCAAGCAGCGGAAATATTTCTTCGAGACGACGTGTCGTGAGTCAGAAAACTTCACTAGAAATTCTCAAAAAAGAACTGTTTAAAGAAGCGAGAATTATTATCCAGAGGTAGAATTCACCTCCCATACAGATGTAGATAGTCGAGTAATTATATTTAAATCATTTAAACGTAATCTTTTACAATATTGCAGTCGTAAAAGGAAGCCAGATTTTTAATTCCTGTAAAGAATTGTAAAAACCATTTTTTCAATTTTGCTATTAACGATAATATTTGTTCTTTTTGTGTGTTGTCAATTTATTGTTTAATCGTTTTCAAATTGTTCAAAACCAATAATTAGTAAAAGAGTTATTATTAATTGTACGTTCATTGCATAACGACATTTTCGTTCTTTGCTGGCTAAATTGTATAAAGTAATAATCTACGCGAAAGTGAAACATCTTGTACGTATTTCGTTCACTATTCAAGAGACAATTTCTTTGAAGGTGTATGTAAAGGGTATTTTGGTATGTGATTCTTTTTCAGTATTTTTGTGTTTCCATGTATTATTGTCTTGTGTACAGGTATTTTATTGTTTTTTGTGAAGTGAAAGGTAATATAATTTTATTTAAAGTGTTTATGCGAGTGTTTAAAACATAACTGCAGTTGTTAGGTAATCACGTAATTGCTAAAGGCAGAGCAAGTGATAGAATTTTTCAATGCAATGTGTAAATTCTAGATAAAATTATATTTAAGTATTTAATAGAATATATCTAGAACTCTGTTCATAGTTAAAAGAATAACTTGCATATGTTTCTTTTATTACAAAAAGTAGGTTAAAAAACGAACCCACTCCTGTAGGGCAGTTATGACATATAAAACCATTCCTAATTTTTCGTGTGATATTGTCATAACAAGTCACAGGTCAAGTAATACTACTAGGTTACTTGAGTGACCCGCTGTAGGCTTTTTAGTGAAAATAGTGAAAAGGTAGAGCGGTCACAGTATATTTTTGAAATTTCGCTGTTTTCCTAGAAAACGTCCGGTAAACATATTTTCGTTTGAAATACAATTTCGTCATGACCTTTCTAATCTTTATTGTGCTTACCCTCTCTGCTTCAACTTGTTCGTGTGCACTCCCTTCTAAATTTGGAGGTGAAATAAGAGCGAGGTCAGAGGAAGTTACCCGTGCTTGCAGGAGCGCCGGGCTTCCCAAGCAGGCAAGGAGCTCGTGCGTGCACATTTTGAGTTGGCTGCTTAACCGTATGCTCTAATTCAAGCCATAAGGTAAATCTGGATTTCAAGCAGAAATAATGAAGATGAATATTAAAAACAATAGAACACTTTCGACATAAGATGGTTAACTGCTTAATTTCATGACTGTATCCTATGATATATATCTTTAACGAGTCAGAGTAAAAGACCCTTTTGGATCGAAGTCGAGCATACTGCTTGAGATATAGTAAATTGACTACCAATAATATTATAACGTTAACCATCGTTTCAGGGGGAGGTGAAGTTATTCACCTGGTGAAACACAAGCTCAGTCGGACGACAGTTGATTATATATAAAAAGAAACACAGGGATGAGGATCATAGATACTCGCCAAGCGGGTGATCACGAAATCAAATTTCAAGCACAGAACAGAACACTATAATCTCCAATCCCGCATATACATTAAATACATAAACGAATAAACATATTCACATAAAAGAATATATATCCTAAAAAAACAGTATTACAACTAATACACTTTTGCAATATACAGGTTTGTAGCTAACTAGTAATATGCCAGCAGTTCTATATTCTTTATAACAGTTGATAAAAAAAGTTTCAAACAAATCCTTGTATACTAGTTACTCTCGTCTGAACACATTTTCATAGATTTCCAAGTACACTTATGAACTTCCTGTTTTACTTTACTCACATTGAATGCTTTGGTACCATTTTTCAAACATTAAGATTTAAAAATTAAGGTTTCTTGATTCAAAACAAGTTTAAAAACACACGTAATATTCTCCACACGTAATATCGAATCTTCCTACGTTTGATCACATCTTTTTACGTCATTCTTCTTTGCCTTTAAGTCACTTAAAACATTTCAAGAGCATTTTATTGATTATTTTGACGATGTTTTATGTCGTCAATATCCGTCCCTTAGTCTTCATGAATGGTCTAGGAACGCTTATAGTCCTCACGCGACCACTTAAGATTAAAAACTTGTGTGTCACTTCCCGTTGAAATGTCGGTTACCATTTTATTTGTCTGCCTTAAGGCAGTTTATCAACAACATGAATACACCGTTACGGGAACAACAGACGAGCGTCTAATAGTTTCTTGTGATCCGCCTTAGCGCTTCTATTTTCGTGTTCTCCGCGGAATGGTGGAAGGCGTCTCATCACAGTTACGAAGACGAATGCTCTTTGTACAAAGACAGCGCCGCACCGCGCAACTTGCCTCGCGGAGAGCTTATCTGGCGGGGCGTACCTCCTATAGCAGAAGCACTTCTCTACAATGGATGATTCGAAATTGCCTTCGTGCCTCTGACCGGGAGCGGTAGCTCAGTGCATCAACTGATGTCACTGCGGCGCCTCTGACCGGGAGGTCCCAGCTTCGAGTCCTGACGGCGGCAGGATTTTCGACGCTAGCTTTTCAGCTAGGTCGAATTCAGTCGCTGTCTGAAGGGGAATACTAGTAGCCGGCTTCTCTTATCGGTAGTTTTGTGTGGTTTCTTCGATCAACGCCAGGCGAATGCCGGAGCAGTACCGTACCAAACGGGCCACGGACCGCGCGTGATCATTCTTTCCTCTTCCTTGTCCTATCCTCTCCACTTACACACACACTCATACACAAACGTGCACTACACTACCACATATTCCGGCAGACCTGTCGGGAGCTTAGAGCTTGTCTCGACTGGGGCGGTGCCCCAGTGGTTGCAGAGTCCTGGTTAGGGGGAAACCCCACTAGCCGACGGCAGGTCGACGCCGGATCTCCAGGGGGGGAAGATCACCGCCATCTTCCGAGAAAAAAATGCACTACTCTTACGGGACTAATAAACAAAGCCGTTGACGCGTCTAGTAACACGAAAAAATCAATCAATAAAATCGTAACTCTGAGAAGCTGCAATAGCTCGGCGGCAATTCGATTTCCTCTAGTTTATATTTTTTTATATGATCAGACTTTAATACCTCACAAATTGCATTTAATCGTATTTAAATCCGTTCTTAGTCACCAAACAATTGCCTATGATGTGTTAAAAGCTCGCATGTTTATATTTACAATTAAAGGAACAAACAGTAGAAAGAAAGAAAACAATAGGAAGAAATAGATTGCCTGCACAAAGAAGAACGTCGCGAGATAAAGGTGTTTACCAAATATAACAATGTTCTCACTTTCCAAGGGGATCCATTGATTATTGATTCTAATTCCGAAAGAAAATAATTGCTGATGAAATGTACAATTCGATTTTTAGTTAGAGTTTGAAACTGATACATGAAAACACATATAAGTATTCGTATATTGTAAAAGTATTCAGCATTGCAATAAATTATCATTTGTTGAAAATTATGCTCAAGCATTGATTTAATTTTAATAGCATTGATCGCAAAATATTAGGGTACTAATTCCGATAGTGATGGATTCTCTACACTAGCTTCGTAGCTTTACCGCTCCACGACGTGGAGCAGAATCCTAGAGGCGAAGGGAAGCGTTATGTTGTACCTTAGATATTTTTCGTTAAAGTTAAAGTCACATGACTTGTTGCTCATACGGTGTAGACATTATGAATGGTGAAAACTCTAGTTTTCTTGCTTCTCCATACTATTGTGAGAATTCAGATTGGATGTTGTTGACGTTCTTATAAGAAGAAATAAAAGAAGTCATCTACGTCAACATATCATGATATGTTGACGAAGATGACTTCTTTTATTTCTTCTTCTCCATTCTATCCTACCATTACTTGTTTAATTGTAGATGCAAGCTTTATTTACCCAATTCACACACGCTAGGTGTGAATATTTAAATAAGTGATTCTAATTAAGTTAAAAATTTGTTTAAAAGGAATTATCTGATAAAATAATCGAATTTAATAAACATTTTAACATAAACATTACATTTTTCAGAAAAAGTGAATGGTCTAGTAACTACACTCATAATAACTAAGGAAAATAAAAACCGCCATAATATTCTGCGAATAAATTTGCATGTGCTTATTTCAGAATGTTTAAACCAAAAACATGTTATAAACCATTAAAAAATACTATGAGTGCTGAACTTCGGGGTTATTAAGGTATATCGAATACTGACGAACTTCAAAATAAGCCTTTGAATTTCTTTCATCGATTATAAACCATTGGTCTTCTGAACTATCTTTAACACTGCCGCCGTCACAAATGTAGCAAGGCGTTTCCACGGAGGAATTTAATTAGATTTTTAAGCACAAGTTAGTTCTGGGCGTGGGGCCTAGTCCGTCTAATTAAGTTTCATGAATTCCGGCACCGGCTGAGGCCAACTGGTGGCTCCACTCTTTCGGGTGTATGTTCAAGTGAGTGTAAATCTCGCAGTCTCGAAGGGGAAGTTTTTCATTCATCTCATCGTGTCAAGAAGAAATTTTGACGTAGGTGCAAATAAAAGGTGTTTTGTGTTTCTGTCCAGAGTGCAGATTGTGCTTACTGGACACGTGCATTCGAATTATGGTAACGAAGACCTGATCAGAAGAAAAATGTGTATTAATGAAGAAGTAATCATTTGCGATTCACAAGAATAAAATCGAGTACATTTCACGAGAATTTATTGTAAGTTGTTGATACCTCCTGGAAAATGAGCGGCGGGAAACTGATTTTACTACTAACTATTGATTGTTTTTCGAACTAACGCAGCACTTGACAACTACTATTATTAACTTGAACAAAATGATCAGGACATGCTAACTACTTTCGTAAAATTGTTTCCAATTTCCCCTCCAATTCTATGCAATTATTTTTACGTTGTGTCCTATACCCTCTGCTGTTGCCGTCACCAAAAGTAGAAAACCATTTCCAGAGAGAAATTAAATCATATTTTCAGCGCAAGATAGCTCTACCAAGGGGTCATACCTAGGTTGTACGGCATCATTATCATATTTTAAAGGAAAGGTAATTACATCAAATTTGCAAAAATGTTTATGCAAATCTTGAATAAGGTTTCATATATGTCAGCATATTTTGAGATTAGTCCAGCTCGGTCACGCAGATCACCTCATATCAGAGGTTTCGCTTCTTTTCATATTCTGAACATCTGTTCAGAAAAGGTGCTCTCACCATGGGGCCACAATTAACAATAGCATGTAACGAAAAAGTGGATAAATCCAGTTGCTAAATTTAGAAAAAAATCTATAACACGTGGTATAGAGATTTCTATGTTTTGTGGGTACTGATACCAAAATATCGAATGACGTCAAAACGTCTGTCCCTCCGTCCGTCCGATAGATTTTGAAAAAAGGTCATGTACAATTTTTTGAAAATTTGAGTAATTCTTTGCGTAATTTTGCGTGAAAATACGTGTGAGACAGTACGTGTTTTGTTTTAGCACCACTAGTTTTAATATTGTTGTAGAGAAGCCTTGCGCAATGCGAGCAATAGTGAATGATGATAATATTCTTTAATAAATGACCACATATTCCGGGAGACCGGTCAGGAGCTTACAGCTTGTCTCGGCTGGGGCGGTGCCCCGCTAGTGGGAGAGTCTTGGTTAAGGGGAAATCCCACTAGCCGACGGTAGGTCGGCGCCGGATATCGCCATCCAGCGGGGGAAGATCACCACCATTTTCCGAGAAATAAACATGCACTACACTAACGGGACTAATGACCACAGTAGTTGACGCGCCCGGAAACACGAAAAAATCTATATATATATATATATATATATATATATATATATATATACACACACACACACACACACACATCCAAAATTATACATTGAGGTGACATAAGTTATCGGTTACCAATATGTAAATATACTTATTACATTATCGTGTGCAAAAGGTATTAACGGACAGTGCAATGTTTGAACTTTCATTTGTACTCACGTGATTCATCTGATGAAGGTTTCTGATGTGATTATCTCCTAAAGACAAGAATTAACGCACTTTGAACGCGGAATACTTGTGGAAGCTAGTCGCTTGGGACATTCCATTTAGGAAGTCCATCGGGATATCAGTATTCCTAGTTCCACAGTGTCAATACTGTGTCAAGGATATCTAATATCAGGCATAACCTTTCTCCACGGCGACGCAGTCCCCGACGACCTTCACTAAATGACAGAGGGCAGCGGCGTTTGCGTACAGTTGTCAGTGCTAACAGACAAGAAACACTGCGTGAAATACCGCAAAAATCGATGTGAGACGTACGAAAATCATCCGTCAGGACAGTGCAGCGAAATTTGGCATTCATGGGATATGGCAGAAGAAGACCGGCGCGAGTGCCTTTGCTGCAGGACATCGTTTGCCGCGCCTTTCCTAGGCTTGTGTCTATATCGATTGGACCCTGGACGTCTGGAAAACCGTAGCTTGGTCAGTTGAGTCCTGATTTCAATTGGTAAGATCAGATAGGGTTCGAGCGTGGCGCAGACCCCAACGAAACTTGAACTCACGTTGTAAACAAGGCACTGTGCAGGCTGGTGGTGGCTCCATAATAGTGTGGGCTGTATATATATGGAATGGATTGGGTCCTCTGCTCCAAATGAACCTATCATTGACTTGAAAAGGTTATGTTCAGCTACTTGGAGATTTTTTGCAGCCACTCATGAAATTCATGTCCTCAAAAAACCGAAGGTATTTTTGACATTGCTCCGTGTCATCGGGCCCAAATTGTTCGCGATTTGTTTGAAAAACTTTCTGGACGATTTGAGGTATTGATTTGGACTCCCAGATCACCCGTTATGAATCCCATCGAACATTAATGAGACAATCGAGAAGTTAGGTCGTGCGTAATTTCCTGCATTGGCAAAACTTTCGCAATTACAGACGGTTCTGAAGACACAATGGCTCAATATTTTTGCAGGGGACTTCCAAACACTTGCTGAGTCCATGTCACGTCGAGATCCTCCCTCGCGTCAGAAAAAAAAGGACGTCTGGCACGACATAAGGAGGTATTCCATGATTTTTGCCACCTCAGTGTATAACATGTAAGTACATATAAAAAATGTCTAAGTGTGTAATATACAAGTATAAAGTCAGTCTCTCATGTGCCTGAGTCGCTGGGACGTGTCTCACTAAGGTCTAACTGCCTCAGTATTGTAGCTTCATAGGCTTCCTTCTCAGAGGGACGCATTTGCAAGGTATTGGCATGAGGGAGCCAAATATAGCCACCAGAACAAACGCCACCCTCCAGAGGGAATTCGAAGAGGGGAAGTGGCTGGTGAGGTGTCGTGCGCAGGACACAGCATCGGCTAGAATTGTCTCAGAGCAGCGCGTGGGGGGAGAGATGACGTAGGAGATCATGTGACTCGACCTTACATGTAAATATGTAAATATATTTACATATGTAATTATTCATGTAAATAAAATTGTATATAGCCACTCGTATCTGTTCCTTTGTGGCACGCTTGTAACACGCGTTCTTCGCACTGCGATGATATGGTGCTCCAGGAGATTTGTGGGATGGAGCTGAATCTAAATTCCATTATTAACGTCGATATCATAAATAGAAACCATCAATTATCAATAGAAACCACGAGGAGTTGATTGAAAGGATCTATATGTTAAAGAGAAGCGTATATTCAGCAAACAAAGCATTGGAGACTCCAGATAGCAAACATGTGTCTCACGCTCTAGGTTGATTTCGTTTAATTAGATTTACTTTGTTTGGTCAAAGAATAGTAAAAACTGTATGGGACGTATGGAGAAGTATAATGTGCGCACGTTTTTTTGCCCTCCACAATCTTCTCCTCCACCTTTTAATCATGATAAATAAAAGGGAATGATGAATAAAAGTTTTAAAACAGTGAGGTTAGCAACATTTGAAACCTCGTCATTTTCGCATCTGATTTAATTACAACTAACAAAGAGAAAGTTGGACAAAACGTACGAAGAGTGAAGCTACATTTATGTCCACAAGAAAAACAAGGGGTTATCTCAGAAATTGCTCAATAGATCAGGAAAAACCGGAGAAAAACCTGATCGAGATGGGGTCATTGCCCCATGAGAAGAAGAAGTTACTTTTTTCAGGTATATCAAGAATTTTTAATAATTATATAAAAGAAATGTAATCTAATGCATTATATACCATTGTTAAAATAAATAATATTTTTCATTTTGTTGGTTACAAAGCCTCTAATGTCTCTAAACAGTAAAGTCTCTAAAAAGTTTTGTAGCAGAAAACATTTTACTTGCATTTCACTGCGTGTTTGTTACTGGATTTTAATTGTTTGATGTCATCTGGCAATGTGTTGTATAGTAACGAAAATGTGGATTTCGTGTAGTGAGGGGCTGATATTTACACCTGATGAATGGGACATCAACGGCGTGTATTGTAATTGTAAATATCAGTATTGCATTAAAATATGTTCCCACTATAAGTAAGTTTTTACAAATCCTACAGATTCGTAAACAAATAAGCAATGCAATGATTGTATTTTGCGGTCAATTAAGATACATTTGTAGGAAATACATGGATGCCATTTGCTTATTATTCGACCATTATTTTCTGCAATCTAAAAGTCTGTGTACTATAGCTTCCCCGCAATGTTGTGTCACATGTGAGGCGAGAATGTGAATTTGCAAAATACACGAAACGAGCTGCATGAAGACTGACAAAATTTGAAAGAATTCTGAACATGTAACTTAATTAACTTAATTTAGTGATTAATTCAGTTATTCCGATATTCCATCTGAGATTTCACCGAATTGAGAGACCCAGAAATGTTATTACCTTAACATCAACGTATTGCTTCTTGTTAATTTTCATTGGCGCATGTGATTGCCTGTTTGAAACGCAAATATATGATTGATGAATGAATTATCTGATAAAATAATCGAGTTAGAGGAAGTCATTTACTATTTATAACAACATGATTTATCCACATTTTCCGAGGCCCGACAATAAAACTTTTCGTCGAAAATTCGCCGTTTTTCGTCGCACGATTACAAAATGTTCTCTTCTTATGAAGTGAGGAGAGAAAGTAAAAAGTATTAGTTGGTTGGTTGATTGACTCATTGATGTTTCTGGGAAAGTCAACAGCTACGGCGATTTGAAGCGTTTGCATAGTGAATATTTTATCATGGGATATGGCGACAATTCCTTCTTCGCTGGAAGGTGAGGTCCGGCACCGACCTACACTCCAGTTTGCGGGGGAAAAAACGCTTCCTAATATCTCTCCATAGCGGGACACCACTCCCCTGGAACAAGCTCTAAACTCCCGTTTGGACTCATGGCTTGTGTGGTAGTGTAGTGCATGTAAGTGTTAGTGTACGTAAATAAGGGGAGGGGAAGCAATAATCGCTTGCAATCTATTCCGTTTGTTAGAGTACTACTCCGGCATACGCATGTTATTGACCCGTGAAACTCCGGAAAACGACTCGTAAGAGCAGCCGGTCGCTAGATTCTTCTTCCAGACATCTGGTTTATTTGACTTAGCTATTTAACTAGTGTGGAAAGTCCGCCGTCGTCAAGGTTCGAACCATAGGACCTCCAGGTCAGAGTCGGTTCAGAGTCAGCTGCAATGCTTTCTCTGAGCTAAGTTTAGCTTGTATGAATGTATATGTTATGGTGTTTACATTTTAAAGCGTGAAAGTTATACTAATTGGTTAATATACTACCTGAACATGTAAAGGACTTATATTCTGTAATTATCCTAAATATTTCTTGAATAATGGCTTCAACAAAGCCAATATTATTGATATTTTTACTCTGATTCAAAACCATCATTGTCTGTGTATAATTAAAAGTTATGACAGGTTTTTTCTTTATTTTATTTTCACACTACTTAAAACTAGTTTCGGAATAACAATATTTGTTGCCTTGTATTTTATTACCGAAGTTTAATAAAGATATCGTTTAATGAAAGTGCGTATATATCATGAATTTCTGATAAACGCAATATTATCTGCACTGAAATACATTTCGTTTCTAAGCAATAATAACACAAACGAAATAGTAAACCATACAATATTACCTTGTTTGTGAGTGTTGTTTTATGTAAACGCCTTTCACAAAACTGTCAATTCACATTTGCAAAAAAAGTAGTTCACTTTAAAGACATTTATCGACACTGGAAAAGCTGCATGAGCGCTTTAGAGGGTATACTCCTTTCATCTAACACGATTACGTTCAAACACTGGTTTATTTTATTTACTGTACGTCAAAAACAGTGTATCTCCGTGACGTTTTTTGAAAGAGGAACGCTGGAATTGGAACAAGCAAGCGTTCACAAACACACACACCACACATACACATTATCGCGGATGCATGTACGACTGCAAAAGCGTGTTGATTTCACCAATATGTTGCAACGACTGGGAACGCACTGGCGAAACCCGTAGTCCACGTGCCCTGGGATCCGGAAGGGTCGTCCGATTGGAATCCGTTCCGATAGTAGGGGTGGTGCTGGGAGGTGGGAATGGAGGACAGGGCCGGGGACGGCGATGAACATGGGGACAGGGAGGATGGAGGGATCGGAGGCTGGGTGGTGAAGGGGGACGGGATGAGTTGGCGAAGCGGGGAGAGGCCGGGGGAAGGGTGAAGGGCCAGGATTTGAAACCGGGATAGGGGTGGGAGGTTTCGGCATCACTTGCATTGCCACATAGATCAGACACAGCAGGCCACCCTCCGGAATGCCGGAAGCCCCCCTCACCCAGCGAGGATTTTCGTTGTTTTTCATCGAATGCCGTCGTCGCACACTGCATTCGCGGCCACGCGAGAGGGTCTCCCACCTTAGCCTTAGAGGGCGGAGTGATTGAGTAGTGATTCCGGGCGCGTCAACGGCTAAGGCCAGCAATCCCTTAAGTGTAGTGAATGTTTTTTATTGGAGGTGGCGGTGGTGATCTGCCCCCACTGGATGGTGAGATCTGGCTCCGACGTACCATCGCCTGGAGGAATCTTTCCCTCACCAGGTATCTCCCATTAGAGAGGCACCGCCCCAGACCGAAAAGGCTCTAAGCTCCATACCGATCTCCCTGAACGCGTGATGGTGTAGTGCATATGAGTGTAAAAGAGTGTAAGTAAAGAGTGAGATGAGGACTTGGAAAACAAAGGAAAGATTGCGCGCAACCGTGAACATCGGAAATATAAGTCTTAAGGTTTATTATCTTTTATTAGATTTTTCCCCAGATTTTATTTTAGGCAGTCATATGCATATTGAAAACCAAAAAAGTTTATAAAAGACTATAAAATATATTGAAATTTCACACAAGTGTTCTGTTAATTTTTAAGGTGAGTTCACTTGTACCTGGTACATACGAATTATAATAAATTTTAATTTTAAAAGTTTGAAAAATGTTAATTTAGTTAATAATTTATTTATATTTAAATTAGACTTCTGAAGAAGAGGAAAAGTGCTCTTCGAAACGTTCAAAGATGAAAAATGTTTCAAAAATAAAGAGAATATTTTAATAAAATTTCAAAATAAATAATGTCTTTTTATTAGTTTTTTGTTTTTTATCATGTATATGACTATATAAAATAAAATATGGATAAAATATCTATTAAAATATTAATGACAGTCTGAAGATAGTGGAATGTTTATTCTTTTACTATTCTATGCACTCTGTTTATTGTTCACTCATTCACGATTAATTTTGCGATTAATTACACAACCTCTAACAGTGCCTTTTGAACTTAAGAGATTCTTCATTGGTTTACCTTTGAACGAGAAGGAAATGGTCGAATGGATTTATTATTGACAACATAATATTTCGCTTTTATGAGTAAATAATTTGAGGATTTCAAGTACGATAAACCTATCAAATATCTGAGAATACATAATATTCTACGCATTGAGTCATTCTACAAAGAGTGTAATGACTGTTTTAGCACGTCACATCACGGTAAATGTCCAGTAATTGGAGTAAAATATTTGTACTCAATGTAGCTTAAATGTGGTCCTGTCCTTTAACTTGCATGGATTCGAAATCCTCTCAGTGCTTTCTTACCACCGGTTCGTGTTAACGAAATATAATTTTGAGTTCGTGCGAACGAAACAAGGCCCACTCTTTGGAGATAAAGTATGTAAATTCATGTTGCTGGCTAGCCATGCATTGATACAAAAGAACCTAGATTAACGTTTCTGCTCTAGAATTTACGTGCTCCAGACATGTTCGTCACTAGAGAGGGGACTAGTGTTTTGTTCATATTACGGGGCGGTTTCAATGAATAAATTTCACCCATGAAGAGGCAGCCATTAGACTGCGGAGTTTGTCGGCTAAGGAAACATGTAGTTCTCTGAATGTTTGGAATGAATGCACTTTAGAAAGTGTATGTCCGTTGATACTAGAGTTTTGGTGAAAACTGGTGAGCTGTTTTTGCAATGTGGTTGACAAGTTATGAAAATTAGAGCTCTGCAGAATTGCGCACAACTCATTCATACTCAGTTAAGGAGGAATACCGAACAGAGAATACTAAAGAGGTAATTATGCTCAAACGTGAACGGGGAAGATAGGTTTGTCTGTCTAAATAAAAGAAGTGGTGCTACAGAATGGCACAGACTTTCTCGCAGTACAGTTATCTAATTTACTTGGTGTGGACTGGTTTACGGTCTTGCCCCATCCTCTTGCCAGCTGCCATCTATCGCCGACTAAATTTTTTTTGACAGTAACACTTAACGCAATTTTTCTTAAAAACTGCACTAGTTTTTTTTACGAAAATTGCTATTTATGACGAGGTTTTACTCTTCGTTAATATTCTTAAAGCAATATAAGTAATAAAACAAGTCAGAATTATTGTACAGTCAGCATTATTGTACTTTCGAAAAAACAAAAAAAGGAGCAACATAGCGTTTATGCCATCTTATAGAGTGCATTTATCACTATCCATACCAAACCATATATATATATATATATGTGTGTGTGTGTGTGTGTGTGTGTGTGTGTGTGTGAGTGTGGAAAATATCTGTATCTTTAATTTTGTGGTAGTAGAAAAAGGCCGAAAAATTTAATCTTTTGCAATTTTCAAACATTAGAGTTGACCTATGCCGCTCCTAAAGTGGATTTTACTCTATTCTAAAAAAAAAAATTAAGAAAAAAATTGGAGTCGTTTTTGAAAATTTTGAAAATGTTCGGAGGGCGGAAAGTAGCCCCAAATTTTAAAGAATTTTTTTTTAAATTTTCAAAGCTTCAACTGGAGCCAGATGGACAGGAGTTTTTTTTTCAATTTGGATATGATCGTGCTCATGGTTTTGGCGCTAATGGTGTTCGCAGAGGGACGAACAACGGGACGAACGGCGGTACGAACGGTGGTACGAACGGCGGGACGAAAGGCGGGACGAACGGCGGGACGAACGGCGGGACGAACGGCGGGACGAACGGCGGGACGAACGGCGGGACGAACGGCGGGACGAACGGCGGGACGAACGGCGGGACGAACGGCGGGACGAACGGCGGGACGAACGGCGGGACAAACAGTGGGACGAACGGCGGGACGAACGGCGAGACGAACGGCGGTACGAACGGCGGAACGAACGGCGGGACGAACGGCGGAACGAACGGGGACGAACGGCGGGACGAACGGCGGGACGAACGGCGGGACGAACGGCGGGACGAACGGCGGTACGAACGGCGGGACGAACGGCGGTACGAACGGCGGTACGAACGGCGGGACGAACAGCGGTACGAACGGCGGGACGAACGGTGGAACGAACGGCGGGACGAACGGAGGGACGAACGGCGGGACGAACGGTGGGACGAACGGCGAGACGAACGGCGGTACGAACGGCGGTACGAACGGCGGTACGAACGGCGGGACGAACAGCGGTACGAACGGCGGTACGAACGGCGGTACGAACGGCGGGACGAACGGCGGTACGAACGGCGGTACGAACGGCGGTACGAACGGCGGGACGAACGGCGGTACGAACGGCGGGACGAACGGCGGGACGAACGGCGGGACGAACGGCGGGACGAACGGCGGGACGAACGGCGGGACGAGGCGGGATGGGACGGACGGACGGAGGGACGAACGTCAGGGCGGACGGAAGGAAGGACGGAGGGACGGACGGAGGACAGACAGAGAATATTCTTCAGCAGGCATTTTTATTCTTGTAGATATTGAAAGATTAAAAGTGCATGCTTCTAATTCTCCTAGTTATTATCCCTACCAATCTGCAATACAAGCGGACATTCTCGGCTTCGGTATCTCTAGCAATATTAGCTATAATATTATCGTGGAGCCACACATTGCTCTCCCTTTAGTCCATCCACCTCTTCTTTTCTCCCTGAATACATTAGTAAAAGAAAATTGCGCAGAAAAGCCCAACTACCTACAAAAAGTCAACTGGTCTCACTTTCAAATCTTAATTTCCCGCATCCGGCCACCCCTGCCATCGCTGAAAAGTTCTCAACTAATTGACAGAGCCGTTGACTCCCTCGCCCACACCATTCTCGATTGTTTAGATCTAACAGCTCCCCCAGCGCAACGCACTACCGCCCATTCCACCAATCTCAGAGAGATTGTTATATCACAAAAGATATCTTCGTAATCACTGGCAAAAAGATCGTTCCCTTCCTTAAAATCGTACCTAAAGCTACTCACTAAAATAATAAGACATCTTTTGGCAAAATCTTTATTATTGGAATGATTGAAGGCGTTGTCATTGTCAACAATAGTCAACTATTGTTGACCATGACAACGCCTTCGATCATTCCAATTATGTAAATGTCAACTACACCTCACCACTGAATCAAAATCTTCATTTCAATTGGGTTCTTCATTTTGGTTTATTGATGAAGCAACATCTTTAAGGAAAGAAAAAAGGGCAGTTTCCTTTGATTTTGATTTCCTGAAACCGTGTTGTGAGTCTCTCTAATATTTTTGAGAAAACTGACAAAAGACAACAAACTTAATTTTTGTTCCCTTTTTTAAATAGAGGCTTAATTTTTGCTGTTGTGGAAATATCTGGAAATATTCCTGTGCACAAGGAAGCATTGAAAATGTGAGTTAATGGGTGTATAATGGCAGGTGCTCACGTTTTTAATAAACAATCCCGAAATTCATCTAAACCTGATGAATATTTATTTTTTAATTTACTGACTGTTCTGAGGATTTCGTTAGAAGAAGTTTCGTAAATAAACATCGTGCCGAAATTTTTTTGGGAAGCATATGATGTCGAATTTTGTGATTTTAGGCCCTTCGTGAGATCAACCACAATTCTAGAAAAGAGTTGGTTGATGAGATTCGCAACTTTTTCTGGATTTCTTGTTTCCCTTTCATTATCCTTTAAAACATTTTCTACGAAATGTCGTGATGACGTGGTCGAATTTTTAACGATATTCCACATTGCTTTAGCTTTGTTTTTAGCGTTCAAAATATCCTCATTATTTTTCATTATTTTTGTCTGAACTATTATTTTCCTTAAAATCTTTTATATTCTCGGAAGTAGACGTGGAAACCGGTGATACGTTATGATGTTTTAAATAAAGTAGAAGTACGTTTATTTTTACACGATGTTCTAATTCCTTGTGTGATCCAAGTATTACGTTTTCGTGACATGTTTAATTTTCTCTTTTCAATAGGAAAGCATGGTTAAAAAGAAATGAAAGCTTTGAGAAAAATAAATTATATTTTTCATTTGTGTCAATAGCGTTATAAACTGCCTCCCATGATTCTTTCAGCAAGTAGTCCGTAAATAATTTTATGTTAACTCTAGTAAATGCTCAGACCAACTAATATACCCTCCCCTTTCGCAAACCAACTAATATACCCTCCCTAACAACCGCAGCATTCGTAGCAACTACACGTACAGATGAAAGCAAAGTACTTGGTGAATACTTTGCCGCAATCTTCATTCTCCATCCTTCAGAAAACTCCCGATGATTTACTCCTTGAAGAAACTCGCCGAACTAGAACAAGAATCCCAAGATGCCAAAATGCATATCTCCCACCGAAACTGAGAATATTTTATCTGTCGCTACCCCAAAAGCTTCCAGTTGTCACGACCTAATTCGAACATACGTACTTAAATGCCATCCATTCACAACCATTTTACATATAACATCAATACTCAATGCATCATTTTGTCTATTATACTTTCCTCGCACATGAAAACACATTATTCCCATTTTAAAAACACACTAGCCAAAAAACGACCCGTCAAGTTATCGCCCAATTTGTCTTCTGCCCTTCTTAGGAAAACTGTTTGAAAAATGTTTCCTTACAAGATTCATCTCCCATCTCAGTTCAGTCCAAGCCATACCTCCGACGAAATTCGCTTTTCAACCACTACTGTTCACAAAACACAAAATATTATGACTGAGGATATAGTCGAAGGCTTCCATAAAAAGAAACACACAGTCGCAACCTTACTCGATGTAGTTAAACTTTTTGACACCGCCTGGCATCCACGACTGTTATAAAAAACTTATTCACATCGGAACCCCCCCCCCCACTATCTTATTCATATTATCAAAAGCTTCCTTTGCATATCGCACTTTTTCAGTCCAGATTACTGGACCTCTTTCATAATTTTTTCCCATAAAAGTAGGAGTACCCCAGTTCTATCTCCCTCACTATTTAATATTTTCACCGTCGATCTTCCATCCACCCCTCGTACTTCCATTGCCCTGTTTACTAATGGTACCGCTATATCTTCTTTAAACCGTGATTTTGACATCACACTAGAAGACCTGCAACACCACCTCACCCACTTCTCCAACTGGGCGAAGAAATGGCACACCGGAAAAATCCTGCAAAAATTCAAACCAAAATCATTCACGCTCCGTAGACAAAATAATCCTTCCCCTCCATCCGGGCATCCTTCTCGTCTAATCATGGCGCATCCGGATAAATCCTGCAAAAACTTCAACCAAAATCTTCCGCACCGTAGGCCAAATAATCGTTCCCCTCTCAAGTATCAAGGAGAAACTATAACTTGGCTCCCAAACAACCAGCAATTAAACATCTTGGTGTACTTTGTGATAGGAGGCTCACTTGGAAATCAAATATTCGTCACAGAATAACTCTGGCCACTCGTAGAACCCACCAATTACATCTCATAATCAAAAAGTCATCACCCCTGCAAGTTGGTGTTGCTTCTCTCTTATACCAATCAATAATCCGCTCAATCTTATCTTGCGCTTCTCGCCTAGCAAATCAAATATAAAAAACAAATTTTCAAAAATAAATTCCTCCGAACCCTTATAAAACTCCTTGATTTATACCTAACTTCGTTTTACACAACAAACTCGGCATTATTTCAATATCCGTTTATTTCTACCTCCTATCCTCTCGCTCCTATCCTAACATTCCCTAGATTCCTTCAGGCGTACATTTCAAAATCGGGAAATAAATGCTCACCACAATAGACTATAGAGAAAACTAGCGCGACAGTTCTCGACTCTCCATGATTATTATGTTCCCGATGTGGCTTAGCACATTTAATTCACGCGTACTCAATGTATTCTTGTCAATAATTTTTCGGGATCAGCATACTTAAGAAGATAAAAATTAGATGAACGCACACAAAACGTTTTTTAGTCGTGGGCTTGTGTTACCACTATAAACGTGCATTTAAGATACGGTGCGAGGAAGAACGTTGGGTCGAAAACGAATCGTTGAAAGTATTATGGTAAGTCATCCATATTCCTACATTGTACATTCGAAAAGGTTGTTGCAAGAAGGTTCTTAGAATAAGCCATTTATAAATAGCAAGAATATTGCTGAAAATATTTCCGAGAATCGTGAACTTTAACGTTGGTGCAATGCGATGTTTGTCATCATGCCAAGGAAAACTTTTTTAGTGAGGAAGACTATAGTGCTTCCCTGGGGAAAATGGCACCAGTGAATGCAGGGTGCAATAATTTCTCGAAAAAATATCAGCAGAAATTTGAGCGGTGATAATTAAAAACAAAGAGGTTAGCTAGTTGGTATATCACGATTTAGAAGTTATATTTGACTAGTGAAGCTACAACAGCACACCCATTTTGCATTATTACTAACGTTTGCCATAAAACATTTCGGAGAGTTCAATGAAATTTAGACTTGTGCCACCTTAAACATTTTTTGCTTTATCATTGGAAAATATTTAAAGGTTATATTTGGATTTTTGAAAATGTTTTTATTACATTCACTTCAAGTAAAAATTAGGGAAAACCACTCGTTTTTTCAAAATTTCGTTTCTGAACTTTTTTAACGATCTGATTTTTTTAGAACAAATTTAATTTAAAACAAAAATCTCTCTCTGTAATAATGTAGTTTTTCAATGTTCAAATTTTGCATTTTCGATCTAGCACCAGTTTTTTACAGTTCTTTTATTCTTACGATGAGAAATTTTATTTTTAAAAATTTAAGCCGTATTTGAAAACAAAATTGTTTAAAAATTGACTAACTTTCACGAAAAATTACAAAAAACTACTCATATTTTCAAACATTTTCACCATCATTACTGCCACCATAAACAATATCACATTCATTTGGTCCTTTGTTAGTAAACCCACTATGTTCAGACATGCGATATTTCGGTCGTGCCACCATAAACTCACCAATATATTACTATGACCTTCAACACTACATTCACCAACAATGCGTTTAACATCACCGCGTTAACCATGACCATATTTGCTATGAAAATTACCATTCACCATATGTATCATCCCTATCACATATACTAACCCTACAATATTTACTATCTCGGCCAGATAGACTATCCCTATCATATCCCCATCACTTTGCTACCCACACTAGATTTAACATAACGCATACGCCATTCCCGTCACATTTACATTCTCCGCCACAATTCTCATGATTGCCTTTGCCGCATTTAGCACTATCACGTTTTACACCGATACATTTGGCACTGCCACAAAACCAATACCACCACTACAATTGTGGGAAATGATTTATTGACTATTATCCGCCCAAATTCTTCAGCGCCTGCATTATCAATTTATTTAACTGGCCCCACTACCACATTACTTTACCATCTTTATCATTTTCCTTATCGTCCGCATCGCAACATCTCTTCTTCACCCTCATCACCATCATCATCGATTTCCTTTATCTCTCATTACCTCAGATCACCATAGACGCCAACTTCAGCATGAATTTTGCTTTTAACTTCTCGACCTCCAAATCAACGTCTGCAAATTATATGCATCTCTTTCAAGAGCTCTCTTTCATATTCTTCCCGCTTCATTTTCATCTCCGGCAGGAGAATTTCTTCCAGTAGTCCGAGCCCCTGCTTTCATTAACCACTCACCCCTATTCTAATCTCCTTTCTCATCTCCGCTCCGATTGCGCACCGGATTCGAAGGTGCTGGTGTCGTTTCCGCCCTATCCCCATGTTGGCCCTCCTCCTCTCTCCGCCCTCTATCGACTCTTTACCGCCCGCGCTCCCCCTCCCCCACCGCCGTTATCACCTCTCTCTATCTCTTGATCCATAGCGTTGCGCTGTCAGTCTCTTACCCTTTTTTCTATCTCCACCACTACGCACTGTATCTTCTCTCTCTGTATCTCCGCCGTCTCTCTTATTATGTTTGTTATAATATTTATGTTTGAGTATCTTTGGGCTATATTCTCTCTACTTCAACGTTGTTTTTTTTCGGGCAATTTATAATGAGAGTGCAATGATATTATTGGTAAACAGAGAGAGGTTCTCAGCTGGATAAAAAGACAACTAACAAAACAAAAACACTCACTACTAAACCGTGTTTGTATTAATCGTCTAGACTTTATGGCAAACATTTCTAAAATCATCTCGACATAGTAAGTTTGATCGACATAGTAAAATACTTTCTCGCGTGCCTCTAATTTTTCTAGAGAGAGAACTGTTTTTAAATTTAACTGTGACTGGTGAACTGGTGACTTTAAGTAGTCTAACTTTGATTATAGATCCATCGATTAAAACTCTATGCTATTTATTTAGGGGTTTCCTTGGTATACTAATGAAAACAATTTGCAGGGAAAAGAAATTAAATATGTATTATTATTTAAAACTGCTTTGAGTTTTCTTATAAAAAAAAAAGATTCCAGTCGAGTTTTAGAACTATATATTATAAAGACGTTTCGACATCATATGTGAGATCCTCTTCAGTTTCTGAAAGATAATGCTACAAAATAATACTTTAAACAGACAATAAACTATAGTACGTCTGATTTGCATCAATATGGTACATAAAATTAAAAAAAAAACTTCTTAAACATCAGTGAGACAGAGGCATGTTACCAATCGTGGTATGAGGTAACGTTTTTTTTACTTTATGTAAAATACTGATGAACATCAGACGCACAATAGTTTGTTATCTGTTTAAAGTATTATTTTGAAACATTGTCCTTCAGAAACTGAAGATGATCTCACATATGAGATCAAACATTTTTAAAATGTATACTTCTAAAACTTGACTGGCATCATCGTTATTTGATTGGAATGTTTATTTTCTCCACCGATCCCTGAATTATTTTCGGTTTTATTTAGGTTGCTTGCGGATGCAGGGAACTAATGTCACCACGTCACGAGATGTTTGCATACTCGCGAATTTCAAAGCTATTCATTATTTTCCCAGAACTACGGAAACAATTGTATATAATTATTATTTTAAACAATAAGCGCACACAAGCACATTATACACATATGTTACATGTTTGTAAAATGTTTGTCTTCGAAAAATAATTATTGGTGCCACAACAAAATACTGATTTTTGTATTATATTTAATTGTTACGAAATATAATAATATTGTCACTTGTATCCTATAATTCAGATATTTCTTGCAACATTTTATTCACCAAACCAACCCTGTAGATTGAAAAAAATATATATCTTATATTTTTAATTTAAAAATTGTAATGAAAATGTGATTAGTTCTATAATATTGGGTGTATTGTGCTCCATCTTAACGGAAAGATCAATGAAATACCTTTAAAAGTTATGGTACTTGAACCGACCCGTATCATATTATCGTTTATTAGTTGACTCCTGACGTGGCTGGAACAAGGGCATTTTGTTTCGGAATTGAAATGAGAAAGGCTTCTTTCAATTGAAAAAAGAAAAGAAAAAACGGTTTGGCATAAAATGCTTTTTCTACTCCCATTGTATAATTCTGTCATTTGATGGCTGTAATCCGTTGCATAATGATATCCAATACGATGCAGATTTAATTATAATACAGGTTATTGACCAATCACAGAGAAGCTTAGAAATCAAGTATTGAAACTTAGTTAATAATTGAGAATCGTTATAGTAAATGTTTCGTTTGTTTGTATACATTAAAATTGGATTTAATATTATATTCTACTTGTCAGTTTTAATTTCTCTTATTAGTAGTATTTTTTCGTGGAGTATTATTTAAAATCAATTGGATCGTAATTTCACTTTGATCCTGTTTGACTAGCGCAGTGGTAGTTACGGGAGGGAACATTTGGCTGAAGATCTGAACACAAATCATTTCCGTGCATGTGTTGTTGCCGCGAGGTTGTCCTTAAAAACCGGCCAATTATTTTGTTTAAAATGTCTAGTGCTTCAAAGGTGGAGTTGACAACTTCAGAAATAAGAGAAAAAGCGAAACCGGTGACGTAGGAATAATTACTGCCGCAAATTTTGTACTCCCTCGCAGGCGGTCTGGTAAAACAAAAACACCTGCGATGGGAAAGGTAGGAAGCTGTCCGTAAGGAGACCTTGGCTGAATCCTGTATGTCAACTGCCTGGAAACGATTCGATGTAAAATTTTAACTTATAAAACTCCTAGAAAAAGTACCGTATGAAACTCGATGTAATATGTATTAATACACTCGTGTGAAGTTTATGATATTTGCTCGTACCTCGCTCGTAACGTAATATCACACTCGTATATTAATACCCACCATTACATCATCATTTCATAATGTACTATTAGAAATTATGCGTTGGATTGACTCAAGTATGTTTTATGTTAATCAGATGGGTGAAAGTTGGAGCCTAGTCCTAACACCCATAGACATAGATAACGACGCATCAACCCCGACTTAAAGGATTGAGGCCATATATTTGACTCCATTTCCTTTGATTGTCAATGTTCTTGTGTAAGAGAACCGACTGGGGTTTGATAAGGAATAAGTACCTATCATTTTAAGCACTTGCGTACATAAATATTATTTCGAATTTGTATTACCTTTGCAGTTTTCCTCAATGTCCCATTGGATTGTTGCTACATTGAAATAAGCGAAGCCCACGACCGCGGGTTACAGTTTTTCGCGTCATTCGCAAAGGAAACTGAGTGAGCCCCAGAACCACCTTAATAAGATATGTTAATTACACTTAAAAATAGCCTATTACCGTTCGAGTTACCCGTGGGTTATCGATACGTTTATATATGAAATGGCGACGCGATTAGCTTTTCATAAGATCTGAAACATTATTCGATGCATAATTAGTCATCTCCCACCATTCCCCATCATTATCCCTTCACAGTCAGCTTCCAGCGGAAAGCAGTGGCAAACCAAAATTGTGATCACCTCCCAAAGACGGAAAGTCATCAAACAGCAAGCTTTCTCCCTCGCCTACACGAACATTCCGAGTAATACATTCATCATCATCATCATCATCATCATTATCATCATCATCATCAAAAAAATCGTCATCTGCAGCAGCAGCTTTACGAGGAGAATGACGGTTTTCAAATACGGTTCAAGGTCGGTCATGTTATTAGGCATTTCAAAGGCATAAAATCCACAGGGTCATTTCCGACTGCCTGTGCGGATCAGTGGAGCTGAAGGCGCGAGATGAACGCGGCTCGACGCGACGCGACGCGCCGACCTACGGCGCTGACAGCTGCTGCAAGTGGAATCGAAGACGAGGCGGCGTCGCCGGCGGAGTAGGCGTCGCGGGCGTGCGCGTAGAGCGTGGGAGGTGAGGAGGAGGAGGGCGAGAGCGAGGGCGGGCGTTGCGTGTCGATACGACATGCCGCCCCGCGCCGCTCCGCCCGGAACGAGGAGGGATATGTCCCTCATCCGAGCGAAGGTCGTGCGTCGGCGACGGGGCTCGCTCTATTAGGAAGCAGGCGCGTCGAGATGAAAGGGAGCAAACGACGGGCGGGGAGCAGGCAAGCGGAAGCTGGAAGCTTTGAAAGAAAAGATAAATAAGATAAGCTTTGAAAGAAAAATAAAGAGGATTGATTGATTGATTTTTTCGTGTTTCCGGGCGCGTCAACTGCTTCGGTCATTAGTCCCGTTAGTGTAGTGCATGTTTTTTTTCTCGCGAGATGCCGGTGATCTTCCCGCGCTGGATGGCGAGATCCGGCGCCGATCTACCGTCGGCTAGCGGCCCAATAGGTAATTAGTAATAGGTAAGGCTGTTCTAGAAGGCCAACGGCGATAAACTCGTCAGCATTAACGTTCATAAAAAGCTGGGAAATAATTCATTTTAACATTCATGTATGCTTCTACATACTCGGAGAAGTAGCTTGCAAACTACTTCTTGCTAGTGCCAACCAATCCCATAAGAGAGTTTGTTATGGTTTGTTGGTTGTTATGATAAGAACTTACTCTATCTTTGTTCTTCTTCCATGCGTAACCTCTTAGTGTAAACTTCGGTGTTCTCTTACACTGAGGCCTGCCAATAAAAACGTTTTTACTTTATTATAGTATCTGTCGATGTAGGCAACAGTTATGTAAGCGGAGCTTCATTCTGAATGTTAAACTAGTTCTACAAAAAAAGAATGAAACCGACTGTGAAAAGCGCCGCAAGTACAGAAAATGATCCAACATATAATTCGGTGACCCATTTCTCAAAAACTGAATACATTTTAACACAGAAACTAGCAGAAAATGATTGTAACTCCTTACCATATACATATCGAATTAGTTCTTAAATATAAAACTATTTCTTGATCCAAAACCTAATAAGTAGGGAACGCAATTTATTGTAATAAAAAATGCAAAATATGTGCATACATATGTACTTTTTCCAGAACATGTAAGAAAACAGAAAATATGTAAAATAAAAATTCATTAGTGTGTTTATAATTGTTCTCTAAAAGCAGTTTTTGAGCATAGAAGGTCGCTGATCAGTTGTAAAGAAGGATTCGGAGAGGATGAAAATAGGTTCTACCTCTAAACGGAAGTAATTGTACACTAGACTTCACCACACATAAGATTGCCAGTGAAGGATTCCGAGGTTAAGGGGTTAAGGGGAATATACCCACTAAAAAGCCCTCGAACAACGCCGTAAGACAATTTTCTGTCAAATATATTTGTTAGTTTTCGATCAATTAACGAATGCCTGTTTGAAACATGGGCAAGTATGGGGTTGAAATTACTTTTGTTCACAAAAATCCTCTCAGGTTTGACTTCAAGTACGCAGTAGGCGGTGAGGGGGTGTTAGCCAATTCATGGTGAAGATATGGTGGTCATAGAAACGCAACAGCATTTCATTTTATCTGTAAGAAAGATGTAACATATATTGCAAACGCGCATCTGAAATGTTCCGTTTCGACATATAAATTAATTAAAATGTGACAAAATATATACTAATAGGTAAATATAAAAAGTAATTGTACCAAAATATTAAAATATGTAAAATATGCTAATTCATTCAGAATGTCTTGTAAACTCAAAATATATAAATGAATGCATGTATCTAGTTCCTGTAAAAACATGTAATTACTTGGAAATCCGTTTCCTACTAATAAGGTAGCAATGAACCAGTACCATGAGAATGAATTTTTCATTATTGAATTAAGTGTTTGAGACCGGACATCCCACAGGAACTAACCACTGTGTACCATTGTGTTTATAGAGTTTCCAGCTGACATCGTTACTTCACTAGGGGATGTCACGTGCAATGAAAGAAGAGAAATCTCTTTCCATTGAGGAGAACGATGATGGCAGTGGAAAATGCTGTCAATCACATTTTCATCAAATTCGCAGTGAGCTTTTTGCACTAGGGTTTGACAATACACTTTTTTTGTTCATCGTTCTTGGAATGTGATATTTTCAATTTCATGTAATATTTCCCAATATGTTTGCCAAGAATACATATCTGTAAAGGAGTTTCTGCTCTCATTGTGAACCAGTCAGTACAATGTACTTCATCACGCGCCTTATCAAAGTGAACCTGCGAGCTGACGGCAGTAACGTGACATACGCACTGATATCGGTTCTGTCGCGTATTTGTGTGCCATCCCTTGGTGAAATTGACGTGTTGACGAACATTTGATTAGCAAAGTTACGAAACTTCGGGGTGAGTGTTCCAGTAATTTTCGGAAGTTCACAGAAACGCCGTAGGCGTCGGCCCCATTGTGGCGTTCCATTCCACTCCATTCCCGCCCCACGCTCGCACCAAAGCCATCTTCTCCGTTAAAGCGAGCTGAGACGTCGCCGCCACTAGCGTCATCACATCTATGTCTTGTGCTACCTCCTCCTCGTCGGCCTTTCTCCCCACCCAAAACTTCCCCTCCTCCTTCCCCTCCTCTTCTTTCCCCTCCTCTTCCTTCCCCCCTCCTTCTCTTCCTGTTCACCTCCTCCTCCATCTCCTCCTTCACAAACTCCTTTTTCACATCCTCTTCCTTCACCACTCCTCTATATTCTCCCCCCTGTTTCTTCCCCCCCTTCCTCTATCTTTCCCTCCTCCTCGATTTCTATCTCCTTTTCCACCACCTGTACATTCTCCCCCGTAGACGCGGCTGCTTCAACCACAGCCGCAACCGCAGCCGCAGTTTGGGGAATACTCCCCAGCCGGCTCCGAGGAAACACAATTTCATGGAACGCTTTGCTGGCGGCATCATGGTCTGAGACTGTTGATATAGTCGCTTCGACGCTTGTGTAATACCATTCCGATTTATTTCCTCAGGACACGTCGGTAACTCAACAAAATAGGGGATTCTCTTTGCAGTTTAGGTGAGAGATACCGGAAGTTCTGGTTGAGATATACATCAAACTACTTGCAATGCAAATGAAAGAGATCTGTTGATTCGAGAAATCCGCCCAGGTATCTTGATGATCTCTTATGTGATGTCAATATGTTTTGAAAAGAATTTGATAAATTCAGAACTGTCCATGAAATTGAAAGTGGTGAACCAAAGACACAGCTACTTCAAACGTGCAAAATGACCGAAAATTTTTCAGTAAATGTAAATGAAACAGAGTGAATTTCTTTTCCACCAGAACTTAACCCAATAATTTTGACTCCAGAAGCAATGCAACAGAGACAAGTCCAAATATCTAGTTTCTACTGAGAAATATAAAGTAAAGAAATAACATCAATAATAACTTGACATCTTCCACTTAACAATTGACATTACCTCCCGAAATAGGGATAACCAATGTCTACTTCAAGATGAGCCATTTACGGTACGAAGGTATATGTACGAGATAGAATAAACATCAATTTTTTGACTAAGCAAGGTGTAACTTTTTTAATCGAAAGTTCTTTATACAAAACTGATTCTATTATTTGCTTTAGTTGTCGATATTGCGAAACCATGGATTTGTCACAGCTTTACGTCATTTTCTTTGGATACAGTACAAAACGTTTTCTGCCACAGGGAGAATTGTAAAATGTTGTGGAAAAATGTGTGGTTGTTTTGACGAAGATTTCTTTCTCTTTACGTAGTGTATTACTGTCTCGTATTCGTGGTATACGATATAAAATACGTCATCATACGATACGAAATCCAGATTTTGTGGGATTTTGATACGGGAAAAGGTTTTTTTCTAAAACCGTGTGTCAAACAATCTGCATATGCAATTCAAAAACACTGTATTTGTTATTATACACTTTTATGTGATGTTGAAGTCTTTTTTATAATTGTGTCTAATTGCTAGACGCATGTTGATGGTGATGTTTTTATTGATATCACTAGTTCTGATGGTGGAATAAAATATTCTGAAATGCTGGCAAACTTTAATGATTTAATTATTCTGATAAAATTCTATGATCTGAACCTCCGAAATATTTTTTAATATTTTTCAGTCCCTTTCTGTCAAATTTAGGAGAACGTATGTTCTGAACGGCTCTATTTAACTGGTTTACGGTCGTGTGGCTGGACTATTAAGTATATATATTTTGTGTATGTTTTTATACTATTCCATTTTTTTAATTTATATTGAATTCGGTATAGGTTTATTATTTTTTTGTTTTTGTAATTTTTGTGTTCCTTACATTCCCAATATTGTGAACATCATTTTTGGTTTCAGTCTAAACTAATTTTATTCTAAACGAAATTTATTCAGTTTTTCATAACATTTTCAGTGTTACCTGTTCATGGAGATACGATAAGCCCCATACACCTCAGAGACCCATTATTGGCGCAATAAATGGTACATCCCAACGACGACTGAATTAAGGGGTAAATGACACGCTCTGTAGTTGGACTTCAATAATTAATTTCCGGCCCTTACGAAGGTTCGTACGAAGAGAAAGTTACCACATCGTGCGCCAGAAAACGGCTCATTTTTGGCAGAAAAACTTTTACTGCAGGGACCCTGGTAACGAAAAAGTTGATAAATCCTGTTCCTAAACAGAGCGAGAAAATTCTCAAAAATATTGTGTATTAATAAAGGTTACTATCTACTGGAAAAATTTTAAGAAAAATTTGGAGACATTTTTGAGAAAATGGCATTTGAACGTATCTGAAAATGCGAAATTTTGAACTCATTTTTACAGGAAAATGTTGAGTTTTCAAAAAACGTTATGTATCATTATTTAAAGCACATGTTCTCATAAATATAATAATGTGATGAAACCACCTCTAATGTAAATATTACCGATGTGAGAGACAGGTCAAATAAATTTCATTTTTGAATTTTTTGAAAAAAAAAGAATAAAGCAATATGGCGTTTATGTCATCTTATGCAGTGTATTTTGCATTACCTACACCAAAAACGAAAGTTCAGTTTCGTGTATTCTTTTATTTTTCAAAAATTATAAAAATGTATTTTTTAAATATCCCTCATTTCGTTAATATGCACATTTCCAACGCGTCGTATAAATTATTACATTTGTGAGCGGAAGTGCGTCAAATGACTTTAAATGAAGTTTTTGGAAACTCAGTAGATTCCTGTGAAAAAGATATTCAAATTTTGCATTTACAGAAATGCTTAATCGCCATTTTCTTAAATTCGGCTTTAAAATTTTCAATGAAAAATTCTCCTTAGACGAGGTTTTACTCTTCTTTAATACTCTTGAAGTAATATTTCGGTTTTACTATTAAGAAACCAAAATGTTGACAAAATATAAAAAATGTACTTTGGGCGACGTTAGATGGCAGCTGGACAGAGAATGGAGCAAGACCTTCCACATGAGACAAGCCAGTCCACATGAGGAAAAAAGAAAAAAATTCCTACGAGAAAGTCTGTGCCTTTCTGTAGCACCTCTTGTTTACTTTTCGTTAATATTTTAATACATTGTGTGTAAAAATATGTCAGGTAGGGTCACTTGTTTGTATTTATTATTGAAAACTCTTTTTGACGTTTGTTTTGATATTGACGTAATATACAGCGATATTGGCACTTTCAGTATTCTGTAGTATTGGGCCTATCTTTGTAGACAATTTCTTTAGTTGGTTCCCAGAAAATAATCAAAGATATGTGAGATCGTAAAGTAGTAGTACGATGTAGACGTAAAGTACGCGCTTTCTTCTTCCATTCTGGAATTCTCCTCTCCGAAATGTCCGTTGGCGTTGGCGAAAGGGAAGTGGAACGGGCTGTTGTGTGTGAGCGCTGCCAACGTTGCCATTGCCGCATGAAAGATAGTGGAGTAGGGAAGCAGCCATTGCAGAGAGACATTTTGAAGGCTCTGTACATTTATAGTGTGCATTGCTTATTGCACGGCGTCGCCAAGCCTGCTCGTTGAAAATTACCAGAATATTAATTTCGATTTTGTACGAAAACAGTAGATGTTCAATAAACACATAGAACACTTTTATTGCACTTTTTGATAGACATTCGAATAATGCGTTTCCGTTAGTTATTTCATCCGGTTGCATAAAATAGGAAACGGATTAATTATTAATAATTACAGAAAATCGCATAGTTTTACGTACAATATGGCATAATTTGCATGTTTGTGTAGTAACTAAAGTTTAAAAAGTTATTCACAACATAATATTTGAATACACTTGTTAAAAAAACAACTTAAATTGTGGAAATTCTGATTCGGTGTTGTTGACGTTCTTATATGAAGAAATAAAAGAGGTCATCCGAAGTTGACCTCAAATAGCATTTTTATCGAGATATCCGGCTTTTGACGGCTTTGCCGTCATCATCAGTCTCGATGCTTTCGGCAAAAGTCGGTAGACTGTGCCCCAGTCTAAGACACACACAGTCTAAGACACACAGTCTAAGACACACAGTCTAAGACACACAGTCTAAGACAACAGAGTCTAAACCACAGCCGAAGATGACCTCTTGTATTTATTCATAAACAAACATATAATTCTCAAAGATTTACATTTCGTAAGATAACGTTCGCAAATTTATTCGAGTTGTGGAAACGAGTACAGTTAATTCTAATAGGATTGTAATAGCGACCTCTTCGTTGAATTTCGCTCTGAGAATTAAAGAACATGATAGAATTAAAACATTTGTTTGATGTAACGATGAATATTCAGATTTAAAGCGTCCAAAGTATCACTTCTTTTTTGTAAGTATAGGAAGGAAAGAGAAATGAAAAAGTGCTTTGCAGTGTCTGAAAAGAATTGAGATATTTATTTGAATGGAATAGAATAGGCCACAACAAAAACTTTTAATATGGTTGCGGGCCATTTTTACAGCATTCGTGTCATCCACACCTGACTTCCCCATAGTATTAATCTCGGCAGATTGACGGTTGCTCTCAAAGCGAGAGGAGAGAAATGGAACCGTACGTTATACCAGATTCTATCATGCATAACGCAAAAAAACACATTGACATGATTTTGAATTTCTGAATTTAAAAGAGAATAATCTACAGTAAGGAAGTGTTCACCCCTACAGGGCGCGTATGCTATGCGCGCAATGTTCTCACCCGACATACGGAAGGAACTCTCACTTTTGACTAATAATAACCTTTCGAGGTAGACAATTAATGACACAGTAGCTCGCATGCGGCCCGCGGGCCACCAGTTGGACAAATCTGTAATCGAACAGAACGTCGCGTATTGCAGTTTGCCTACAAGCTAAAATCCGACCTGAAGGCTTCTTGTTTGCAAGTAACACATTTGGTAGAATAAGAATTAACACTTCTTACTCTCCTTGTTTTACACACATGCAACTAGGAGTTTGATAAAAAATTTGTAAAAATCAAAAGAAGAAATGCGTCTGAGGTTTTCAAAATGAGATTTTCTTTATTGACCCTGTGCAATTCCTGCGTAATAGAATAACTTAAGTCCATTGATTAAATCTATCGCGAGTCCCTTGTGTGATTTTAAAATCGTAATTATTATTCAAGTGAAATATCCATGGAGTTGTTAGAACAACATAACTTCAAAATATGACTGTTTGTCCTGAAAGCATAACTCTGAATCAAAACCATTCCTTTTATTTCTAGCCTTAATTTCGTAAGAAAATAAAATATTTTTATCGTGGACTAGGAAAAAGACGAATTTTCCAAAAATTGTTGTTGCCTGGCTCTGGTAACGAAAAACTGGATAAATCGTGTTCATGTATATTCTAACTGCTCATATGTCGGTTACGTTGATTTTTAAGAAACATCCGAGAACGTCAAGACACGACAAGCAGCAATTATAGTGTTAACGAATTGCAAGAGATCGCGCCAGCAGTAAATGGTGTACTTTGCGAGAATTTTCTAAACGTTTCTCAACGCACTCGCGTACAAGAGATCGAGGACCAATGAAAATCACTCTTGAAAATATCGGCCCTAGAGCAAAACCTCGCTAGGACAAGTTCTCTCTTTTGCTGCCGCTCGCCGATCTGATCACATAGCAATTGTTCGTGCTGGACGGAGAGGAGAATTCGCCGTATTTTGGCGATTTGAAGCTTGAAAAAGGTAATTCGTCTTATCATGTTAAAATAACTATACCATGTATGAGACAATTTCGAACTTTAAATTATGAACATTTTGATAAATTCACGTGAACGCATGACACAGAAATATACTATTTTTCTAACGAGGAAATAATATGTTTTAACGCTCAAGAATGTGTACTGAAATAGAAAGCATGTGCTATAGCAAATGTTTCTTTCTATTTCCAGCTTTTTTGTTTTGTGTTTCAACTTGGCTTACCACGTAAGAAATTCATTACGCGAAGATATTGCAGTCAGATTATATAAAATTCGAAGGACTGTGGTAGAAATTCACCAGAGCACGGGTTCACCGAAGCAAGGGGTTGCCACGACCTTGAAAGGATCTGGGTCGCCGTCGCCGCTCCAAGCTGTGGAAATATTTCTTCGAGACGTTTTGTGAGTCAGAAAATTCACTAGAAATTCTCATAAAAAGAACTGTTTAAAGAAGCGAGAAATATAGAATTCACCTCACTTACAGACGTAGATAGTCGAGTTAAATTCATTAAAATCATTTAGACATTATCTTATATAATATTGCAGTCGTAAAAGGAAGCCAGAAAACTAATTCCTGTAAAAGAATTGTAAAAAGCCTATTAATATCATTTTTCTATTATTGATATTTGTTTTTTTAGTGTGTTCATTCGATTTATTGTTTAATAGTTTTCAAATTGTTCAAAACCAATAATTAGTTAAAGAGTTATTATTGATTGCACGTTCATTGCATAACAATATTCTTTTTGCTGGCTAAATTGTATAATGTAATATACTATGTGAAAGTGAAGTGCGTCTTGTATATATTTCATTCATATATATATATATATATATATATATATATATATATATATATATATATATATTGCGAGCCACTGTCGTGTGCGGTACAAGCCGTAAGGCCAGCACCCGACCTGAGACGTCTTGGGGGGGTGGCGAACACAATTCACCAGATGGTCGACTAGCTCAGTATAGACGTCCCAGTGTGGACACAATAAATAAAAAAATAGGGGGGGGCAGGGTCGTGAAGATCGTTTATGGATTGGATGCAAAAATTACAAACAACTCGGTGAGAATCACTTTTCACTAAATTCAGAATATATTCTAAAAATATTGGCTGCTTTGACAAATACATACAATGGCACATAAGAAAAAATCAAATACAGAATACTCTTGACTGAAAAAAAACACTAATAACACAATACACAATTTCCTACTTTCATCTACAACCCAATTGTTTAACAAACACACTTTCAGAAATTCGAAGGAATCGTTAAAATATTACTTTACAAAAATTGAAAGAAACACACATTGAAAATCAAAAATTAATACTTTTCCTTAACATTACTATTACAACAAAAGAAACTCTTTCTCTCTCTAAAATCCAGAGAATTACTATTATTATAATTATACTCTTACACAAACTCTTAATCACTATATTACAATATTTGATCTTGAAATCCCTTTTTGAAAGAAAAGATTGATTCTGTTCTCACGTATTAGAAGTCGAAACAAATGTACTTTTACTTTTCTTATCTTTTAAGCGTGGTAAATCTGTTACCCTCCCTTTTTCTTTCTACGTGATAGATACAGAATGAGCTTTCTTATTAAACTGAATCACTCCTATCCCTACAAAACATTTTATTTGGAACGACCTTACTGTGTTCTCGGCCGCGTAGAGCAGTCCACTTTGCTTCCTTCTACACCTTTCCACCGAGCTGCTTCGGCCTTGAAGCGTCGTGGCCTCGGGTTGAGAACGCCGTTGCTCCCTCAGAAATCGCCTTCTTCTCGTTCAAGTTTTATATGCTTGAATACTCTCATATGAATTTTACTTTATTTTCGATTACAGTTAATGACCAACTGGATATTCAGAGTGAAAATGAATCCAGAGATCACCCCTTTTATATGAGCACCAACTTCAGAGTATTTAAATATACGAAAAGCATGTGAGAGAGAAAAAAAACTGGAAAGAGAAATGAATGCAAGCTATTAATTACTGCCATCTATTCAAAACTTCTCTCCCTAATTCTTCCATTATAAATTCATAACATTTCTTATTACCTTTCTTCTAAGATTATGTTTAAATCAATTTATAACAGAATAATTACCTCTTCGGGTCTTCTAGAAGAGTTTTCCTCAAAAAAAGTTGCAAATCTGAAGTCCGCTGCAATGTCACTTCCTGGCGTACCGTTTTCCATACGTCCGCCCAGTTCAGCTGCTACCTTCAGAAAGAACTTTTTCTTTCATCCGACCTCCGGTCTCGCCCTTGGTATAAGGTGGCGGTCTCTCTTGTTTTAAATTCTAATTATCATTCCAAATATCCATCCGCGTTGGCGCGCGTTCAAAATATTCTTTTCCCTCGCTTTCTTAGGGCGGTATGTGACACGTTTTCGGAATCTAAGAAAACGGGCGGTCACATAACCCCTTCTTTCGAAAAAAAAGATTTTGTGGAATTTGATTTATATGCCGAAAAAATCTTTTAACCAAACTTGATGCTCTTCCTTTCTTCTGTCTTGATTCTGGAATGTCGAGCTATCTTGTTTCTTCCTTCTTCTTCTTCTTTCTTCTTCTCCTTCTTCTTTCGTCTTTATTCTTTTATCTCCTTCTTTCTCCCTCTTGTTTTTTTCTTTTTACATGATTCTTGTCGGTTACTTTATCTGTTTGTTTCATCATTTTGCCACTTATTTCATTCTTTAAATGGTCGCAAACTGTGGAAATTGTACTTCGATTGTATTCCCACTTTCATCTAGTGTGCTTTCGCAGCACGGAAGAAATATTTCAATGTGCATGGCGAAATTAGGAAAAAATCTGGCGTAATAATTGACGCAACCTAACAAACTTTTAAGTTGTTTCGTGTTTTTTGGCGGCGCAATTTTATCTATCTCTTGCATCTTTTCCATATTCATTTTGACTCCGTTAACTGTCACATCATAACCCAGGAACTTAACTTGTTTAGTGCAGAAATTACTTTTCTCCAAATTCAGTTGTAAATTATTTTCTATCAGACGTTTCAACAAATATCTAGCTTAGTCATGTGTTCTTCAAATGTCTTAGAATACACAAGCACGTCATCAATATAGATAAAAACATCGCTGGACATCTCTCTGCCAATGATATTGTCTAGACATTGTACAAGAGCAGATGCACTGTTCTTGAGTCCAAATGGCATTCTTTTGAAGACATACGAAATTCCCCGGTGAATAAATCCTGTATATTGTCTATTCAGGTGCTATCGCTATTTGCCAATACGATGCAGTGAAGTCGGTTGAACTCAACCACTTGATGCCGGATAATTGATTAGTTAAATCCTCTACACGCAACGGTCTGTCTCTGTACGGTAAGGTAACTTGATTCAATCGCCTTGCATCTAAACACAACCTTATCTTCCCATTACTCTTTTCTACGAGCACTATCGGATTTAGATAAGAGGTTTTGGACTTCATGATGATATCATCTTTGACCATGGTAGCAATGAGCTTATCCACCTCTTCCTTATGTTTTTCTGGAATGACATATTGGTAACCCGTGAATGGTGTTTTATCTGTTAATTCTATTTCGAATTGAAAATCTTTTACTGGATTCTTGTTTTGCAAACCACCTTTTGATTCCTAAGTAATACTTCAGTTAACTGTTTTTCTGATATGCATTGAGATTATCGTTGCACAGTTCATCATCAAATGAGATTAATTCAATTGATAATATCGCCACCTCTTCTTCACTAGATTGTTCTATTTGGTTTGCGGCGGGATGGCGTGTCGAAACAAACCTTTCTAATTTTCCGACTCATGTCCGCGAGATGTACTTGGTCCTGTATTTCTGGGTTGGAAAACTCCTCCATCAATAGAATTTTTTCTATTTCTATCCTAGACGAGGTCCTGTCTTGTCTAGCATAAGTTTGTTTTTCTTGGTAATGTTTCGGTTTGTAAGTTTCTCCTGTTTCTGTTTTGCTTACATTATGTTGTTGCTGTCTGCTATCTTGACCATTTACCGGACCATTAGCATTTGCCCTTGCTTTCTGTAACCTTTCATTATACACGAAAGTGGCATCATACAATCTAGCTGCGTTATTAATTTTTCAGTGGACATTGGTAAGAGATTCTTAAGCAAATTTTGCGTCGAGGAAGGAAAATGACGTATTAATAAACAGACAATTTCTTCATCCGGTATCGTCGGAGTACATAATTTGAAACAAGCTAATTTCTCCGTTGCATATTCCTGCATGGACATCGTACCCTTCTTCCACGTACCATACATTACGTTAACTTTAAAATTGATTTGGGTTTCGTTATTCCAATATCTCGAATAAAATTTTTCTTTGAGTTCGGCCATAGTTTTGGGAAACTCTCCTAAACTATCTGCCCAGATTCGTGCATTACCCTGCAACATCTGATAAACGATTCGAGTTTTCTTACTGTCCGGAACACAATTTAAAGAAAAGAAATTATCTACCTCTTTCATAAATACACATGGATTTTCATCTCCCTGCACTGAAATTAGGAGTACACGGTAATGAAACATACGTGGGCTGAACACTTCCTCCACCCGATGGTAAATTTTCTAATTGATTTTTCAGTTCTACTACTTCATTCTTATATGCATTAATTTGATGTTGTAGAACGCCATCCTGTTCAGAAAGAGCCTTTATTCCACTATCTAATTTATTAGCTTGAACCTGAACTTGTTCAGTAACTAATTTCTGGAACTTTTCTACTCCTTTGTTCTACCTCAATCTGCCTGTCGGATACGGCGGTTATAAGATCCGATTGTGTTTCGATCCTAGTTTCAAATTCTTTCGTTACTTGATCAACCTTTTCTTCTAATTCAAGTCCCAGCTCCGTGAATTTTTTCTCTAAGTTCTCATGTTCCTGTGCTAATTCTTGTTGAACCTCGCTCTTAAATTCGACCTTCCACTGCTCCGCTAATTCAGTAAACTGTGCTTTTAAATTTTCTTCTAACTTCCTATTATTTTCTTCTAATTTCGTGTCGAATTCCGTGAATTTTGTTTCCAATGCATTTATTGCCGAGTTGTTCTCCTCTAGTTTAGTTTCCAAAGTAACTTTGTTCTCCTCTAGTTTAGTTTCCAAAGTAACCCCTAATTTTTTTATGGTTTCCTCTGTTTTTCCTCCTGCATGACTAACCTCACATCTAATTGTTGCATAAATTGCCTATTAACCGTTGCATCATTGAATTAGCCCTCTCGAGGTTTCGTTCTTCCTCATCCTGATCTCGTGTTGGCGTTGGCTGTGATTCTGTCGGCGACGTCTCACTAGTTTCTCCTGCCGTTCCTAGTTCTACTCCTGTCGTTTCCTCCCCGATCATCGTACCTGGTGCTTGTCCCCCAGTTTCCCTATCGCTATCTGATTCCTCAGAAGTTCCTTCCACAGTAGGTAAATTCTAGCCACGTTATACTTATCTGCCATTTTGAATCTATTAACTGCCTAGAATCAATCAATTCTTTCCCAGACACCATACACCTCTCACAAAATATTTCACACAGAAATACCAGACACTATTTGAAACTGATAAAACTCTCATATAATAAATATCCTTTTCGAAAAAAACACTCCTGAAATAACACACTTTTACTCAACACACTTGTACTCTGCAACCTGGTCAGAAATTTTAGTGAACAGTGATTCAATTGTACTAGTAATTTTAGTTACACCAAATTTTGGTCTCAGTTATTCCCAAATCGAGTTTGTCGTAAATGCATCCAATAATCGAGCCCCGCTTATGGGCGCCAATTGCGAGCCACTGTCGTGTGCGGTACAAGCCGTAAGGCCAGCACCCGACCTGAGACGTCTTGGGGTGGCGAACACAATTCACCAGATGGTCGACTAGCTCAGTATAGACGTCCCAGTGTGGACACAATAAATAAAAAAATAGGGGGGGGCAGGGTCGTGAAGATCGTTTATGGATTGGATGCAAAAATTACAAACAACTCGGGTGAGAATCACTTTTCACTAAATTCAGAATATATTCTAAAAATATTGGCTGCTTTGACAAATACATACAATGGCACATAAGAAAAAATCAAATACAGAATACTCTTGACTGAAAAAAAACACACTAATAACACAATACACAATTTCCTACTTTCATCTACAACCCAATTGTTTAACAAACACACTTTCAGAAATTCGAAGGAATCGTTAAAATATTACTTTACAAAATTGAAAGAAACACACATTGAAAATCAAAAATTAATACTTTTCCCTTAACATTACTTTTACAACAAAAAGGAAACTCTTTCTCTCTCTAAAATCCAGAGAATTACTATTATTATAATTATACTCTTACACAAACTCTTAATCACTATATTACAATATTTGATCTTGAAATCCCCTTTTTAAAGAAAAGATTGATTCTGTTCTCACGTATTAGAAGTCGGAAACAAATGTACTTTTACTTTTCTTATCTTTTAAGCGTGGTAAATCTGTTACCCTCCCTTTTTCTTTCTACGTGATAGATACAGAATGAGCTTTCTTATTAAACTGAATCACTCCTATCCCTACAAAACATTTTATTTGGAACGACCTTACTGTGTTCTCGGCCGCGTAGAGCAGTCCACTTTGCTTCCTTCTACACCTTTCCACCGAGCTGCTTCGGCCTTGAAGCGTCGTGTCCTCGGGTTGAGAACGCCGTTGCTCCCTCAGAAATCGCCTTCTTCTCGTTCAAGTTTTATATGCTTGAATACTCTCATATGAATTTTACTTTATTTTCGATTACAGTTAATGACCAACTGGATATTCAGAGTGAAAATGAATCCAGAGATCACCCCTTTTATATGAGCACCAACTTCAAGAAATATTTAAATATACGAAAAGCATGTGAGAGAAAAAAAAAACTGGAAGAGAAATGAATGCAAGCTATTAATTACTGCCATCTATTCAAAACTTCTCCCCTAATTCTTCCATTATAAATTCATAACATTTCTTATTACCTTTCTTCTAAGATTATGTTTAAATCAATTTATAACAGAATAATTACCTCTTCGGGTCTTCTAGAAGAGTTTTCCTCAAAAAAGTTGCAAATCTGAAGTCCGCTGCAATGTCACTTCCTGGCGTACCGTTTTCCATACGTCCGCCCAGTTCAGCTGCTACCTTCAGAAAGAACTTTTCTTTCATCCGACCTCCCGGGCTCGCCCTTGGTATAAGGTGGCGGTCTCTCTTGTTTTAAATTCTAATTATCATTCCAAATATCCATCCGCGTTGGCGTACGTTCAAAATATTCTTTTCCTCCCTTCTTAGGGCGGTATGTGACACGTTTTCGGAATCTAAGAAAACGGGCGGTCACAATATATATATATATATATATTCATGTGATAATTTCATTGAAAGTGTATGCAAAGGGTATTTTTGGTATGTGATTCTTTTTTAGTATTTTGTGCTTCCATGTATTATAGTCTTGTGTACAGTTAATTTATTGTGATTTTTTTTGTTAAGTGAAGGGTAATATAATTTTATGTAAAGTGTTTACGCAAGTGTTAAAACATAACTGCAGTTGTTGGGTAATCACATAATTGCTAAAGGTAGAGGAAGTGGTAAAATCTTTCAATGCAATGTGTAAATGCTAGAGTAGAATTGTATTCCAATATTTAAACAGAATATATTCAGAACGCTGTTCATAGTTAAAAGATTAACTTGCCTATGTTTCTTTTATTACAAAAGCAGGATAAAAGACGAACCCACTCCTATAGGACAGTTAGGACATATGAAACTATTCCTAATTTTTGGTGTGACATGCTACAAGGTTACTTGAGTCACCCGCTGTAGGCTTTTTAGAGAATAGTGAAAAGGTAGAGCGGTCACAATATGAACTACCAAAACACCCAGCGTGGTTAAACTGATGTCACTGCAGCGCCTCTGACCGGGGATGTCCTAGGTTCGAGTCCCGACGGCGGCAGGATTTTCGACTCTTGCTTCTTAGCTAGGTGGAATTCAGTTGCTGTCTCGAGGAGAATTCTAGCGGCCGGTTGCTCTGATCGGTAGTTTTCCGTGATATCTCCGATCAACACCAGGTGAATGCCGGAGCAGTACCCTACCAAATGAGCCACGGACCTCGCGCGATCTTTCCTTCCTCTCCCTTGTCCTATCCTCTCCCCTTACATACACACACACTTTCACTAACATGCACTACACTACCACATATCCCGGGATACCGGTCTGGAGCTTAGAGCTTGTTCCAGCTAGGGCGGTGCCCTGCTGGTGGGAGAGTCCTTGTTAGGGGGAAATCCCGCTAGCCGACGGTAGGTCGGCGCCAAATCTCGCCATCCTGCGGGGGGAGGATCGCCGTCATCTCCCGAGGAAAAATGCACTACACTTACGGGACTAATGACGGAAGCTGTTGGACGTGCCCGGAACCACTAACCAAACAACCAACCAACCAACTAACCCGGCGTGGTCCGGGCTCTTTTCGCTACGAATGCTTGTGAAAGAAGGAAAAGATCGATTTTATAAATCATGGTGTTTTAAAACTATTATTATTCATGTAATTGGATGAAATTTTAATAAAATATATTTTAATTTAATTTAATTTTATAGTACTTTGCTATTAGATATACGCACACGTCATACGCAGTTTTAACTGTTTTTTCACGTAAAATAAATAAATAAAAAAGATTTAAAAAATTGTCTTACGCACAGCTCCTGGCCTCTACCGCAACTATTAATTGCCAGTTCTTCTGCAGTGCTTCCGGTCTCTGACGGAATATATTAGGACACAGTCTGCTTTGAATGAGACAGAAAAATAATTATGGTAGTGTACTAACATGTTATTTAAATTATTTATTTTCTGCATTTGTGTTGTATTAATCTTTACATTATTTTGCAATTTGCATCTTTACATTATTTTGCATTATTTCTCTTGGATGTTTACTATATTGAGAAAGTTTACTATACGTAAAAGCTAAATCTGGCCTAGTTCCATTCACAAGATAACCAATATTTCCTAGAACTTCTTGATATAACGATAGGTTAATCTTTTTGCAACTATGATAAGCATCCAATTTCTCTCCTACAACTCCAGGTGTCTTCACAGGTTGACAATTATTCATATTATTTTTCTAAAATTTCTTCTATGAATTTCTTTCGATTTAAATTTAAACAGTTTTCTTCTTCTTCTTCTTCTTCTTCTTCTTCAATTCTAATCCCAAAAAGTTATATTGTTCTTAAATTCCTTAACTGTAATCTCTTCCTTCAATTTCATTAAAACATCATTAATTATATTATCATCTTTTTCAACAATAATACTCATCTACATAAAATCCTATGGTTATAAATTATTAATATCTTCACCAGTAAATACACATGGATCATTTTTTGTTGCTTGCAGACCAGCTTTCTTCAAAATTTCTGTCAGTTTTAAAAACCAACATCTTCCTGCTTCAAAAAAACCATAAATACTTTTGTTTATAAAAAACTTTTCCGTCTTCAATATTAATATCTTTAGGAGGTTTCATATAAACAATTCTATCTAATTTACCATTTAAACATCCTGTTTTCATAAAAAAAATTTAAATTCTTTATTTTGGAAATTAAGGAAAATTTTAAACGAACTTTGTATTTTTATTCCCGCCATTTATTTTCTTAGAAAATATCCATTCATTATTTATTATACTCACATTCTCAGGTTTCTCAACTATTTCCCAAGTTTGATATTGTTTATGAGTAAACAATTCACTATCTATAGCTTTTTTCCACAATTCTTTTTCTTCAGAATTCATAGCTTCTTCGTATGTCTTGGGTATATTTTCATGTGAAATATGAGCAGTATTATATTTTGTAACAGGTTTTTTTCCCTACTCGATCTTCTTAAATTTATAATAGCCTTATCTTCAATGAGATTTAAATCCGGAACATGGCTTCTTGTTATCTTCCTAGGTCCTTTTCTTTCAGAATTTCTTTCTTCTTTCTCATCACTTCTTTCGTTTAAATCATAAAATATTTGAATATTTTTGTCAATTATTTCTTCACCTTCCTAAATATCTCTATCTTCAATGTTTATTCCTTCATTAGTTGATGTTTCTTTATTATTAGAAATTGAAAACCAATTAAAATTTTCTAAATGACAATCTTCTTTTTAATTAATTCTTTATCATTTTCTAAAAATACTACATCCCTACTCTCGTGAATTCTTTTATATTCTACATCAAAAAACGATAAGCCTTTCTGTTTTTCGAGTAACCAACAAATATAGCTTGTTTCGCTCTTTTATCAATTTTTTCTAGATATATCATCATTCCTATAGTACGCTCTACATCCAAATATTCGAAAATGCTAAATTGATAGTTTTCTTTAAGTCCATATTTCCATTGGTACCTTCTTTTTACTTTTCGTAGGAGTAACATTATGTATGTAAGCAGCACTTCACATAGCTTCGGCCCAAAATATCGGAGATAAGTCTGCGTCTATTAGCATTGTTCTTGTCATATCTAACAACATTCTATTTGCTCTTTCAGCAATTCCGTTACTTTCAGGAGAGTGTATTCCCTTTTCTTCATAATAATCCGTTAACAGTTTATTTATAAATTCGAGCCCATTATCTGAATGTATGTATTTGATTTTCTTCTCTGTTTCCCTTTCACGGATTTCAACAAATTGTTTCAATTTATTTCCTGCTTCATTTTTATGTTTTAAAAATTCTAGGAAGTATCTTCTACTAAATTCATCCACAATCACCATCATATATCTATTTCCTCCAAGAGTTTCTACAGGTATTGGACCACATAAATCAACGTGAATTCTTTCAAGAATTTGAACACTTCTTTCAATATTCACTTTATGAAAAGGCAATCTTGACATTTTAACTTTTATACATGATTCACAATCATTAAGTTTTTCTATTTTCAATTTGGGCAAACCTTTTAATAAATCATGATCATCCTTCCTAAATATTTAAAATTAATATGTTCCAACCTTCTATGCCATAATTGAAATTTTGGTTCCAATATGTTTAAGCAAACTTCAGATCTTGGAATATTAATAACTTGTTGAACATTCGCTTTAACAACAAATTCATCATTTTCAAATTTAATTTCTATAGTCGTTTGAATACCTACCATTCATTTCACTGTTACTGTTATTTACGTTACTTTTATGATAATTATTTCTGTTCCAACAATTTTTAGCTAAGTGACCAAGCTTTCCACAATTATAGAAAGCACCTCTCTTTTGTTCTTTGACTTTTAAAGCAAGAGTTTCTGGTTCTGTTCCTTTATAATATTTTCCTTCAAAATGTAAAAGCGTTTCTCTCATAGTTTCGTAATTATTTGACGGATTTGATGATATTGCTATTGAAACTTCACGATATTTATCAGGAAGATCTTCAATGATACAAGTAATCAATTAATTTTCTTCTATTTTAGTTCCTAATTCTGAAATTTCTGTAGCTAAAGAATGTGCACGTGTCAAATACTCGTTAATACTTTCTCTTTCACATTTTTCAATTTATGCTTATTTAATTTTCAATTGAATCTTTCTTTGAGTAACTGCACCTTCGTGTCTCTTTTTTAATATATTCCATAATTCCTTAGCATTATCTATACCGCGACATGCCATCGCTTGATCACCAGATAAAGTTCATATGATTAATGCACATATCTCGTCGTTTTTCTTGTTCTAGTCGTTCCATATTTTCATTGAAATTTCATCTCCTTTTTTAGCTGGTTCGTCATTTATTAAGACATCATAATACAAATGTTTTGACTTAATAAGAGCTATCATTCTCATACTCCATAAAGCATAATTAGTACTTGTCAACAATTCTATTTTTCCGAATGATTCCATTTTCACTTCTTCTGCTGCGCCTTTTTACAATTTGAATTGAATACTGCACGGTCTGCTACCAAATTGTTGTAGATTAAAAACCTTTTAATAGATTATTCATTTATCATTCTTGAAATGCTTACATTTTACGTTCTAGTATAACACGAACTCCACATACGAATTTCTTATTCGACCATTCAGCAAAAAACAATTCTACCTCGACAAACAACATAACCCCAGTTGCTTCGTAACGACGTTACTTCGTAATTTGGTTTTATTCTCTTGAGTAACATGAATACCATCAAAAATTGTATCTATCTACACTACATTTTGCGGTACCTATGTCGGTTACATGTCGTTGAAATCACATTTATTAGTACAGACTACTTCCTTTAACACGTTGTGTAGTCAAAATCTTTACTTTCTAGATACCGAATAATGAATTGACAGTAAAATGTCAGCCTGTCCGTCTGTCTATCGGCCCGTTTGTGGTGAACGCTAGAGCCGAAAACGTTGAGCCGATTTTCTCCAAAATTGATATTCCTGTATCAATTTAAATTATCTCGAGGCCCTGTGAGTTTGAAACGGATATTTTCCTTTTGGGGGGGTACTTCACATGATTTCTGAACATTTTCAAAATTTTCTCAAAAGCGGCTCAAAAATTTGGTGTTATACTTAGTCCTCGGACAGCGTAAAGGCGTTCAAAGGAATAGCGCGAGACTTTTCATTGAAATCCTTCTTTTGCCTAAGTTAACTTTCTTCGAGTTTTGAGAATCTTCCTACAACTACAATATTGAAGATAGTTTCATTTGTGAATGAAAACTGTTTGTTAAAGACGGATCTTGAAATAACTTCATGTGACATTTTTGGTAACTGAGTAGTTTTTGCATAATTTTGCGTGAAATACATTTTTAACATCTAATTCTTTCCAGAACGGCTCCGAAATTTGTAAAATATTGTCCTCGTATTTATCAATCGACAATAAAATGGTACTAGTCCGATTTCCTGGGAACTATGTATTTTCGAAAATAGCAAAAAGGTAACATTGAATTTGCGTTATTTTACGTGGCGAGACTCAGGCCATGAGGCCTGCTCTTCCGTCTGACCGCGCAAATTTCGTTACACTTCTTTCACCAATCATGGTAGAAAGAAAGTATTACTTTGGCGACGAAACATGCGATTTGAATTTAGCTCAGAGGCGTCATTTAGGCTTGAGGATCTTTTACATGCAGTAAATGTTCTAACATGGGACAGCCAGCTTTATTTCCCCTCCGAAGGAAGGCGTACGAAGGAGTTTTTCGCCCTTAAAAATCCACGGCTTCGATCGGGTTTGAACTCGCAAATTTCCGTATAGCAGTCCGATACGCTAACCGCTATACCATCGCCGCCGCCCAACATCCGAATACTACAAAGTTATTGCCTTAAACAAAATCCTTTCTAAAAAATTACTTTTAAAAAGGCATGTAGAAGTTTTTGAAAAAACGAGATTTTGTTCAATATCATCTGAAAGTTTATGCAAATTATAAAAATATCATTATTTTTAACATTTCATATCATTTTTTCATATCATATCACAAAAATATCATTTTTTTTTCACAGTTAGAAGAAAGAACGCTGAAAAGTATGGTGCAGGTCTCATTTTCGTTGAATTCTCTGAATTCTTGAAAATTGCGAGTAATGAAGGGTGAGAAAGTATCTGCTGCTGTTGTTTGTTTCAGATTACGTTGGAACGTTACATGTGCACGTGTCGTGTACTGACCAAATGATTTTCTGTATTATGTGGTTTGTGTGAAGTCAATTATAGGAAGTAATCGTGTTTGAACCAAATATCATTTCAATGTAAATGTCAAACCTTGCGTGAATTAACTCTATTTGAATAATGGTGGAACGGTACCAATTAATCATAACAGCGTATTCTGGTTACAAGTGATCAAAACTGTGGAAGAAGTTCAATTTAAAAGCACACTAAAAATGAGCGACCTTTCAGAACATGGGATATAAATGGGTTTTCTGGGTTTACTCAATCGCTTAAGGCATATGCCGGGATGATCCCTAGTTTTGCATCCCAGGTATAAATGTAAAATAAGCCCTCCTTTTTCTTTAATTTTTTTTCGCAATTGAGGCATTCGAGCATACGAGAATGTCTGACATTTTACGAAAGTAAAATTATTGACTTACCACGGCTCTCTTGTAAATAAAAAACATAGGGTCTCTGTACATCATGTTAGTTTTAGAATCCAGAAAAGTTACAATGAAAATACATTCAAACTTTATGTTTCATTAGTTCCACTAATACCATCGTTGCAATTTCGTAAGTAACGTGAAATGTCAGTTATCACTATTTCCGCCCGAACGCCTTAATTGTAATTATGTAAATGTAAATATTTAAGTGGTTAGGCGGAAGAGCAGGCCTTACGGCCTGAGCCTCGCCAGTAATAAAGACATTGTTGCTATTATTATTATTATTATTATTATTATTATTATTATTATTATTATTATTATTATTACATAAAAGTATGAGGCCGATTGCCTGAAAGTAACTTAAATTTGCCTTTTGGTTAAGAGGAACCTGTAAAAAATTGAACGACCAGGTTCGTAGTTGGTTTTAACAGATATTACCTCTATTTTATAGATTGTACCAAGAGTCAGAGGAAGCTCCTGCATAAGTCAGTGGCAGCGGAGAAGAATTTACATGAATTAGTGGCGCTATAACATACTTTCTCGCATTATTTCTAACGGTTACATAATGCAATATTGCAACTTATAATTCCCTAATGCTTCCATCATCACTTGACATACTCCTAATGAAACGGAGCGTTAGAGTTTCGAAAGAAACTACAACCTTTTTGCGTAATTTCAAGTTTTTGTTATTGAATAGGTTGTATTGTGCTTCATTCTCACAAAACATTGAAATAAAAACAAACCATACAGGTGCTGGTATTGCTCATATACAAGAAGACAGACTGTCGGGGGAGATAGTTTGCCGAAGACCACATATTTCGTCCTAGAGAAAACTGATTCTATCCACAAAATCCTTTTCAAAAATGTAATTGACTCCAAAGGTAGAAAGAAAAGTCCACTTCAGTATTAAGAAATAAACAATATGTTTTTCCGTGGGAACATTGGCACGTCTTCCCGCAGAATTACATTTCTGCAAAGTAGATAATATGCACATATTTTATAAAAACTACATATACAAATAAAACATACAGTATTAATTAAATTACTTTTATACAACATACATAAAGTACATTTTCGAATGTGGGATATTGAAAGGGTTTGGCACAATAACCTTTCCTCAGGGAGATATTCATGATTTAAAATTTTGTTATTTAAATGTTGATAACTTGCCTTACTTGCTAATTGATTGTTGGTGAAAATTTTGCTTAAAAGATAGACGGCAAAAAATCGTGGAGTCATCATGGTCTGGTCGCCTCACAGCACTGGTCACTTTCATTTCTTATTAACTATAACTGTTAAGAAGGGAGATAAATGTATTGTAATGTTTAAGCAAGACTCCAATGTAAGTTATTTTCATTTGAATTTGAATGTATGATCAATTGCAAAAGAACAAAGAAACTAAAAATAGTTACATCTCAAAAAAGTGATTTTGGTGTTATCAGTTCTGACCAAACACCACCAATCAATTGCTATTGCTATTACTAATTCGGTGATTGCTTAACACGAACTTTTTCCAGAGCAATTTCTGTCAACACTCGATATTAAGTTTCTTTTAATATTATGAACACATACAAGTATATTTTGTTAGAAAATAATTGTGAAGTGGTTTTCTGGAATAGTTTATCTACGACTCAGTGCGCGTATAAGACATTACAAGGAAAAAATTATTACATTTTCTTAAGTTTATTAATATGCACGTATAGTACAAAACTAATATAGCTCCAGCAGCACATATTGTCTCGTATTATTCTTAATTTGCAATTTTCGAAAATTTAGAGAGTTCAACAAAAATGAGACCCGCGAAATTCTTTTATGCGTCCCTTCTACCCGCGGGAAAAGTTGGAAGAAAGTTTTCGGAGTAATTTCATAAATTTCAGAGAAAACTACGCGAAATCTACTAGTATTTTTTTCTCAAAAATTGTACATGATCTTTTATAAAGAACTTAGGTTTTACAACCCACATTGTTTAAAATCTCTATCTTTAATTTTGTAGTTTTGAAATGTTCTCTTTCCGGTTTTCGAAAACATGGAGAATTCGCCGAAAATGAGACTAACACCATACCTTTTACTGTTTCTCGATAATACGGGAAGAACACTTAAAGACAAAAATTGGTGCTGAGTTGGGGAAATAATTGATTACAAAATTTTAAAATGCATATATTTGTGCGTCAAAATTACGCGGAAACTACTCATATTTCCGAAAACTTATGCATAACCTTATTTTGAGATCTCTTTTTAAGGAACATATTTCATTAAAGAAATATTTATCTTCAATATTCTACTTGTAGGAAAACGCTCCCAAAAATTCGCATTTTTTTAATTTTCAAAAGATCGATCAGGGATGTCAACGAATATATGATCTCCACCATTCTGTTAAACCTCCTTTACGTTATCCGAGGATTCAATTTAATCAATAAATTTGGAGCCACTTTTGAGAAATGTTATCGAGGCTTTATGTAAAGTACACTATAAAATTAAAATACTAAATTGAAACTCCGAAAGCATCAAGTTCGTTCAGCTCGATAAGTGAATATCAATTTTGGGGAAAATCGTCTGGACGCTTTAGGCTGTAGCGTTGACCACAGATGGACGGACAGACAGAGAGCCTTTTGCCGTCAATGGATTTTTCGGTATCAAAGATTCGGAAATCATGGATTCTGACTACACTACGTGATAAAAGATGTAATTTACTATTCAAGTTTTATACCAACTCCGGGCTACCCTATAACTTCCAAACGATTAACGATATGGAAGTGCAGTTTTCGCTCAACAAAGCGGAATCATGGGACAAGTAATATGCCGGAGACTTTATTTGATATACTTTTATTTTCGAAACATTTAATCATTATTGATTTTATAAAGGGAACTATATATTTTCTCATCAGCAATGGATATATCATAAAAAGAAGAATACAATGATGTTCCAGATGTTAGTTTTTTTTATAGAAATTTGAGTATACAATTACGTTTTCCGATATGTGATTTTAAATTAATCTAAATCTTAGGAAAATTTTAAGAAAAATCTTGATTTATCCTTAAAATAATATTTTAAATAGTGTTTCCTATGAACATATTGCTATTAAAATTGTTTGCAGATTCATTTTCAGAGCTTGTATTTTTACACACTTGATTCACAACCTAGCAGTTTTTGTGTAATTTCCGCTCGAAATTAATGCAGTGAATAAAAAAACATTATCTCAAAAACCTTCCAATTATTTTCATTAAATGATTTTAACGGATAGAACAATGGCTTAAAGTAGTGGCGCGGGTCTCATTTTCGTGGAACTCCTTGTATTTTCAAAATATTGCAAGTCAAAAATAATTGGAAAAAAACATGTACTGTTAGCACCAGTTAATACTTTCTTACGAAATACGGTCACTTCAGTCTTTGTTAACAGAAGCGTGTGGAGGATATTTTAATTCAGTAATCTCATTATTTTCAAATTGAAAAACTTGCATACTGCAATTCTTGTATTTAGTTGAGCTAAGATTGGATAATAAAAATGTTGGGTAAAGTAAATGAACAATCTATAAACATGTTCTTAATTTGAATGAAACTTAAAAATAAAAAAATTAGAAGAATTGCTAGAACATGTTTCTCAAAGATATTTGACAGATATGATATTGTAGAATATTGGGGATTTCGGAATTAAATTTATACTTGGATGTAAATGAATAGAAAGTAGCATTTACAAGTTGTACATGGTTTCATGATTTTTTTTAAAACATATGTATAAAGCAAATAATTCCGTCATACAATTTCTTAGGCACAAACATACACTTAACCACATACACTAAACCAACACACTCGAGTTGTAGCAGATAGGCTACACGCCTTGGATTAACTGATTAATCTGAGTCATTCAATCAAGCTGCTTTCTTCGCAAATGAGTAAATATTTTTCTGCGTAGTGAACAATTAAACCATATTTAATGAACTAGTGAATTATTATTGTAAAACCTACGGATGTTCAATACTGTAGTTTATAAAATATTCAATTGTATAAAAATACATTATATTAACACTACTTGTAAAAAGTTTCTGCAAAGGAAAACTAAAATAAGAGCATACGTTTCCCTCCGTTATGACAACGAATGTATATCGCACTGCGTCAAGCGAAATACAGGATCCATCTCTCAACGCAAGAATATATTTATGACTTTCAGCGAAGGAGTGGACGGTGGCTTCAGTAGTGGAACGGAATGCGCATCGAACTGTTATACTCATGTCCGCGGGTTCAAGCCAAATTTTTATGGGTAAATAACTATTTCGCACGCCCTCCGGAGAAGTAAATTCGTTTGTCCCATGTTGTAGATTTAAAACACGTCAAAGACCTCACGCCTAAAAGAAACCTCTGGAGTAAATTCAAATTGCCTGTTTCGTCGCTCGAGTGATTCTTTCCCTGCTGGATGGCGACAGGAGCGTACCGATGAATGCGTGTTCTGGAGGATGAGGAGGCCTAATGGCCTGTGCATCGCCGTGTAAAATAAGGTATCATTGATGAATTAACTGATTGATTTGGAGTGTGTGGCTCGAGTTGTAGCAGTTAGGCTACACGCCTTGGAGCGCTGCGGCCGGGGTGTTAACTCCGCCCAATCAAAATGGAATTTGTGGAGGATAGAGCAGATTGCAGCTGATTATTTCGGGACTCTCGTGTTTCCCCTATTTCTCACGCCAAGATCTTCTCTATCTTCGCGCTCATTACTAGCTTTGTCATCACCACCATCTTCATCATAATTGCATCGCAACACAAACAGGGAAGACTCCACAGGGGCGATGTTGAGATTACTGTCTTCTGAACTACGTTCACTGCGCTGTTTCCTCGGGACTTGCGCCACAAGATCAGTAAATAAACCGAGGGAGAGCGCAAATCCAGGAGGCGAAAGCATCTGTGCGATGTGATGAAGCGAATACAAGCACCAAAAGAGACGAGAGAGAGAAATAAAGAGAGAGGGACAAAGAGATAGATACAAAGAGAGAGACTAAGCGGCAGAGGGACAAAGAAAGAGAGAGAAAAAGAGAGAGAGACAAAGAGGAGAGGAAAAAGAGAAACAAAGAAAGAGAGACAAAGAGAGAGAGACAAAGAGAGAAATAAAGAGAAATATATAAAGATAGAGATATAAAGAGAGACAAAGAAAGAGAGAGGTAAAGAGAGAGAGAGAGACAAAGAAAGAGAGAGACAAAGAGAGAGAAGTCAAAGAGACAGAGAGAGACAAAGAGACGGAGAGACGGGACGAGACAGAGAGACAGAGAGACAAAGAGAGAGAGACAGAGAGAGAAGGGCAAGAGGGAGGAGGGCAAGAGGGATGAGGTGAGGGTTTGTTGACAGAGACGGAGAGAGGTGAAGTGTTTGTTGTCGAAACCGAGATGGCCGATAACGCCAGATGAGGGCGGAGAACTTGCCTATTGATGCATCGGCCGAAGCCCTGCGGGCCCTGGCGCGCCCGAGGCCTCACAACCGCAGGAAATTAGGGCGTGAATAGCGATGTAATGGGCTGCCTAAGTGGGACTGCTGCTGGGGACACGGTGGAGGGGTGGCGCAATTACACGTGGGAAGGGGGCGTTGGCAGTTAGCGACCGAGGGGTAGCGCCAGGACATGAACTGCGTAAAGAACAACACTTGTTGTAATTACATTAACGAGGAAAATCTATTAATTGGCACTGCTAATTCCTGCACCGTTTGGCACCCGATTCTCGTGTAAACACGTGCACAATCAGCGCATGTGTGCTGAGGTTTTTTTGTTATGTCTGTTTTACTTTTGAGTATACTTTTTTTATTCGTTAATGAACAAGCACATAACATTGCTTCTGACTTAGTTTCATTGGTTTGCCATTAATATAATTCCTACAATATTATAGAATAGTATTCTCGCTCAATATAATTATTGCGAAGATGCACATTATTTTTACTGTCAACATAAAAAGGCACCAATACTAAACATAACCTGTTAGCTGTCAAAAAATGTGTTGCAGAACTGTTTAATTGTTTTTCGGCTTTCTCTACCATGCAAGCTCTGTACATGCTGTGAACACAGCGAATTTCGAAGTTGGCGCGCGCGCACATGTCGGCGCGCTCTCTATACAAAAGAACACGACCCAGCAGGGCGCTAGCCGCTTCAGCTAGCGGCGAGCCGCAGGAACGAGTCAGGAGAGGCCTCGGCCGCGTATACAAAACGGGCCGCCCGGCACACGGAAAAGGAAGGTGTTCGAGACTTCTTCGACCGACTGATTGTTACGTCAACCGCGCTTAAGATTTTGTGTTGTTGTGGGAAATACGGAGAGTTGGTTATGATTGGGGCATCTACTGCGGAACGAAAATCGGCAAGGACTTAGGGACATTCTTGTGGCTAACGGAGTTTCTACAGTTCTTTTGTATACTAAAAAGAGTTTGTAATAATAAGTTGTGGAGCACAATGTGTTCCCCCATGTGTTTATTGTCAAAACCGGAGCCTCCACCTCATTTCATACATTTCAGTTAAGATAAGTGTCAGCAATCTTGTTATTTACTTCCACTATTACGTTTATATTATGTTGGGTTCGACGCATCGAACTAAATGCTCAGCCAAACTTAGAAATTTGCAATGCACAATATTTCCATATTTCTGCTGTAGGTAGGTTTTTAGCTTTTTAACCACTATAGAATTAGATAATAATTAAGAAATTATAATTAATCCTGCAATAATTTTAAAGTAATTTTCCAAAATTTAATGTTTTCTAGAAAGTTATATATATATATATATATATATATATATATATATATATATATATATATATATATAGTAATCCATGTTTCTCACCTCAATCACATATTTTGCTTTTCAGTATCTCACTCGTGAGTGTGACCATCAAACGTGTTCCAGAGACCCGAGAGAGCGGCATCTGCAGTTGCGATTTCCATGCCCCTAAATCCCATTGTCTCCCGTGATTGAATTTACGTGTTGTCTGTGTGACGGGCGTCCAGAAAGAAACATGGAACTTGTCGAAGTTTATCTCGCATCCCCTTTAGTACGTGGCATCTCCCATTTAACTTCTCCCTCGCTCGAAGTGTCGTAAATTTCTCTCGCAGCCAAAGGCATAGTCGGATTTCGGGTTATGGTCGTTGGCTTGCCAGAAATTACGTGCGACTTAAGTGCTAGGGAATCTTTACACTACTGGAGCTGGCGTACCGCCAGATCTCGCCTCCAGGAACTGGTCTGCCATGGGATGCAGCGGAGATTGCAACGCGACGCCCTTCCATTCACGCGACGTCTATGGATTACAGAAGTAATCCTCTCTCCATTTTTCTCTTAAGCCTGGTGACATAGCTGGGAAGATGTGAGATATATTTGTACAGCTCGGAGTGTAAAGAGTATAACCATGAAGTTGTATTAGAGGACGCAAAGGAAGTAGATTGAACACAGTGTTTTGTCGAGTGTTTCGCTACCTGCTTTTAGGAATTAGTAACTTTGAGTATGGTGAATGGGCGGGTACTGCGTATTTGAAGTAAGAAGCGCATCTGACACTTTTGATCCCGTGAGATTACATAAGGGTACTATATATACATACCTAGTGTGTGTGTGTATATATATATATATATATATATATATATATATATATATATATATATTTTACATTGGACAAGATAGGGCAGTAGCGTTCATGTAGCGAAGTCGTTTGCAAGTTATTTGAAGGAAATCGCATCACGCGTTCGAAAGATATGAACATTTTTGTATAGTATAAATTCCAGCTTGTAAACAGACATGATAGCCATTGTTGTGCTTTAAGGTTCAGTAAATCAAAAGGTGTTTGTGGCGAAAATTAAGAGAACGCGTGAAGCAATACAAACAAAACTTTAAGAACCAACAGAATAAATCATTTAGAAAATTATGGTAACAGTCGCAACGTTGGGAAACTTCGAGGGGCTACGCCAGAACAGAAAATGTGAATTAAATTAAATGATGTAATATTTTGTAGGAGAAGCAACAGCGATCGTGTGATGTTAAAAGAAAAAAAGAGCTGACGATCCGGACACAACAATGACGAAGAGAGCGGGGTCGAAGTAGCTTGAATACGGACGCATGTTGAAACGCTCCGCAAAAAATTTTTATTTTAATAGAAAATTGCGTTCAGTTTGTGAATAGAGTGAAATATATCGGGTTTAGTAACTGTCGAGTTAATGGAAAGATAAAACGTGGAAGAGATATTTATATATTTCACAAAAACAGCGTTCGCGGAACACTGTCGCCATATTGTCGGTCGCAGTTAACAAAAACTAGTATAGTAATTAGTGAGTAGTTTTAATCAGGGATATTCTTCATTTAAAGTAAATTTGTCGTTAACAAACGTGTGTGGAAATGGATGGATGCTGTGGGGAGATGAATTAATGGATGCTACGTGTATACTACGGAGGTGACATGGAACAATGGCGTTACGCGGATGGCCGATTTCTACGAAAGGAAAGTGCAATAACTTTACGTAATTTAATAGTTCAGATAAATGGGAAGAAAGAACAGACTAGGTTTTAATGTACAAGACCAAGTTTTGCGGAAATAATAATAGGCTATATTCAGACAGAATAGGGGATGCGCATTCAAGTGTGAATGATTTGTTTTGTTTTTTGTCGATTGTGTAAATAGTAAGTGTGAATGTGATTTTATGTATTTCAGATATTGTGTTTTGTTGTTTATTGTATTGCATTTGTGTATGTTTTTGTTGTTATGTCTCCAGCGGGGTGTGGAGAGAGTGAAAACCAGAAAAGAATAAATAATGCCGGACGTATTTGGTTCGACAGTAAGCCATATGATATGATTTCGTGATTTTGTATTAAACAGTGACCTACGCCCAAGTGTCCAAGTATCTCGTTAGGCTCCTGTACAGGCCAACCACAGCCTCACGCTCAATAGTTTTATAACATTGAAGGAGTAGCTAAGTAACGGGCACAGTTTTAGATAAAGGAGGCAAAAGTTAGCAGGGCATAAATTTGTATAGATTTTTATAGAGTAGAGAGATTCAAGGTATAGTCGTTTTATTTCATATTGTCGCCGCAACGTGGTGCGGTTACATACAGATTTGGGATAAGTAGGCAAGACGTTCCATTACAATATATATACACACACACACAAATATATAGCACAAATTGAACGCATGCCTTCCATGCGGTATTGCTTACTTACTTTAAGAATCTGTTCTCCTAGAAAAAGTGATATCAAGTTATTTTGATTGATTCTGAGCTTCATAAAAGGGATTAAATTTTACTGTTTAAAATTATCCATTTCCGTTTTCATGCGTTAAAGAACACAGCACCCAGATGTATGACATTTTATTTCATTTTGAATTATAATGGCCGTCATTTGACGATTGTAGACATTCTAGATGACACTATATCAAACGATTGCGGAGTTTTGGGGAAATTTTTTTAATTTGGATGCATTTCCTTTTCACCTTGTTAGTCTTTTGATGTCATCCAGTAGAATCTTAAATATTATTTGCATCTTTAATTATATTATTTTCTTAATGGTTTATCATATGATCTTTAATGAATAATCTCCAAAATGCTGTGAAATTGTTATTCTTTGATCTGGAAACATAGGGATAATGCTCTCTTTCTCTGTTGAAGATCATGACGTAATTAAGAATAGCCTACATAGTAAAATTTGAGATTACAGAGGCTACAGAGATAAGTGGAATAAATACTAGACATTTTCATGTTTAGTAAGCACCGAAGAGTCAAACACACAGAAGAGAAAAAAATAATTCCCTGATTTATTTTCCACTTTTATTTTCAATGATCAATGCAAAGTTATGGACATAAAACTTATGGACTGAAATATACTCCAGTCCGAAATATGGCTCGTGCACAGACGTCAGCCTTGGATATACACAGGACTGTAGAGGCAGATATACACTGGCTTGTAGAGTGTAGCGACAAATTAATTTCATTAGTCGACAAGACACCACTCGACTAATTAGTATAAACACCAATATGCGTTTAATCTGTGTTACTTGGAACCACTGAAGATGGGAAGAGTGTTCCCGAAACACGTGTCTGGCTGTATGTAATCATATTAAAATTACATTTAATACTATTGTTGTAGATACCTCATTGACCCCAGATAGTTTATCAGGGAGTACCACAAAATCTCCGCTGCCACCAGAGAATTTATTAACACCAAATTATTATCAGAAATTTTATCAAACATTTAGTCTTGTTCACATACAAGGAAAAGACTCGATATTGAAAAATTATAAAAATTCAAGCAAATGCAATAAGAAATGTACGAAGATCACGGTAATAAAGAGAATAATGCTTATAAAAACATCAAAAGATGGGAAAAGTACTTGAATTATAAAATGGAGACAATGTATTGGATTTATGGTCCCTCTCAACCATTCAGTTCTATTTTGAAAAAAGTGCAGACAGGCTACCTCATACAAGAATTATTGAGTGTACCAACTTCCAGCAAGGTTACTGAAGCAAAGAAAAGTGATACTGAGAACTTGCTGAGAAAGAGGATTGTAGAAGTCAAATGCATTTTCACTTTTATCAGATTGAATTCCGTACACACACCATGTAAAAATTCCACATTCTAAATATTTAATACAAAATTTTGTTATTAGTTTTTATATAACACTTCTCTTTTAATAATAGTGCGTTTTCTGCATTTCTCGTAAAACTTTAAAGTTTTTCATAAAGAGTTTGGATCGATGCTCCTCAGATATGAGTTAACCTAACCCTAGGGTTTCAAAATGTTGCGTATATGCAACACACAGCCTCTCAGCTTCTTTCAATTTTGCGAGTTTCTCTTTCATCAGACAATTAATTTACATGATTGTCAAAATGTCGAGTTTGCGCTGTAACTTTCAAAAGGTTATTGACGGTAGAGTCGAGATTCCGGGAGATTAATCCGCAACGTTAATTGCGGAGATAGCTTGTTTCACTTCGGAAATTATTTTAGTGGCAGAGCACAGTTTAATGGAATGTTTAATCTTAGATGCGCGTCCATGCTAGCGTAACATCCTTCAATCAACTTCATTTCCTCGTTCAAGTTAATTGACACGTATGTAAACTACGCTCAAAGTTGCATGTACCTGGAAAAACATTTAACAGAACACACTAATTCGTCTTTTTGATGTTAGTATGTTAAGGATTTCCAAAACTATTTGTTTTTAATTGACCTGCGCAAACAGTTTGAAAATCAGAACTGTACTGTGGCGATTTGAAAACTCACTTTCCAAATTCATTTCGACTTCCTCTAAGTTCATGTACATTTTATTTATTTATTTATTTATTTATTTATTTATTTATTTATTTATTTATTTATTTATTTATTTATTTATTTATTTATTTATTTATTTATTTATTTATTTATTTATTTATTTATTTATTTATTTATTTATTTATTTATTTATTTATTTATTTATTTATTTATTTATTTATTTATTTATTTATTTATTTATTTATTTATTTATTTATTTATTTATTTATTTATTTATTTATTTATTTATTTATTTATTTATTTATTTATTTATTTATTTATTTATTTATTTATTTATTTATATGCCATTGCTTTTATTACCGTATTGTTTGAATTATTATAGTATGTTAATGATCGCCGTTTATTCCCCTGCACTTGAATTTAAATACATTGTGACAAAACTGGCGTTCATGAACTTTGAGGATAATATAATATAAAGTTGTTATTTGGAGAAGTTGTAAATTAGTGATTACAGGCTTCAGTGAAGTTCAGCTATTTGAGTTAGCCAGTGAAAATCGAGTGTAAACCATATCCGCAAGAACAATATGATAGTGATATACAAATTAATTCCAGCAATAAGCGTCATTAACCCATTAGCGCATGAAGTTTCCAGGTTAATTTTGGGGGGAAAATTATATATCCGTGTATGATACATCTAAATGACATTATGTGGATTATCAAAATTCTATTCTTCACCGTTTACAAGAAAATCGTGATCCGATAAATCGGATCACATGCATATCGTACTCTAAGTGCAACTGGATGGCGAAAATTATTGCTCGTAATTGTTAGCGCCTCCTGTGTTCTTCTTCCAAAATATTCAAAATGTTAGCAACAGATAGCCTGACATTAATTTTTCATTTAGAAGCAATTGCTTGAAATGTAGGCAGAAAACCCGTAGCCTTTCTGATACGTTGCTATGAGAAGTGCTCCCTGTGCATGTGATTCGATATTTCGGATCACAAAAAAATTAAAAAAATAGTTTAGCTATTTATAACTATTTTCTTAGAATACTCATTCAAATGGAAACACAAACGTTCATTATTTTATTTCTTATTAAATTTGTTCATATTAATGTCAGGTATTATAATTAAAGGAAAACTTACCCGCTACGTGAAACAACACGACTGTAATGCACCGTCTTGCTCTCTAATCGCTCCAAATCGATAACCTCTGAAAGATACAGCGTATAGATTTAATTTAGGACTTTCCTACAATGCGAGCGTTGATTCATGTGTATCTCAAAGAGATAATTCTCCAATCTCGGGCATTATTACGGGTTAAAAGAGAATACCAAAATATTAACAAACCATAAATTGTGAACCTTGAACAATCAAGTGTTACGTATTAAATTTCTATACTCGTATTTACGACAGACTTCTTTAGGATGTCTTCATAATTTTAAGTTATCCATGACACAGTATATTGAAAGATTATGAAGAAAGCTTATACTGTTCCTAAAATTCTGTCTTAGGAATTATCGCTTTGAAAGATGCTTTAAAATAGGAAACTACACAAGGATACTAGGGTATATGAAACAAACGTGAGCGCTGCCTTCAAGTACTAAAGGACTCAAAGCGTACTTCACGCTTGAAAATGTCTAGTCGAGTAACAATTGGGAGAATTCGGTGGAGTAACTGTTATCGGACATTCAAACCAACTTTCGAGATTTCAAATCCAAACAAATTTTCCCCGGGAGAGGTGGTTCAGTATATCAACTGATGTCACTGCAGTGCCTCTGACCGGTAGGTCTTGGGTTCGAGTGCTGACGATGGCAGGATTTTCGACACTAGCTTGTCAGCTAGGTCGAATTCAGTCGCTGTCTGGAGGAGCATTCTAGCGGCCGGCTGCTCTGATTGGTAGTTTTCCATGGTTACTCCCATCAACATCAGGCGAATGCCGGAGCAGTACCCTAACGGGCGGAACCGTTCAGAAGAGATTGCTGACGCCTTTATTTGGTCAATATATTTATCTGTTATTTATTCTCTTTATTTTTTATGTTATAATGAGGTGTATTTAAAAATATATACAACAATGCAGATATTTTCATGAGTATACATGTTTTGAGAGTTTCCTGTGCTTTTTTTTAGAGGTAACACGTTTCTTAATCTGTTTCTCTACGAACATCACTGATCGTAGAATTTTCTCAAAAATGGATATTCTCCAATTGATGTGGCCGAATTCTGAGTTATTGCGAATTTGAAATATATCTTAATTTTTGGGAGTACTTTACTTGAAGCTTCAAGTTCGATTATAGACAGGTGCACACAAAAATATGGTATAGATCCTTTTAACCCACTGAAATATAAACAAAATTGTACAACTTTCAGTTATTTTCAAGTCTGTCCAATATTTTTTAATATTGAAGTTACGTATTTATTCATTAATGCAATTTATTAAATTATTGAAGCAAGAGGCTTCTTCCTTCTTGCAATCTATTGCACGGCATTGAATCTTTAAATCGTTTTATGCATATTTAAAAAAATAAATGCTTGCGCGTATTTCTAAGTTAATTTGAGATCATGTGAGTTTTGTTAGACTAATTGGGAAATACAGTCGCCAAGTACCCGCCGATTCCTAGGACCACTACTACTGCCAACCAGCACTAGAAATTCAGTTTAGGCCACAGAGAACAGATATTGGAAAATTTTCATTTACAAATAGAACAATAACGGACTGGAATAAGTTACCTGCGACTGCCTTGGAACCCTTTCCTCTAGGTGTTCAAAGATTTAAAAATAAATTAACTAATGGTATTGGTAAACTCATTATTATAATAATTAAATGCGTTCATAATTAAATTATTTTTTTTTGATGTTTTTTTTTTTAATTACTTTAAATTCCTTAAATATATAATTATATTCAAAGTGGTATTGTATTGAAGTGTTGTGACGTGTTGTGCAGTGTAGTGCAATATAGAAGTAGAAAGAGAAGTGAATTTCAAATGTTGTGAAGTGAAGTGAAGAGAAGTGAAGTGAAGTGAAAGTGAAAGTGATGTGTAATTAAAAAGTCGTGTAATCTTGTATTTAATAGTTTAAAATAACTGTGCAGGTCAACCATAAAATGTAGTTAATGCTATTATTGTTAGCATATTATTATTATTATTATTATTATTATTATTTTTTTTTTTTTATTATTATTTAGAATTTAATGTTACGTTGTTAAGTAATTTAAAGTTAATATTAGTAATATGTTAATTGTAGAGTTCTGCCACCAGGTTGTATATACCTATCTGCAGAATAATAAATATCTATCTATCTATCTATCTATCTATCTATCTATCTATCTATCTATCTACATTGGAGTTAAATCTGTAAGATTTTTGCACTGGCTTAGCTAGTGCCAGGTGTACACTTTCTCGTTCGCCGAAGATTAGGGTCACGTGGCCCGGGGAGGCGAGGGATTGCCTGCCCAGCGAAGTGCTGACTCAACTCCCGTGCTGACACTTGGAAACTGTAGCTGCGCTTAACGAACCTTAAAGAAGATGCCGGAAATGATGCCCTTTCGCTCGAATGCAGTCTTGGTTACTACGGAAAACATTCTGGTTCTGTTTTCTGATGAAGCGTGGTTTCATCTGAGTGGATACGTCAACAGCCAAAACAACCACACAACTGCAATTGAAGTGGAGAAAACCCTCACCTGCTATACGAAGAACCATTTCACGACGTAAACATCGGAGTGAGGTGTGCGTTGATTTCCACAAGAATTGTAGGGCATATTTACATAAATCAGATATTGACATTATCCTTCGAACAATTGACAACAGAAGAAAGGCTCTATGGTTACTTTTAGCACGATTCGGCAAGTGTTCACAATGCTGTTCGATCCATGAACACTTTAAATAATATTTTTAGTGACGATCAAATAATTAGTCGTGGGGTATAGACTGCTAGATCACTTGATCAGACCCATGGGGAATTTTTTCCTTTTGGATTACTTGAAAGATCAGCTGTATGCAATAAATCAGCATTCGGAGGAAGAGCTGCTGCGGTTTATTGATGAGAAAAAGGCAACACTTCCTCAAGGCTTATTTCCAAGGGTAAATTACATGTTCCGGAGGTGGCAAGAATGCATTCGAGCCAAAGTACACCATTTTCAGCATCTGCTTTAAGGTTAAATGTACCGACACTAGTTCAATTTGTCGCCACCACGTGGCAGCACCAAAATAAGCAAAATTTACTAGACCGAATTTACTAGTGTAATGATAACGGAATATCTTTGAAGTAAAATGTATGTAAAATAAGATGTTACGACATGGAATATTGGTGATATCTACACAATTAGTTCAATTTTCTGTTTGAAATTAGTTTCCAAATCGGAAACGATATTTTGAGTAATGCCTCAAATAATTTTTTGATGGTATTCGAAGAAAGACGGAAATATGTGAACGAGATATATACCTACAAAATACGACTATTACAGATGATACGAGACCGTTTGATTGTGTTACAGCATCACTAGTTTGATAAGTGGAGAATAATATATTGATATTGAAAGGGACGAAAGCATAAACCGACTGCCTGGCTTGCCTACCTAGAAGTTCGGCCTCCTTTCGCGCCGCAGGCCGCTGGGTTTGGCCGTTCGGTTGTGTGGAGGGAGGGCCCACAAGGGTCGGGTGACAACGGTGTGGAGCGGTGAGCGGGGGAGGTGTTATCGAAATTTCACTTTACGCCGCTCCTATTCATCCTATTTGCATGATTGACACGTCGTTGGATTCAGGAAGCACGTCGTCATCGCGCTATAAGCTCACATTTTTTAATTTCTTCCCGAAACTGAGAAAATGTTTTAAAAAATTGGAAACTTTTTTGAAAAACGGCTTCGTAGCGTATATTCTATTTTAAAAAGGCGTCCAATGTAGTTTCCAGATCGAAAATCGGACCATTTCTTCAGACGTTATCGGTGTAGTAAATTCCCTGTGATAGTGCTGCGTTCTATTGATTTTTCCTGTAAGTGTTTTTTGGTACATTTAGCCTTAAGGAAAGTTACGCGCAGCGTTTGTTTTCGAATATCAGCATGGGAGGTAAGAGTAGTTGCGCTGCTTCGCTGGGGAGCGGAGCCCTCGACTACAGGGCGGCGCGGCTCGAATCATCGGCGAACGAGAAAATATCTACCTAATATTAGATACTTTAATACAGACATGCCAAACAGCGCCGTACGATCTACGTGCCCGCCTGGGAAGCCGATGCTCCTGCAAGCACGTTATTTCCCATGACTCCAAACTCATTTCTCCTCAAAATGCAGAAAGGAGTGAACCACGCGCGCGAGCGTAGCAGGAACGCTAGGAACAAAGGGTGCTCGAAGAATGCTTGCTTTATACGAAAGTACGTTTGCCTGATGTTTTCTATTGAACAAACGGGATGTGATTTATATTTTTTTATTTTACTACTTATTATTTTATTTAATGTTAATTTTTTTTTAAATTTTACTTGTGTAAACATTGTTGCTTGGGGTAGAAATTTGTTTGAATGACCGAATCTTTACTTGTTTTTGTTTTGTGTTACATTTAATCATATTATTTTATTATATTTTATATGAATCATATGTATGTTATATAAATACCAGTAAGGTAAAAAACTAAAAAGTATCTTTTAGAGGCAAACAGTCTTGTAGCAGGCAAGAATCTTTGCTATACCTCCTAACCTCAATATAGGAAGTTAATGCAATTATTTCACTATTTAAACGCGATTGCGAAACCAAGATTTCTTTCGATTCAAAATGTTTAATTTTACTCTCAATTGACAATTTGAAATATAACTGATGTATTTATGTTTAATGTATTAGTACTTTGCTTTAGCGAAGTTAAATGGGAGTTAATATCGTTTTTGGGACGGTAATTGTCAACTGACTTCTCTAAAGGCCACATATCCACGGAACATTTTGTACACCCCTTACTTTTTCACCTCGCGCTACTTGGTCTGATCGAAGTGCCCGCGGACTCCAGGAAGCCCTCGACCTCGACCTTGCCCTCGACTTCGACATGCCAGTAGTAGTTTCAGTTTGTCACTGTTTAGGAACGCGAAGGACTCTCTAATTGTGTAGCTCGAAACGGAGTGGAACACTTATTAGGAAGAGCGTGAGAGCGCGCAGACATTCATGAGCTATCTCCTACTCTGCTACCACGAAGTGCGAATCGTTACAAATTAACGTCAGAGAAGAATTCCCGCGGAAGAACAAGAAGCTTCGCGCTTCCACTGCGTCCCTCTTGGGACACCTGTCGGCCGCTCCCTATTGCATGCATATTGTGTGGATCGCGGAGTTTCCCGCCAGCACGCCATCTAGCGAGGGAGATGTCACTGGAGTTTACCTCAGTTGAATCAATACTTGAACCCTAGAATTGTCAATCGGGGAATGGGCGAGGGCTGAGAGTTCACCGTCACTTATTTGTTTTTCATTCGTTGTAAATTTTTTAGAAAGCTAAAAATCTTTGATATTGTTCTGATATTTGTTCAAAATATGATGCCATGTATCGCAAATTTTGTTTTAATTTGAGTCATAAAGTATTTTTGGCCGCGAGCAAAATGAATATCCGGAGTATTCACTCGTAAAATCAACATTCAGAATAAATTTTGCAATATTTGTACTAATTTATTAGTAAAGCTAGAAATATAATACTGTTTTTGTTTAAGGTAACTCTTTATCTGAAAAAATCAAGAATATTGTTTCTATTTTATTTTCCCTTGTCCTTTGATTTCTATATGCTTTTAAAGTTCAAATAATTTGTTTTTCTCTATTTGCTTAATTAATTGGACAAAATGCTGGTTTGTACTTTAGATATCATATCTCCATAAGTTGATGGCGCAGGCAAATCAAAAAGTAAGTTACACTCGCTTGCTGCGAGAGCACGCTCTGTTGTCATGACAGTGGCCGATGTGGAACAAGCTACAGTAATTGCTGACACACGATAGGTATCCTGTCGTGTTGTGTGGACAGAGCGGGCTAGGCTCAATGGCGCGTTAACTGCATGTCCACTCCAAATTGGAGGTGCGTTCGTATTGTCGGTAGTGTAAGGCAATTAAAAAAAAGCGGCGGGGTAATTGAGGGTCGGTGTCATTTTGTTGAACGATAACGCAACTTCTCACACGGCCCGCCAAACGTCCGAACTGCTGCAGCGATTCAAGTGGGAGGTTTGGTAACTTCCTCCATACAGGCCAGACGTAGACTCGTGCGATTATCATGCGTTGGGTAAGCTGAAATAGGATGACGGTGGACGACGATTCCGAAACGATGAGAACGTGTGAGCAGCTGTCTCTAAGTGCTTACACAGCGCTGGAGGTGATTTCTCGGAATCGGGAGTCGAGAAGTTGATTGACCGTCCCGAGAAACGTTTACAGTCTTTTCGAGACTATGTGGAAAAATGAACTTACATTGTATGTCATAGCCGTGTTGCCTGTGTGTAGATGGTTTCATAAATGGCTGTAACTTGAAAGTGTAACTTAGTTTCGATTCGCCCTCGTACTTTGATAATTAATTTTGTAAATTAATAAAAAATGGTTGTTTCCGAGAATGAAATAGAATGGTAAAGGTACTGTAAAAATTTAAGTGACAGGATTTTATTATTTGAGAAAAAATAATAATTTAAAAGTATATTCTGGTCATTTTAGTTAATTTAATTGAAACTTTTAGTTTCGCATTCATTATTCTTGTTCATTCTCTAGAGAAAATTATGGATTGCAACTGTAAGAAGAATTATGTTCTATGATTTATGATTTATGAGGTTTGACATGCATGAATGTGTTGAAAAGTCCCGATACAGAAAAATGCATCTAATGTTCACTCACCAAAGGCATGACAATTAACACTTGCTTTGAAAATAAATTTGTTCTCAAACTAAGAAATTTACAAACATTGATTGAAGCATTTAAAAGACAAGAAAACTGAGCATACGACTCCACAAAAAATTAAAAAGATAAAATTAACGATTTTTCATGATTTTGAGGTAGACAGCTACCTTAAGTGAATGCATATGTTGGTTTTATATATTGTTGTAACGCAGAAAACGTGTTTTGTAGAAGAGAGTGGAATTTAAGTTTCCCCAAATTAATCGACGATAATTAATATGACGTTGAATATTATTTCAAAAGCATTTATGCTCCTTGGATTTTAATTTGTTACAACAAATTTTCTAAAACTGAATTTTTGGGCAAAATTATTATATAAAAATATCCCTTTCATGACACAGGGATACATCCACCAAGCGACAATTGGCATAATATCAGAGATATCAATGTATTCAACATAAAAAGTGAATTTTTCTCACTACTCCAATACTTTTTAATAAAACGGATTGTAAAGTCTGGGTGTCAACTAATATGATCACTGCAAATGTCTCCTTCATCAGTGCAGTTACTGAGATGCTGGTAGCACCAAAAGATTTTATGTGACGGGCACGTTTAAGTTCATTTTCTTCTTTAGCCTCCTATTTCTTCTTCTCTTTATCTCTCATCGTTTTAAGCTTTTTCCTCATTTTATCTTGGTACGCTAATTTCCTGAACATTTGTAAGAATTTGTTTTTCTATACTCCATACCTATTTGTCATCATTAACACACATATTAAGTCCCCTACAAAAACCTTGTTTCCTCCATCTCTTTCTACTCCTGCTCTTTCTTTTAACACCGACATAGCTTTTCTGCCATCTTGAGTTAGATCTTTATCTACCCATATTCTTGTATCCTTGAAAAGAACTTTACTTTTAAATAACTTCTTTTTGAAGTTTGTTTTCTATTTTAACTTTTAATGAACCCTTCTCCCCATCTTCACTGCATTAACACTTTCATTTCGAACAAAAGTAATTCCTCCCTTAGCCATAGTTACACCCTTTTCTGCGCTATAACCACTGGTGTGAAACTTAATATAGATTTGAGAAGAGAAAAAAGAAAAAGGGCTGTTTCAAAGCCCTTTCTCTTTTTTCTCTTCTCTAATCTTTCTTAAAGCCAATCAACTCTGTCTCATAATTTATCCCTTCAATCTACTGTTCCTTTCCTTGACTCATCTAATCACATTTAAGATATCTCACTGAATCACTCAGCCTAAATAAATATATTAATTAATTATAATTTGTATTCTAATTACTTCTAATATATCTTTGCTGCTTAATCATATTTTGTGCTCAAAATATAAAAATAATGTAATAAATATTTTAAATTAATAAACTCTTTAACCAAAAACATAAATTATTTAAAACTAAGTAAAAGGCGTTCTCTCATTGTGATTATGCAATATTTTATTTTTGAATGTAAATTTGTACAAACAAATTTAAACGTAGAAAACATTTTTTGCCATTATGACGGTTGCAAAGTTAACTAGATTAAAACAAAGAAAGGAATTTTTATGATTTAAACTTTTTAACACTGCGCATTGTTAATTAATACACGTTAACGGTTTTAATTAATACGTGAAATTGACTGGTGTTGCTGTTGATAAATACAACTATTCTGTTGGCAGATGTTTACATAATTCCACAATAATGTTTATAAAGGACTAAAACAAAATATTGGGTCACAACACTATCGAAAGCGTGTCATTGATTTTTAATTTTGGTATCGAGATTTTGCCGTGTCTTTCTCATCAAAGATTTCTTATCGTAACATACATAATATTTATATTTGGTTCTAATCACAAGGCATTTGTGTTTCGCAATTACCTTTTTGTGTCAGGTAACCTTTATAAACAAAGGTAACTCGAAAAAAGCGGCAGAATATCTTCAAAGTAATTTATTTCGTTTCCAACAACCTGATGGTGTTGACTAGAATTCTTTGTCTGTGGAGACCAGTGAAACAGAATTTGGGTCCTGATTCCCTGAAAACCTTTGAGTAAATCTACTCGCTGATGAACCAAACGATTCGTTGTTCGCACACAAATGGCTGTCTTTCTTCTTCACAGTCGGTAAACGGTTTATCAATTGTCAACTGGTTCTTTTCAACACACTAACCCGGGCTATTTTTCAATTGGAACGTGCCGGACTGACGTTATAAAAGCTCTGCCTGAGAACGATAAATCTCCTGACAATTCCATTCTGAAAAGTTTTCGTTTTAAATTTCAACTTCGTATTTTCAACTGTCTGTAACGAGCCTATTGCAGTTTACAATCGACTTCACAATCCATTTTCGTTTCGGAATTCTTGTTGACAGTGCAATACAAAATAAAATAATCGTATCTGAGACCATTTTTTCTGCCGGAATCGAATTTCACAAACTCATAAAATCAATTCTAAACAATATTGCCTAATAACACTACCAATCCAAGCAACGACGCCGTGGACTGTCGCGCTCATAAGACTCATGAAGTAAATTAGCAAATTATAAGGTATAATTTTTGTGTGTTTTAAATGTTTTTAAGATCGTCAGTGATGAGCATATTTGTGGTGAAAAATTCAGAAAATGTGTTACTGAAGCGCATATATTCGTACACTTCATGTAGTTTTAACATAGAAACATTTTTCGTTCATTCTTATTTTTATTAACGATATAACATAGTGAGTTCAATTTAGATAACCATATCTACGAACTCCTAATTCGTTGTCTTTCATCATTTTATTTTAAATTATAAATAATTCAACACACGTATTCGAAATATTTTACCAGAAACTAATTCTGGAAGATAAAAAATTCTTTTTGTAGTCTGGGCTGCATCCCTAGAGACAGGCGAGGTGTATCATTTCTCTGTGCCAGTAATGAGATAGAGCCCGTGCGGCATTTTCGTACATTTTTTTGCCGACGTCCAATCCTGGATAGGGTTGGGGTTTTAGAAATGCCGTCGCTCTTTCAATGGCAGCCTAACAACATGAAAGCGAAGGCTTCTGCGACCGGAGTCAGTAGACAATTTTTGCAAGACGTTGATTTGAAAGACGTAACACGACAATTCTGGGGAGGACTGTATTGCACATGCGCCGGCATCAAATGACGGGATTTGGATTGACGAGTTCAGACATTCTCCTTGTTTTGACGTCTACGACAAAAATGTTTGTAACTTACAGTTTACGTAGTTTTCGCCGCCACATCTAAACACGAATTCAAAATTAAAACACAATAACCTTGGGAATATTGAAAAATACAATATCCATAGTACCAAAATAATAAAGCAGAAACTAAATGGCTATTTTTTTCTCGAGTTAAATCAAATACCTTAGGAATAAAGTAACGTAATTGTTTAGGATTTGGAGGTAATTGTTGGTAATTGGACGTAATTGTTTAGGTATATCTTGAGGCTACTTTGTCACGAAAAAATAATTATTTATCCACAGGGCGTTATATTTGCCATACATTTCCCATTCCTGGTATAAATAAATTAAACGTTACAGTAATATAGCGGGGTTATATTCTAAATCTATCTAAGAAGCTATATTTTTCTTTGGAGATAAAAACATGGATTCCATATTCCACTGATATAACCATATTCCATGTACTAGGGGCTTATGATACGTTTTACTATATTGTAATGCTTATAAATTAAATAATGGATTCAGAGATACAGAGATGTTCAATAAAATCTTTTTGATTCTGTTAGAGGTATTCAGTTCCAATTAGTTCCTAGTTTAAACGTGTTTTCGATTGTATGACATGCAAAACCTCATTTTTCTGAAGATACGCTGTTTCTTATTGACAATAATGTTTCCGTACTACGACAATGGATTTCCTGTCTTGCAAAACTCTCTAGTATCTACCCAGCTGTCCGAGAGATACAGTGTCCTAAGCACAGGTGTCAAAATTTCAGCCGACACGTTGGCATCCCTGCGTAGGACGCGGCGTCTCCCGGACGCACAAGTAGATAGCCTAGTAACATCACCAGCGCAAGCAGTATGCCGTAGCTGCCGAGCACATAAGACTCAAGGCATTCCGAAGGTAAATTTTCAATAATGAATTCCCTTTGCAACATCACGAGCTTTCATGCGGATCAACACGCGTCCACGATTTTAGCTGCCTCTTCTACACGTACGTCAAAAGGTAAATGGTCTAGAACATTCATGTTGAAAGAAATGAAAATCGTCTCAATCTGTCACGCATCGTTATTCTATCCTAAGCGTCGCATACGGATTTTACCGCTTTGACGTAAAAGAAAATTTATTAAGACGTGAAAAATGATTACATGTTTTTTTGGCACGGGACAGGTGAATACGCTAGGCAGTACTAGGCAAGGCTACTACTTTCCCTATCCTACTCATTCTCTGACCCCTTCTCCTTTTTCACTGCACTGTAGCGTAATGGCGTCACGTTAATTACTTGTTTTGCTCGTGCTCATACAAGTATAATCAATTTTTAAGTGATCCACGCGCCTTCTGCTCTTTTGTGCACGCCAATGAGCATGGGAAAAATGGATTCTGAAAGCTTACTTTGAGATGTGTTAATAAACCTACAAAACGTTTGGCTTTATTTCGGGATGATTTTACATTATAAATCACTACGGATTAGTACAAGATTTCTGCTGCCACCACTGATATCATTCTAAATGCTAATCACCTTGGGTGCTTCTTTACTGCACCTCTTCATCACAAACGCATCCCGGGGACTTCCGGAATCTTACTGTACCTTTCCAATTCCACAATTTACAGAAGCCTCCGTTTCCTTTAAAACGTATTCGAAATATCTTGTAAAATCTGATTGTTTCTGCTGCTTCATTGTTTCTTCCCCATTAAGTGTAAGTGATGAACGAACTTTCGAAAGGAATACAGAACCTTATTCGAATCTCGAGAGGCATTGGCCATTTATTTCCCAATGGAAGTAATTTATTTCAACAGCAGACAATTATCTTATAGATGCGTCATTAGCCATGGCTTTTGTCCAAGTTTTCTTGGAATAGCTGGGAGAGCAATGGTAACTTGGAGTATCTTTGAGTAATGGACTGCACAAATACAGCGATTCATTAAATAGTTTATTTTTCATATTTTGCGGCGAGTTCTTCATTTAAACTTCGTCGCTTGAGGAAACAGTTATAAACTTGAAATGTAGGAACTTTACGTAGTAAACTTAAACACGTGACAACTCAGCCCGACGACCCGTCTCCTTCAGGCACTGAATGCTAGGAGTTTTAAAAAGAGCATACGCTTTGCAGCACAAAACATAACCGGTAGTGTGTGTTGAAGTAAAAGTCTTAGTAGTGGCAAATATTATCGAAAAACGTAATTGGAGAGAAAATCAGCTACTCGAGGGGATTTTCGGAAGGCCAATCGAATTCCGACAATATCGTAATTGAATTTGTTATCGACTTGGCGAAAGCGTATTACCTCAGGGGCGGGGTTCATAAACGAC